>JAZKJV010008682.1:762500-765000 GCA_037367405.1 Ottelia alismoides
AACTATATCCCTCTAATATATCATTCAAATCTCGTCAGAATAGGTATTCCTAACAAATTTGTGACCGTTAAAAAATGACTGTCTGGACGAAGGTCGTAGGAGTCTATTTTTCTGACGAAATTAGAATGACATATTAGAAAGATATAATTATGAAAATCCATGGAAGCATTTAAAAAAATAAAAAAATTGAAAGAAAAAAGAAAATGGAGTAGGTAATTTACCTACTCTATGGAGTAGGATCCCTTTTCTCATATATATATATATGAGGTAAATGGGGCTGCCCCCAGGGAGTAGCCAACTTGGCTACTCCCACCCCTATTTTCTCCTCATTTTTTTATTTTTTTGGAAAATAAAAATTTGTATATTCATCATTATATCCCTCACATTCTATTAAAATTTCGTCAGAATCAGAGACTCCATCCAAACATGCTCGATTTAAAAAATCCTGCGACCGTTAAAAAAATAACGTTTGGATGGAGGGCTTAGGAGTCTCTGTTTCTGATGAAATTTTAATAGAATGTGAGAGGGATATAATGATGAATATACAAATTTTTATTTTCCAAAAAAAATAAAAAATGAGGGAAAAATAGGGGTGGGAGTAGCCAAGTTGGCTACTCCCTGGGGGCAGCCCCATTTTACCCTATATATATATATATAGAGAGAGAGAGAGAGAGAGAGATTAATGGCTGCCCCCATGCCATTTTCGGCGTTTTTTTTATTTTTTCAAAAATATCACCATGTATATTCATCCATATATTTCAAAAATATTACTATATATATTCATCCCTATATCCCTCCTATATGTCATTCAATTTTGTTAGAAACAGAGACTCCTACAGTCTCCATCTAGACATTCTTTTTTTAATGGTAATAGGAATTTTTAAATCGACGCCATCTCAATGGAGGCTGTAGGAGTCTCTGTTTCTGATAAAATTCGAATGACATATAGGAGGGATATAGGAATGAATATACATGATGATATTTAAAAAATAAAAAATGTCGAAATAGGTGGGCGGGGCAGCCATATTGGCTTCCCCGAGGGGACGGCTCCATTAAATCCATATATATATATATATATGGGTTTAATGGGGCTGCCCTCAAGGGGGAGCTAACTTGGCTCCTCCGCCCCATCTTTTCAATTTTTATTTTTGAAAATTTCTTCCGTGAATATTCATCACTATATCCCTATATTATGATATTCAAATTTCATGCGAAACAGAGACTCCTACAGCCTCCATCCAGATAGTCATTTTTTAATTGTAACAGAATTGCTAAAAACAACTTCATCTGGATGGAGGCCGTAAGAGTCGCTATTTCGCATGACATTTGATTAGCATAATATAGGAATATAGTGATGAATATTCACGGAAGAAATTTCCAAAAAAACAAAAAATGGGGAAAATAGGACGAGGGAGCCAAGTTAGCCCCCCCCCCTCAAGGGGGGCAGCCCCATTTTACTCTCTCTCTTTCTCTCTCTCTCTCTCTCTCTCTCTCTCTATATATATATATATATATATATATATATATATATATATATATATATATGAGGAAAGGGAGCCTACTCTCTGAAGTAGGTAACCTTACCTACTTCACATCCAATTTTTGCAAAATTTTTTATTTTTTTTGAAAAATGCCACCGTGGATTTTCATAATTATATCCCTCTAATATGTCATTCAAATTTCATCAGAAACGGAGACTCCTACGGCCTTCATCCAGAACATGTAAAATACAGCAAATTTGTTACCGTTAAAAAATGACTATCTGGATGGAGGTCGTAGGAGTCTCTGTTTCTGACGAAATTTGAATGACATATTAGAGGGATATAATTATGAAAAGCCATGGTGGATTTTTTGAAAAAAATAAAAAAATTGCAAAAAACGAAATATGAAGTAGGTAAGTTACCTACTTCAGAGAGTAGGCTCCCTTTCCTCTCTCTATATATAGGATTTTTATCCAATGCGCATAGGACCCATTAACGTTTCGGTGAGCATTATTTGTAGGTCACACACGTATATTACCAATTGTATAATTACCTATTTCAAAGGATATCATTTTTGGAAGGATATTAAAATGCAAAGCCATTTAACAATAAATGATATTCCAATTATATCGTGTTCTAAAAAAAGGAAGACCATTTTGAAAAGAAAACGTTCGAATCAATGATTTCTTGCAGAAAATCGAGATCTAAATATTCAAATCAATAATATATATATACAGTATTCAAGTAAATGGTTGTTGCGAGATCAGTAGTATCTAAACAACGGTTACCAATTTACATTCAATTTATTATATGGTACAGAATTCAGTAATATGTATACACCGGTCAAGTAAGTACTTGTTGTGAAGTCAGTAAAACCATAACAAATGATCAGTAACCTCCATATGTATTATTACTTTGAACAGACTTCAGTAATTTAGAGACAATACTCAAGTAATATACATATATACAGTTCCCAAGTAAATTTTTGTTGTGTGTTCAGTAATGTATATATCTATATC
>JAZKJV010008682.1:770000-1202026 GCA_037367405.1 Ottelia alismoides
ATTACAAATATCCATATTACTGAACTCATTTTGATTGTTCCTAATTTTATAGTTACCTAATACTTTACGTGTTATTGTGGCATCCCTTATTTACTTATATAACCTTTTAAATTACATGCAATGCGACGAGTGTTACTGATAGCAATCCGTAAGTTGCTAGTCTCGAGTTTTTTCATAACTATTCGAAGTTATTGATTCCATTGTTTTCTCTAACTTTACAATTTATTACATGTAACAAATGCTTTTCTCAATCTTACTTATTCAATATTTTTAGTTACTATCAAAGTAACCCCTTTTTACTTAGGTAACTTATTTTATTACTTGTAATATGACAAGTGTTACTGATAGTCGCGCCTAAATTACTAAATTATATGAAATCAAAATACCTTGAATAAAAAATCAATTCTGACTACAAATAATGAATCAAGTGTTACTGAACTCATTTTGATTGTTACTAATGTTATAGTTACTTAATACTTTGAGTGTTACTGACATACTTCTTATTTCTTTTATAACCTTTTAAATTACTTATAATGCAACGAGAGTTACTGACAGCAATACATAAGTTACTGGTCACATGAATATAAATGGTTTTCTATAATTATTCCAACTTATTGGTTCCATTGTCTTCTTTTACGTACAATTAGTTACAGGTTATTGATGCTCCTCTATATCTTACTTATTATAATCTCCGTTTTGAATTACTATCGAATCACACCTTCTTTACTTATGTAGTCCATTTAATTACTTGTAATATGTCAAGTGTTATTGATAGCCACACAAAAATAACTTAAGATATGTAAGTAACCAGGAATGGAATTTAATTAGTAAGAATAATAAAATAGAAAATTAATGCATGATAGATGTCAGTAACATATGCAAATGCCATCAGTAACTTAGTATATTTTTTCTAAAATAATGTTTTCACTATCCAAATCCAAATTCAAGACATCCATCTTCTCTCCTTCTGATACTATCTTTTCAAGATTCAAATCCATCTACGACACAACGTTTATCATTGCTTCTGAGAAACCACGATCAATTTCCAGTCACATATGATCCATCGCGTTTGAATTTGAAATCAAAAATAAAAAAAACAAAACGATCAAACTCTACAAAAGAACAATAACTAAATGTCTAATAAGCAACGAAAAAACTTACAAATCGAGGACTTGAAGATGATCTTCTTTCATCGTTGAAGATCTTGAGATTTCGCAGCAAGAGTGATGAAACTTGATTTCATCATCTTAATTTACCTATTTTAAACACCCTTGCATAAACGTGTGTCAATAAAAACCAGACAAAATCCTGTAAATATCATAGTCATTGAATAAATAAAAAAAACACAAAAAATAGCAAAACTAAAATTCGTGGTGTATTATCCTTAAAAACACCCTCAAAAATATTTTCGACTTTTGTTTGACCTCATCTCCATTTTTGGTCAACATGAAACTTGTAGATCTCATCGAGATCTACAACTTTCATGTTTTGAGTTTTTCCAAATTCGACCATTTTCTTCATCTTTTGCGAGGTTTTCTTTCGAATAACAAGACTGGCCCACGTGGTGTCTTCTGGTTGCGTCACGCGACCCGTATCCCTTCGCGCCATGCATGCTGCCTCTCTGTCGTTTGATCGCCTCCAACCGGTCCCATCTCAGCCGCTCTTTTCACCCATTCCTCTACCGTCCGATCATGCTCTTTACTTCATCATAGCTGCAGGTTAGCACCACGACCTCAGCACGACACGTGGCAACATCTGCACACCTCGATCGCCTCCAGTCGTTCCATCTCAGCCACCCCATCCCGCTGCTTTCTCCATCGCCCGATCTAACTCCAGATTCCATCGCCGCCGTCCACTAGCGCCGGTTTCTCCTTGTGCCACATGTCACATCCAAAGCCTCATGATCATCTCCAGGCATTTCCATCCCAACCATCTATCTACGCTTCAAACCTCAACCCTCCGATCGCCCTCCATATGTGATATGGACCGCCCGCCACCATCACGCTCTTAGCACACCACGTGGCGCGCCCAATCACCCTCCATCCCAGCCGCCCTAGATCTTATCCAAGCTGCTCGTTAGCACCCGTCTTTCTGCCGTTGGATCTCAAGATCCAATGGCCAAAGCTCCGCCGTCAACCTCCAGTCCTCCCGCACTCCCACGTTCTCCACCTAGCGGGACCTCCAAGCCCTTCCCATTTCCTCACCATCTCCATTAACCTTCTCTCTCTCTCTCTAACTGCCCCACGACGTACCCCGATCATCCCGCATCCTCGCGAACATCCACACACCACACGACGACCTTCGCCTCACTCCAAAATCACCACACAAACCACGTTTCCCTCACCTGAAACCACCACACTCTCCCCTTCAAATACCTCGTCTCTGCCACCTATTAACCTTGTCCACCTTTACGTGGGGAATCACCTAGCACTCCCCCGCTCCCCGGTGACAGCGAGGGAGCGGCATGGAGCGCGAAGACAACGCTATCCTCCAGTGTTGACCACTGGTCCATCACGGCCAGGACCGCGGTGGCTTCGCCCCGCTTAGCTACCTCCAGTCGCCGAGGAGGTCCAGCGATGACTAGAGGTCCTCGCCGGGGCTCGCGCACAGGCCTCTGCTCCACCATTTTCCAGGTAAGAATCTCTGACTTCCCTTGCATTTTTCTTTTGATTTCGTTGAATTTATCAGCGCCTCGTACACACCATCGCTCTTCACCGATCACTTCGTTAGCTTCACTACATCTCCACCTCTCATGCGCTACCTTCCGATCCCCCTCTTCTTCCTCCATACCCCAGATCGCCTCCGACCCAACTTCTCCGCCCTCCATGGCGGAGGAGCTCCGAGCTGCCACCTTCCTCATTCGCAGAAGCTCCTACTCACTCCAGTTCGCACCAACACCTCGCACCACATGCTTCGCCTATCAAATTGACCATGCAGATGCTCGAAGGCTCAATGGCCAGAGACCTCGCCAGAGTACTATTGATGAGCTTAGCTTACATCATCGGAGCAACGAGGGGCTGCACCAAGCGTCGTTGCAGCTCGCCCAGACCTTGAGCTTCATAGACAACCAGTCAAGAGAAGCGGACGAGCTTCATCGACACCAGAGGACAGCGACGGAGTTTGGATTCCCCCGTCGGAGTCCTGCTTCTGCCGCCCGTCGGAGCCAAGAACGAAGGCACAGGTACCGTTGGATGATCCTCCCTGGAGCTCATCCAACGGCACATACGGAGCCACGTCGACATCCCGCGCAGATTCCAGTTACCGTCCCATCTTGAGGATCGGACGGTCTATGATGGTCCACGTGGCAGCACCAGAGCCTCTCCAAGCCTACTGTCCGAATCTGCAGGCTCGTACCACCTGAGCCATCGTCGAGCCAAGATCGAACCCGAAGCAGTAGCCGAAGCAATCCTGAGCCTCCTCCGAGCCTCAACGTCTACCGAGCTTAGAGTGCACGTGCAAATCACGTGCGTTTTGGGCAAGTTGCAGGAAGGCCTACCACCTTCTTCAAAATTGCAGATATGTCCTGAGACCATGTTCTATCCACGTGCACCTTGGGTATTTTGCAACCGGACCCCTTGCAAATTTGATTAATTACGTAAATACCCCCACGTTTGTGGGATAATTACAGGGAAGGTCCTGGACCTTATTTTATTTGCACTTTAGTACCTCCCAGGGACCTGTTTACTATTTACCTTTCATGTTTTCTTGCATTTATGCCCCTGTCTTCTTTTATGCGTATCATGAGCATCATATCTCCGATTGAGTTCATTTCAGTGGCATTTTGAAGCTCATTTCAGTGTCTTCTTGATAGCATGCTTATATTTCAGATTTAACACTATGAGTTTTGATGTATCATTTTATTAGCAAAGTGTCTTTAATATAATGATTCTTATGCTTGATTTTCACATCAATGAAATTAGCTTTAATTATTTGACCCTGATTTGACCTATGATTAAATGGCTCAAGTATTCTTATAATTCAGGCAAATTTTTGTATTGCATCTCATCACATCTATTTACATAAAAAAATGCATGTTTCATGATTTCTTAATGCATTTAGTCTTGTCTTCCTGCTTTCATCGACCTACTATTTTCTAATCCAACACTTAATAAAATCAATAAGAGTCTAAATATGACGAGAGAGGCTCGTGTCCTTGAGTTCGACCTTGGGCTTGCCCAAGCAAAATATAAATACAATCATTTGATTTTATTGACATATAAAATTAGATGGTATTTGACGAACCAAATTCAGCCCGACTGCAATGACCACTGAGTGTTAACCCTACACTATTAAAGGGCTGAATTTGTGACTCGTCAAATGGCGTCGCTGCCGGGGACACGTCTCATCTTTTGTCTTGTTTGGATTTTTATTTATTTAGTTAAGTGTTTCTTTTACGTAGGTCAATTTGTCCATTTGTCTTGCATCATAAAGTTTTCTTTTCGATTGATATCTAACCTTTGCTTTTGTGACAGGCCCTTGATGTTCAAGGAGGCGAGGAGTAGGAGCTTCCCCATTGCGAGGAGCCGCAAAAGCATTCTTGGAGCAAGTCGAAAAGAAAGAAAGAAATGCTATTTTGCATATCATTTCATCTCTTGTAATAATCGTCTTTACAGCGGTCTTCGATCGAAGTCTCGCGCTTGTAAATAAACGAATTATATGTGGTTGTGTGGGAATCATCCCCACTTGAGTGTCGACCTAGGACCAAGCACGTGGCTCTTAGAGCTTTTTCACATTTTTAATTTTTACATGCTTGCTCGTAGGTAGGACACGATTCTAACATAGACGCACATAAATATCGCTTCACTTAGCCAAATTAAGAGATATTCTTCCCCGCTAATAGAAGCATGTTAGGTGCGGTTTTCAATCAACTTGCATACATCTTATTCTCGTTTTCAAAACAGTCTAGTTTTCACGTATTTTTTCCAAGGCATTGCATGTTTTCCCGCTTAGCCTAGATCATGATTTTTATCAATTACATGGTTTTTCTCGATTTCCCCTCCTAGCTTGATCACCTAGCTTAATGGAAAATGAGAATGAGCGGTAGACGATGATTGCTTGGTTTATGTGCTCACCTTAATTCAGTGATAACCTTAAACCAAAATAATTGGGACTGTTAATTGCAAGTCAACCTAAAATGGATTAAATTTTATTTTGGGAGAGCAACACCCTCATTTACGCAATTGGTTCTACTTAACATTTTCTTTCACATAAAATAGAATGTTTTAATCACCAATAAAAGTGACAAGATAATAAACCAACATCTGTTGGTTTCATGTATGAGTTGGTGAATATAAGGATTTTTGCATGCTTGTTTGAGCCTTGTTAGCTCCGATGTCCTCCCATGAGCCTTCTCCATTGATATGTGAAGATTCATCCACTCACTTGTACATCCATCTGTCTTCTTCGTTCACCTCAGGTCTTTCCCCTCATCAAATCTCAATCTTTATACTTAGGCTATTCTCAGCCTAAGTATAGGGGTGACCCGAGTCCCCGTGATTTCTATACTCATCTTTCCTTACCTCAATACTTAGGTTATGTCTAACCTAAGTATAGGGAGAGCCATCCTTACTTCCCGTATATTTTTCTATATTTAAATGAACCTATGGACTTGTATCTTCTAGTGCTATGAGGACATAACAAAGTTCAAGTATAGGGGGACATACCGTATATACAATATGTGTACTTTAGCAGAAATCTTAAAAATTTGAAAAATTTAAAATTTTTGGGGCTAAAGTAAAATCCTATGAACTAAGTGGACAAAATTATTTTCAAGGCTTTCTATATTATGTTACACTATTTTTATAGAAAAATATTTTTGAAACAGATTTGAAAAATGAGTTTCTCTTGTTTTGAAAAATCTTCTGAAAATGTTTTGAAAATCTTTATTTGTGTGACTTGGTATTGAAAGTTCTTTTTGCTTTCAAGGGAAGTTGAGTTTAACATGTGTTCTAACCTCTATTAAAATTTCATAAAAATAAGAAAAATTCAAAATCCTTTAAGAGTCATTAGTGACCACTAAGCCCAAATAAGTAGCTGCATTCAGTGAGGGTTCGCCCTTAGCAGAGTAGGCGGTTTATAGGACATCATTTAAGGCTCCATCCTCAAGCAATGAGCTCCGGCATGTACTTACACCTATACTAGCTGAACGCAGATGCATCTACTCATTTGAGTTTAGGCAGTCATGTTGTCTTTTAAAGTCCTTAAAAAAAGAAAAAAAATTTGAATGAAGGAGTTGGATTAATCCTCTAAATTCACACTTCCACCCACGATCTGAATTGTTCAAGAAAGTTTGATTTATGAGGCCTTGAGATTTTAGGTTAACCAACCTTAGCCATCATGGTCTTAGACTTAATCATCAACATTCCCCTAGAGTTCTAGATCTGCATGCTATATTGCATGCTTAGTCTCCGACCTTAAGAATATGATCAGCACATCACATGCACGACAGCGGTTTTGATGAGATGAGTTGAAATTTCACTTGAGGAACCGGGATGACGTATTTGAGTTTGGACTTGATTTGATGATGCTCGAGGATGGGATAAAATAAATGAAGGCTTCATGAAACCTGAGTGTCAGCATCTTTAGCCAGTATGTGAACTTGGTTCTTATACTAATGACATTGACCTAAGTGCCAGGGTGTGAAATAAATAAAAATGTTGATCAGTGTGCGCCAACTCTTGGTAAAAGCAGTGGAGCTAGCCAAAATACTACAAAGCAATGAAACGTTAAAGAAAAGCTCTCATTCCACAAAGACAATTATCAAAAGAGCTTCCACCAAAGGCGAGCGCTCCCAACCATTTCAAAGTGTCCACTTAGATCACTGCTATTAGGACCAAAAAAGGGCTCTGCATCGTAAATGCTACAAGTCTGGGTGCAGAAGGTACGATAGGTACTCAAAAAAGACACACCCCAATGTATTCCCAGGAAAACAAGTGCAGACGGCTCCAACTTCTCTTGACGGACGCACTGATCAACACCAAAAATATGTATTGCGTAATAAGGCACTAAAGAGAATCCTTGTTCCAATGAGAGGGAGAGAAGAAATGACACAACCCTATACCCTCCATCAACTAGCCTTCCATCTACACTTTCAAGTCTGACAACTAGTGAGACGGTGGACTGGATGCAAGATTTGATTTATTCCCTAGTGTTGAGGATTGGGTCCTTAGGATAATTTCTTCGATCAAGACCTTGGGTGACGTTTTGACTCTACTTTCATGAACGCAGTCAACACTAAATGTCATACCCTTAGTATATATGTACATCAGAGAGAGTCTAGATAACTAGAGGAATTGGGTGCCTCTTGATTAAGGCTGGATTGAACTCTAAGATTTTGGATCTCTAAATTTAAGAAGACTTGAACATATTGGAATCCTGCAACCTCATGCACAAGAGGGTTAATCCAGTTCATTCATTTTTGCTCAGGGATGACCATAGTTTAAGTATGGGGGGTGATGAAACTCGATTTCATCATCTTAATTTGCCTATTTTAACCCCTTGCTTAAACGTGTGTCAATAAAAACCAGACAAAATCTTGTAAATATCAGAGTCATTGAATAAATAAAAAAACACAAAAAATAGCAAAACTAAAATTCGTGGTGTTTTATCTTAAAAATGACCTCAAAAATACTTTCGACTTTTGTTTGACCTCATCTTTGTTTTTGGTCAACATGAAACTTGTAGATCTCATCGAGATCTACAACTTTTAAGTTTTTAATTTTTCCAAATTCGGCCATTTTCTTCATCTTTTATGAGGTTTTCTTTCGAATAACCAGATTGGGCCACGTGGCGCCTTCTGGTTGCGCCATGCAGCCCGTATCCCTTCGCGCCACGCACGCTGCCTCTCTGCCGTTTGATCGCCTCCAACCGGTCCCATCTCAGTCTCTCTTTTCCCCCATTCCCTCTACCGTCCGATCACGCTCTTTATTTCATCACAACTGCACGCTAGCACCGCACCCTCAGCACAACACGTGGCGACATCTGCACCCCTCGATCGCCTCCAGCCGTTCCATCTCAGACGCTCCATCCCGATGCTTTCTCCATCGCCCGATCTAACTCCAGATTCTATCGCCGCCGTCTGCTAGCGTCGGTTTCTCCTTGTGCCACATGTCACAACCAAAGCCTCACGATCATCTCTAGGCATTTTCATCCCAGCCATCTATCTCTGCTTCAAACCCCAACCCTCCGATCACCCTCCATATGTGATCTGGCCTCCCGCCAGCGTCGCGCTCTTAGCAAGCCACGTGGCGCGCCCAATCACTCTCCATCCCAGCCACCCAAGATCTTATCCAAGGGGCTTGTTAGCGCCCGTCTTTCAGCCATTGGATCTCAAGATCCAACGGCCAGAGCTCCATGGCCAGAGCTCCATCGTCAACCTCCAGTCCTCCCTCACTCCCACATTCTCCATCTAGCGGGACCTCCTAGCCCTTCCCATTTTCTCCACCATCTCCGTCAACATTCTCTCTCTCTCTCTAACCGCCCCACGACGTACCCCGATCATCCTGCATCCTCGCGAGCATCCACGCACCCCACGATGACCTTCGTCTCACTCCAAAATCGCCACACAAACCACATCGCCCTCACCTGAAACCACCATATTCTCCCCTTCAAATACCTCGTCTTCGCCACCTATTAACCTTGCTCATCTTTACGTGGGGAATCGCCTAGCACTCCCCCGCTCCCCAGTGGCAGCGAGGGAGCAACATGGAGCGTGAAGACAATGCTATCCTCCGGTGTTGACCCCTGGTCCATCACGGCCAGGACCGCAGTGGTTCCTCCCCGCTTAGCTGCCTCCAGTCGCCGAGGAGGTCCAACGATGACCAGAGCACCTCGCCGGGGCTCACGCACAGGCCTCTGCTCCACCATTGTCCAGGTAAGAATCTCTGACTTCCCCTGCATTTTTATTTTGATTTCGTTGAATTTATTAGCACCTCATACACACCATCGCTCTTCACCGATCACTTCGTTAGCTTCACCACATCTGCACCTCTCACGCGCTACCTTCCGATCCCCCTCTTCTTCCTCCATACCCCAGATCGCCTCTGACCCAACTTCTCCGCCCTCCACGGCGGAGGAGCTCCGAGCTGCCACCTTCCTCATTCGCAGAAGCTCCCACTCACTCCAGTTCGCACCAACACCTCGCACCACATGCTTCGGCTATCAAATTGACCATGCAGATGCTCGAAGGCTCAATGGCCGGAGACCTCGCCGGAGTACTATTGATGAGCTTAGCTTCCATCATCGGAGCAACGAGGGGCTGCACCAAGCGTCGTTGCAGCTCGCCCAGACCTTGAGCTTCATCGACAACCGGTCAAGAGAAGCGGACGAGCTTCATCGACAACCAGTCAAGAGAAGCGGACGAGCTTCATCGACACTAGAGAACAGCGGCGGAGTTTGGATTCCCCCGTCGGAGTCCTGGTTCCGCCGCCCGTCGGAGCCAAGAACGAAGGCACAGGTATCGTTGGATGATCCTCCCTGGAGCTCATCCAACGGCGCATACGGAGCCACATCGACATCCCGCGCAGATTCCAGTTACCATCCCATCTTGAGGATCGGACGGTCTATGATGGTCCATGTGGCAGCACCAGAGCCTCTCCAAGCCTACTGTCCAAATCTGCAGGCTCGTACCACCCGAGCCATCGTCGAGCCTAGATCGAACCCGAAGCAGTAGCCAAAGCAATCCCGAGCCTCCTCCGAGCCTCAGTGTCTATCGAGCCTAGAGTGCACGTGCAAATCACATATGTTTTGGGCAAGTTGGAGGGAGGCCAACCACCTTCTTCAAAATTGCAGATAGGTCCTGAGACCACGTGCTATCCACGCGCAGGGAGGCCAACCACCTTATTTTATTTGTACTTTAGTCCCCTCCAGAGACCTGTTTGTTATTTATCTTTCATGTTTTCTTGCATTTATGCCCCTGTCTTCTTTTATGCATATCTTGAGCATCATATCTCCGATTGAGTTGATTTCAGTGGCATTTTGAAGCTCATTTCGGCGTCTTCTTGATAGCCTGCTTATATTTCATATTTAACACTTTGAGTTTTGATGTATCATTTTATTAGCGAAGTGTCTTTAATATAACAATTCTTATGCTTGATTTTCACATCAATGAAATTAGCTTTAATTATTTGACCCTGATTCGACCTATGATTAAATGGCTCAAGTATTCTTATAATTCAGGCATATTTTTGTATTGCATCTCATCACATCTATTTGCATAAAAAAATGCATGTTTCATGATTACTTAATGCATCTAGTCTTGTCTTCCTGCTTTCATCGACCTACTATTCTCTAATCCAACACTTAATAAAATTAATAAGAGTCTAAATACGACGAGAGAGGCTCGTGTCCCTGAGTTCGACCTTGGACTTGCCAAGCAAAATATAAATACAACCATTTGATTTTATTGACATATTAAATTGGATGGTTTTTGACGAACCAAATTCATCTCGACTACAATGACCATTGAGTGTTAACCCTACACTATTAAAGGGTTGAATTTGCGACTCGTCAAAGAGGAAGACACAGATGATTTTGGAAATATCAAAAATAAATACGATGCAATGTAGGACAGACTTAATTGCAAATCAAAAAAGGAAATCAATTACGAGGAGAATGCGTATGGAATTTGTTGTGGTAAAGGTTGGTGCTAAAAAAGGGAATGTATGAGATAAAATATAATCATTGGATCATGATCTAAAGGATGAAAATATGGACTCATCTGATCTCAAATGGGCTTAAAAATCATTGGATAATTTCCCTATATATATATTTATATATGAGGATGGAGATATTGCACCATGGTGCATGTAATTGTATATGCAACAATGCCAAAAATGCCCAATATATATTATTTTTAAAAAATAAAACCTTGGAGATTTACTTATATTATTAGTGGAATACGTGTTTTAAATTTCGTGTAAAAGAGACATCCTTAACATGTCTGGACGACTCAAATTCAGCCATTTTGAGATTGTTAAATTTAAGAGTCGTGATAGAGGGGTTAGAAGTCTCGAATTAAGTTGGATTCTGAATGACGTCATTGTGATATATGGTGATCTAAATTCCACATGAATTCGTTTCAAAAAAATAATATATATTTGCTGTTTTTGACACCAGTGCATATACAGTTACATGCGCCATGGTGCAAGCTCCCCATTCTCACTCACTCACTCACTCTCTCTCTCTCTCTATCTATATATATATAAAGGAAAAACTTGAATTAAGGTGTCACATTTCCACATTTACAGTGCGACACCTCATTTCAGTCGTCGGATAAAGATCAACACATCTCATTAAAACCACTATGTCATGTTAAAACCACCCATCCCATCCGCATATGATTGCTATTTTTAGTAACTATTCTCTCTCTTTCATTTTTAATCCCTTGATTCAAGTGTAATCATTATCATGTTCAATTAATTGCCAAGTTAATCATTCAACACACAAGAATGGATGAGAGGCAGTGGTTGCGCGTGGAGACGATGGTGGTGTGTGACAATGGCAGTGATGATGTGTGACGAAGATGATGACGTTGCATGGAGAGACATGGGATAGTTGTGCATGGAAACTGTGTATTCTTAATCATTTTACATTTTCTTTGTATGCAACCATTAAAACAAGTTTCATGTAAGTTTGATTTGGTTTGATCTATTTTTTCACGTTCCATATTGATTTATCTTCGATTATCCTTGATCGGAGATCAATGTTTCTCCTATATTCTGTTTTTCAATCCATGTCTTTGGTCTTTACTTCTCCTGAATACGCCTCCATTTTCGAGACATGCATTTAATGCTCTACCACATACACTACTCCAACTTCTGTAGCATTGCTAAAACTCAGTAGAACCAAAGTGTATGTTTCCATTTGACATGCATTTAATGCTTTAGTCATTATTGGTATGTTTGTTTGAGGGATATGGAGTCTCTTCTTATTCCTCAAATTTGTTGTCTCATGATAGTTGGTCATTGTTTTGTTGGTGGAGTCAAGATGAGGGATACGGTTTCCGTCCCCTATCCCCGGGCATCATCTCTCCCATCATAAAACTACAAATATGTTTTCAAATCAAACAACTGTATCTAACTTAACTAACTTACATCAGTTATCCCTTCTTCTCCATTCGAACATGGAATAACAAGAAACTACCACTTATCCCTCCAAATCGTATCTCCAACCAAAAACAAATGATGGATAAACCTCCCTTATCCATAGATTGTAATATGTTTTATTGCTTTACAATACAACATTTGCATCTCAAAGGTGCTTATGTAGATGCAATCCTTATAAATTATAATACATATGTTTTACTGATTTCTTAAGTAATCATTAAGTTTCTAATTACATTTTCTCAAAACTTAATCCCTAAAATATTTACTAAATGTTTCTTGACTATCACGTAATTTAGTTTGCAATTTTGGTATTTGTTTAGTACGAGATGCTAATCGCTACCAGGAAAGCCCTAATCACACCGTGTGTATATAAATTCATAGATTTCGGTAACGTCTCGGGCGTAGGTCCCCGATCAGGTTCTTAGACCTTTATCGAGAAAACTGACTATAAACAACTTGCTGGTTCGTGTTCAATTGAATTCATTGAAAATTACCTAAAAGGCTTAAGTTTAAGCTGTCAAGTAGTAGTCCTCATCACTTACAACTCGCACACATATTTCGTGAATTTTAGATGTGAGATTATATTTGAAGATTTAGGTGTTACGGTTTCAATTTTAGATGCGGGGCATATTTTTCATCTTAAAAAAATAGATCGATAAGGATTCTTCTATTTGAGTGCAAAATTATAATATTTTTTGTATCTTAAAGATTTGTAAATGTGTATCTATATGTGTATCGCAGTTTTAACGAACCAAACCTGAGTGAATATATTATTTTCAAGTTTATTTTCTCTGTATAAATGAGCCTAAACTTATGTTTAGATTATTCTTCGTTTATTCGAACCGAATCGGAATCAAACTTTTGAAAAATATATCAAACTTGAGGAAATATAGAAATCGAAAATTTGCTGAGAGTCTCAGCCATAACAAAACAATGTTCAATATAACTAATTTAGTTTTTTTACACTTTTGTCCTTCCTAATTTTCCCAATAACACGTGCTCTTAACTTTTTGCAATTACACTTGTACCCTTGTATTCTCTGATAAAATTTACGATATTTTCCATGTTAGTATGATATATGTAGGGGTGTGTATGGTTAAGAGGTTGAACGAGCACGCCTCTCGAAAAAAAATGATTCTAGACTTTTAGATAACCATTCAAATTATATAGATATCGTAGCTCATAAATAATCTGAATAGGTCTCCTAAGGTACCTGTGGTTACCCAAATGGATGTAGATGTGACATTGTAACACAAAATTATGAGAATTTATTTCAACTTAAAAATCTAATCTCTCTTTACAGGCTCATTAAACTCCCTCTAGCTAGAGTGGAGCATAGAACTGGATCAACCTGGACTTGACCCACTGAAAAATGGGCTCAACCTGGACCCGATGTTTATATGGGTTGGGCCCATACCTGCAAAGGCCCTACCCTAGCCCGACTTCCAAATGGGTGAGAGGGAGGCTGGTCACCTCGAGCCAACGGCTACAACAAATGTCATTGATGAGTTCGCACTTATCGTAGGATCCTCTCCGAAGCGAATGATGGACCTTCGCAAATGCAAGAGTGTGATTTAAGCAAGGGGATCGAAATTAAGAAGTAATAGATGGCTCAGTATCGTTCATGGATTCGAGTTCACTATCGTACCTCACGTGATTGTGTGAGTGTGAAGATCTCAGAAGATAAGTTGCGGCAACACATGCGAGTGCACACCGCTTCAGTATGAGAGAATGGGTCCCTTGTTGCTGCAGCCCCTGCTGTAATGCGTGAGATCAGTTGGATGGGGATCGAACAACTCTCATACAAGGCCCAAGAATGGTCGGCACACATATCGAGGCCGTCCAATCCCCAACCAACGAATCCCCTGTGTTACAACAGGAGTTGTAACATCAGAGGATCCTCCCTGCAAATGGACTATGCACGTCCAATCCATCATGTTAGGGACGCACCATATACATAGAAGTTGCACAATTATGGATAGTGGATTTTAGTGACAATGGTTGTTACTGTTGGAGTTGGTTTGGCACCAATTATTATGCAATGCCTCGAGTCCTTCCTCCGGTATTGCCAACATGTGTGTGGTTGTGCCAATGCCTTGATCCCTTTTCCTGCTGCCACCAACTCTCAAATGACGGTGCTATTGCTTTGTGCTTAGAAGCATAATTTTGTCCGACTATATCAATCAATGATGAATGT
Organism: Ottelia alismoides; assembly: GCA_037367405.1. Classification (NCBI taxonomy): domain Eukaryota; kingdom Viridiplantae; phylum Streptophyta; class Magnoliopsida; order Alismatales; family Hydrocharitaceae; genus Ottelia; species Ottelia alismoides. The sequence continues at coordinate 784,302 of JAZKJV010008682.1, forward strand.
GATATTTTATCTTTGGATCGGACGATACATCTAACATTTAATTACAATATGTTAGAAAATAGGAATGCGAAAGCTGAATGATAAACAGAGCATGGAGAACAGAAAACTAAATATGAACACCAAGATTTTTACGTGGAACCCTACTCCCTAAGGAGCGGGATGAAACCACGGGAGAATGCCGCATAGGTTGATAGTCTATTGATTTTCTCTTCTGAATACAATGGGTGTGGGGGTCGATATATAACTCTCATTGAGTCTCCACATCTCCAAACTGGTAGATTTGGGACTAAAGACTTGGATGGGGTAAATAGATCTTGGAGGGATCTATTTACCCATCTCTCTCATAAGTGACGCATATAAACAAATACTCCAACACTCCCCCTCAAGCTCGAGCGTGTGATGAATATGTGATTCATCACTCTTAAAGTTGAAAATAAGAGCTTTGTCCTCGGGTATTTGGCATCATATTTCCCTTTATCTTGCATAAATAGCATTCATGCATCAATCCACAAGATGTGCATTTTAGCATTCATATTTGCATTTAAATAAGAAGCCAAGTCATTGTAAAATCCACTTGTAAAATATTCATCTAATTTATATTTTATATCACCTCCAAAATGAAATAACACCTTTCTTTTAATGTGTACACTATTAATAATATAAGGAGGAAGACCCAGAATTCCTATCTTGTAAATAACCAATAAAGCCCCAAACCCCATGGACCTTAGGATGCCAATATATCTCTCTTGAAAACTTTGAATTAGGTCTACTCACCTTCAGATTAATACACATCCAGAGATCTTTAAAATGAGACTAATTTCATTTAATTCGGAGCTCCTATGCAAAACTTTTGGGTCCCCTTGTATACTACATATATGTATATTTGTACTCTTATATTTTTGTATCATATTTGACCTCATCTCCATTTTCGGTCAACATGAAACTTCTAGATCTCATCGAGATCTACAACTTTCATGTTTTGAGTTTTTCTAAATTCAGCCTCCTTCTCCCTCTAATTCTATTTTTTCTTCTCAACCACTCAGAGCTGGCCGCGTGGCACCCTCTGATTGCGCCACGCAGCCCGCCCCCTTTGACCGGTCTGCCAGCAACCCTGGTCGTGGATCTCAATCTAGATCCAATGGCCCAATGTCTTCCACGCATGCCCTTGGTTCCCCACCGTCTGATCATACCCAGCTCACATCCGCACCGTCCGCTAGCGCCTCGCCCACAGTCCAACACGTGGCACTTTATGCGCCATCCGATCTCGCTGTGAGCGCCTTGATCTATACCGTCCATCACCACCTTCGCTCCCTACCATCCGATCGCAGATCTGATCTAATCACACCGTCCCTTCGCGCCGCATCCTCAGCACGCCACGTGGCGCATTCTGCACCCTCCGATCAAACCCCAGACCTCATCAGGACCGCCCGTTAGCGCCTCCCCTTGCGTCCGCCACGTGGCGCGTCCTGTACCCTTCGATTTCGCTCCTTAGATCTAATCCAAGGTGTTGAACCGTGCCTCCATATCGACCGTTGGATCGCCCGATCCAACGGTCGAGGAATCATCTTCGGGCCGCCCCCTTTTTATTTTGGGCTCCACGCCGACCATCATCTCCGATTCCTGGCGCCACCACAACATAGTCCACTCTCCCCTCATTCTTGCCAACCCCCTCTTTCGCCATGAAAGCCCTCTACTTCACGCCACGACCTCCACCAACTCCACCTCGTCGTCATCTACCCCATCACCTTCATCCTATAAATAAGTCGCCTCCGGTTACTTTCACCTCCATCCACCACCACAGAGAGTACCTTCGAGCTCCCACCTTCAAATTGGTGACAGCAATTTGACCTGAGGTTGAGCGAAGATCGGGCTTCATCTCCGGCGAGATCCACGACCATTCTCGTCGTGCCGCAGCCTTCCTCGTGAGCTGCAAGAGCTCAGGAACCTCTACCGGCCTTCGAGCTATGACCAGGAGTTCAATCCCGAACTTCATTTCCCAGGTAGACACCTCCATCCCTCTCTGATATTCTTCTCTATTTTTCTTCATCTTTCTCTTATTTTCTCTGTCGTCATCTCATCGCTTCTCGCTCCGCCAAACATCCTCCGAGCTCCGCAAGGGAGCTCTGATCTTCGTGCTACCCTTCATTCTCTCCGCCGACGAGTTTCACCTCTCACCGATGCCAGCTCCGCCACCTTGGCGGAGCTCGATCACCGGACCACCTCACTTCTTCACAAGCCTCGTACTTCACTCCAGATCATCCCACGGACACATAGCATGCTTCGGCTATCCTCTAACCCCTCTGCAGGTACATCCATTTCGATTGATCGGAGACTCATCGGAGCCGCTTCCAAGCTCCTCCGCCACCGCACTCTATTGCTTCTCCGCCCCTCTGAGACCACCGGAGGCTCCCTGAAGCTTCTACGAATTTTCCCAGCTACGTGGAAGCCTCCGGCGAGCTTCATTGATGCCCAGAGGACGAGGCGGAGTCAGGTCCCCTTCGTCGAAGCCCAGTCTACTCCACCATAGGAGGCGGCGGCCGGTCGAGGAAGAAGAACAGCTGTCGTTCGATCTCCTTAATCGAACGGTCCTCATCGGAGCCGACTTCCCTATAGGCCGCGTAACCTTTGATACTTATCTGAAAATTTACACTTAAAATCAACCAGACTAATCGGACTCGGTTTCGAGTCCTTCACTGTGTTGAGTGTGAACTCAGGGTTTGCTCTTGCGTTTGTCTTTGTGTCTGTCCGTGTGTGTTATCATGCGTAATTGCGTATTTTCTACCTCATTCTGCTTACATCCTTTCCTCCTCAAGATGTCAGGATATTGGTCCCCATACACCTCTGGTCATTTCTCCTCGACCATATACCGTTCATCTTTACCTTCACCTTCTTCCATATATCCTCCGCCATCTACGGGAGATCCTTACCCCTGGTCGGTTCCACCTCAACCCGATGATGAAGCCAGAACTTCGACTGACTTCTCCACTTCTTCTCATTTCTCACCTATTCCATATTCTAACATTCCGGATCCACTTCCACCTTGGGCTGATTGTCCTTACTCTCAAGAGTTTGCAGGAATCAAAGAACCGAATGAAGAGCAAGCCATTGCTGAGACAGATGATTGGCAAAATTATATGCCCCCACATACTTCATTCTCACCTCAAGTAGGGATCATACAACAAATTACAGATACACATCCCGACTTGACCTTAGGGCATAACTTGGTCGACCGAACAATCCGAATGAAGAGGCCTGTACATCATGATTTTCCAGAGTTGATTGACTTTAGTGATCAAACTTCCATTAACCAGCACTCATGTCACACATTCGGAGAGCCTATACATTCACAGGAGTGGAATCATGAGCTAGACTTACCAGTTCCCCATTCATTGACCCCATCATATGAGGCTTTAACCAATATCTGCCATTCGGATGGTCCATACTTGACCCAGGATTACATGCCAGAGTCTAGGTATGTTGAGTATGAGACTCCAATATCTCAGCAGTATCCTCCAATTGATCAGAACTCTCCCATGATTTGTCATGAGAATTTTGTGGAGGATGACATCTCTAAACTTATTAAGAAAAATAAATCAATTGGTAACAAGTTGAAAGATGTCATGGAAATATTGCACTCAATTTCTGCCAGCCTGGGTATGAAACTGAAGGAAGTAAGTAGATCTGATGTTGAAAATCAAGCAAGCATTAGGGAACCCACACCATTTGTACAGTTGGATTCCATTCTATCTCCCTCTTCTACTAACCACTTACCCTACAATCGAGAGTCTGATCATTCATCCATCAAAAACACCAAAGAAATTGAAAAATAAAAAACCCACCTAAAAATTGAAAATGAAAAAGTCCTAAAAAAATTGGATCCTGACATAAGGGAAGCACTCGATGAAGAACTGATTTTCAAACTTCCCTTAATAAAGGCCATATATCACTTCCCCGACCTCAAGATATTTGTAAAGAGTAAATTGATGCCCAAGAGGTCGGTTACTAAGAAAACAAGGATTGAAAGACACATATTGTCTATGACCACCTCCTTGGTGGTGGGAAGAAAGACCAAGAGCCGCAGAGTGAAGCGGTTGCCTAGGGTTGAATGTGAAATCAAGGACACTATCTTTACCCCATGCAAGAATCGATGATGACTCTCCGATAAATATCCTCCCGACCTCTGTGTTTGACAAGCTCAAACTCAGGTCAATCAGGAAGTCGAGAGAGATCGTTCAGCTGGCTGATCGAACCATCAAATGGTCTAGAGGAAATATTTCAGTCATCATTACTTTCCAAGGTGCTCTACTCCTGGTGGACTTCATGATCATTGACATCGAGCGCCGAGGAGAGTTTACCCAGTCTCCGATTATTCTTGGGAAGCCGTTCTTAGCCTCAGCTAAGGCGACTAAAGATTACGAGACTAGGGAGATCGATTTTTCAGCATTGGGAGCACTCTGACCTCACCCATTCTTCGATACACTTTACTCTAAGGTGACCCGCACATCCGCTGATAGTCGTGACCATCAAGAGGTAGATGAGTCCCACCTCTCTGCTACACCTGAGAGACCGACTATCCGGATGACCGTTGGTTCTGAGACTCCCCACACCTCCACTTCATCAACTGCTTGCACCACCACCGTGACAGCTTCTAAGGAGAACTCACGACCAGAAGCTATCATTAAGTCGGACACGACCTTTGTTGATTACCTCGACCATTTTGATGATCCGACACAAGAGCTCAATAATGTCAAGCCAACTGAGACCACTAGCACCTTCCCGAGGCATGTGTTGACCCTTCAGGAATATTACAATCTATATGGTGACTCGTCTGATGAGGAACCCATGGTCAGCACCACACCACGTCCCGAACCTTCAAAGGAAACAACCAAGAGTAAATTGACTGCACATAAAAACACGGTTGCTCCCTCTTCTAGTCGGCTATCTAGTGAGAGGAAATCGAGAATTGATTCCTCGAGGTGTTCCCCCGAACCTCTCAAGGTGTGTCTCTCTCATTTCCCTCTCAATGATTCAGGTTCTAGAAAACCGATTAAGAAAGTTTCCTTCAACACACCGGAGAAGGAATTTTTGGAGGAGTCCTCATCTGGTCCGGATAAGGTGATTTATATGAGTGAGCTCAGTTCGGTTGTTCTCAAACCTTATCTGAGCAAGCAGCCGTGTGTCGACCCTCGTTGGGCGATCCCTACACCTCACTATTATTCATCTGAGGACGATTCCGACAGTGACACATATGTATATTATCTACCTCCTCGTGTCCGCAAGAAGGTTCGTCACAAACCTTCTTAATCCTTGCATATTCTCACTCTTTTCTTGTATATACTTTCTCTCCCTCCCTCCCCAATGATTCGAATCACTCGTCCCGGCTCCATATCATTTTGCGACTATACTTAGGATAATCAGATCCTAAATATAGGGGGAGAGTGACCCGCATCTATTCACTATACATCCTCTAGATCACATCGGTTCTCATACTCACTCCTGTCCTATACTTAGGCTGACCAGAGCCTAAGTATAGGGCGGGATCGATGCCCGCCATGTATATACTCATCCATTTCTTCTCTTGCCCTCGTCCACCCCATTTTTTGATCTTCTTCTACACTTAGGCTACCAGTGCCTAAGTATAGGGGGTGGAATGACTTCTCTATATTTTGTAATTTAGCTCTCCTAAGGTAGCACGAGCTATGTCTTTTTCCTCGCTTTTCGTGCTCTGAGGACATAGCACACGCTAAGTATAGGGGGCATGTATATATTACATATATACTTTACCCATAGCTCGTTACTTTTACGTATTTTCTGTATATATTACTTAATAATTACGGGATGGGTAAAATTGGAGATTTTTTTCTGTAAAATACACTTGTATAATCTGTATAATACTTATAAAAGTATTGTAACATAGGAGACATACCAAACTATAAAAAAACGAAAAACTCAAAGGCTTCTTATTCTTGCACATCATCTATGCATCTGAAAAGAAAAGAAACAAAGTCTTGCATTTCATTCATAGCATATCATCTGCACCTCTCATCTGCATATCTTGCATATGCAAGGTGAAAAGCTAGTGGGTTCTGAACCAAGTTATGAGTAGATATTGAGGATGGACTCGATTTAACCTTAATCCACCTAAATTCAGAGGAACCTTATAAGGAACTAGAGTTAAGATTTCTCAGGTAAAGTGACTTAATTCTTTGAGTCCGCAAGTCTATGTTCACATGTCATCTTGATTAGTCTAAGTAGAATATCTCGTGCATACGCATGATTCTTTTAGACAGTGACCTAACTTGGACAGGCACCATGCACATAGCTCTTCATTTATGAGGTGGTAAGGAAGTAGGATCCTTTAGCTTGGAGTAGCACACAGGTGGAAACATCCGTCCTCCTCTAGGGAGGGTAGTGCATCTCAACCTAGTCTAGTGGTGTTGGCGTCTGAGGACAGGACGTTGGGGGTTGCAATAATGCTTCAAAAGAGGGATAATCTACTGGCTCAAGAGGAAAAACTCATGATGTATATGCTGCACCTTGTATATAGTTCGAAAAAAAAATGCAAGAACTCCAAAAAATAGACAGGGAAAATAGAAAACAAAATACCTGTCGGAGAATGTATATTAGCAAGAAGTTTGCAGCTGGATGGCTTGGCTACACTGGTCAGGCATCACGGGATAGGTAGCTACACTAGCTACCGTCCATTCTTTTCTCTACCCCCTCCTCTTGAGCTGGTTGCACTTAAACTTGGAAGGGAATACTCCACTCCTCGAGGAAAGAGTTACTGGACCGGGTTATTTGAGTTACCTTGTTAGAGGAGGATGGTTCTGAGCCATTTCTGATGTGGAGAGCTATTTTACACTTACACAGTACAAGTAATAATCATAGTCATCAGAAATTTACGTTTGAGGATTTATTCTGACCTGACTATTGAGGAGTCTTGAATAGAAGACTTGTGGAACTTGAAGTCTGTTAGGTCTTAAGCTCAGGTCCCAATAAGATTCCGCCACACAACTAATCCAAAGATCGAGTCAAGCTCCATTTTCAACTTTTGTTCATGACCTTGGTATGGAACCCAAAATCATTTCACTCTTGCATTTCATTTTAGTTGCTCAGGGACGAGCAAGGTTTAAGTGTAGGGGGTTGATGAATCTGCGATTCATCACTCTTAAAGTTGAAAATAAGATCTTTGTTCTCGGGTATTTGGCATCATATATCCCTTTATCTTGCATAAATAGCATTCATGCATCAATCCACAAGATGTGCATTTTAGCATTCATATTTGCATTTAAATAAGAAGCCAAGTCATTGTAAAATCCACTTGTAAAATATTCATTTAATTTGTATTTTATATCCCCTCCAAAATGAAATAACACCTTTCTTTTAATGTGTACACTATTAATAATATAAGGAGGAAGACCCAGAATTCCAATCTTGTAAATAACCAATAAAGCCTCAAACCCCCTGGACCTTAGAATGCCAATATATCTCTCTTACAAACTCCGAATTAGGTCTACTCACCTTCAGATTAATACACATCCAGAGACCTTTAAAACGAGACTAATTTCATTTAATTCGGAGCTCATATGCAAAACTTGGATTTTTGGGTCCCCTTGTATACTAGATATATGTATATTTGTACTCTTGTATCTTTGTATCATATTTGACCTCATCTCCATTTTTGATCAACATGAAACTTGTAGATCTCATCGCAATCTACAACTTTCATGTTTTGATTTTTTCCAAATTCAGCCTCCTTCTCCCTCTAATTCTATTTTTTTCTTATCAGCCACTCAGAGCTGGCCGCGTGGCGCACTCTGACTGCGCCCCGCGGCCCGCCCCCTTTGACCGGTCCGCCGGCAACCCTGGCCATTGGATCTCAATCTAGATCCAATAGCCCAATGTCTTCCACGCACGCCCTTGGTTCCCCACTGTCAGATCATACCCAGCTCACATCCTCACCGTCCGCTAGCGCCTCGCCCACAGTCCACCACATGGCACTTTGTGCGCCATCCGATCTCGCTGTGAGCGCCTTGATCTATACCGTCCATCACCACCTTCGCTCCCTACCATTTGATCGCAGATCTGATCTAATCACGCCCGTCCCTTCGCACCGCATCCTCAGCACGCCACGTGGCGCATTTTGCACCCTCCGATCAAACCCCAGACCTCATCAGGACCGCCCGTTAGCACCTCGCCCTTCGTCCGCCACATGGCGCATCCTGTACCCTTCGATTTTGCTCCTTAGATCTAATCCAAGGCGTTGAACCGTGCCTCTATCTCGACCGTTGGATCGCCTGATCCAACGATCGAGGAATCGTCTTCCACCTCGCGCACACCCCGCGCCTACGTCTTCCACCGTGCGCAAGGGGCCGCTCCCTTTCTATTTTGGGCTCCACGCCGACCATCATCTCTGATTCCTGGCGCCACCACGGCATAGCCCACTCTCCCCTCATTCTTGCTAACCACCTCTTTCGCCATGAAAGCCGTCTACTTTGCGCCATAACGTCCACCAACTCCAGCTCGTCGTCAGCTACCCCGTCACCTTCATCCTATAAATAAGTCGCCTCCGGCTACTTTCACCTCCATCCGCCACCACAGAGAGTACCTTCGAGCTCCCACCTTCAAATTGGTGATAGCAATTTGACCTGAGGTTGAGCGAAGACCGGGCTTCATCTCTGGCGAGATCCACAGCCATTCTCGCCGTGCCGCAGCCTTCCCCGTGAGCTGCAAGAGCTCAGGAACCTCTATCGGCCTTCGAACGACGACCAGGAGTTCAATCCCGATCTCCATTTCTCAGGTAGACACCTCCATCCCTCTCTGATATTCTTCTCTATTTTTCTTCATCTTTCTCCTATTTTCTTCGCCGCCATCTCATCGCTTCTCACTCCGCCAAACATCCTCCGAGCTCCGCAAGGGAGCTCTGATCTTCGCGCTACCCTTCATTCTCTCCGCCGATGAGTTTCACCTCTCACCGACGCCAGCTCTGCCACCTTGGCGGAGCTCGATCACCGGACCACCTCACTTCTTCACAAGCCTCGCACTTCTCTCCAGATCATCCCATGGACACATAGCACTCTTCGGCTATCCTCTAACCCCCTTGCAGGTACATCCATTTCGATTGATCGAAGACTCATCGGAGCCGCTTCCGAGCTCCTCCGCCACCGCACCCCAGAGCTTCTCCGCCCCTCCTGAGACCACCGGAGGCTCCCTGAAGCTTCTACGAATTTTCCCAGCAACCTGGAAGCCTCCGACGAGCTTCATCGATGCCCAGAGGACGAGGTGGAGTCAGGTCCCCTTCGCCGGAGCCAGTCTTCTCCGTCGCAAGAGGCGGCGGCCGGTCGAGGAAGAAGAACAGCTGCCGTTCGATCTCCTTGATCGAACGGTCCCGATCGAGCCACGTCGCCCACGTCCCGCAGCCGCAGGATCAGGAGGATCCGACGTTCCAGACGCATCCACGTCACCGCTTCATTGCGCTCCAGGTGTCGTTGGATTAATCTAGATCCAAAGGTCACTGATCGACCACACCTTCGTATCAGGAGCGAACCATCGCCATTGGATCACTTGCGATCGAACGGATTCAGACATGCCACGCCTCAACATCCATTGACCGTTGGATCGTCACTTGATCCACGTTCCAGATCAAGCCACATCGCAGATCCGAGCCTCTTCCCCGACCACTAGGCTCGGATCACCCGAAGCTACTCCGAGCCAGATCCGAACCACCCAAGCCTCGCTCCGAGCCTCCGAAGACAACCGAACCTGGACCCCCATGTGATCTGCACGTGAGTCCTGGTTTATTTGCATCGAGACCCCTGGAGGTTTCCATATTTGCATTTCAGTCCCTGCCAGGAGATCCCACGTGAGGAGCATGTGTTCTGTGGAAAAATTTCATCCACCCCCTCAGCATTATAGGTAATTGCATATTGGTCCCTGTCAGCACGTTTTATTTCTATCAATTTTATTCTCTGTAATTGCATTTATACCATTGTCTTTGCACGCATATTTACGCACTCATTTTAATTCATTTTTTAATTTGGAAAATTGCTTTGTGTAGCTTATTTTGTCCTCTTCCATATGTGACACTTGGCACATTTTTGTAATATCAATGGATTTTTCTATTAATTAATTGGTTAAATTTTGCTATATTTTTCCCATGTATGCCTCTTAATTGATAGTAATTTCTCTGTGACTCCAAAAATCCCCAAAAAATAACATTAGATCTAGGATCATTAGGTTTACTTGCGTAAAATTTTCATCTCATTTGCACGTATCCTGAGGCCTGAATAAATCATTTAGTGATTTCCTTAATTAATTTTTAATAGGATCATTTCACATAGAAGTTTGGGCTTTATAATTTTCCTGAATTCCTCATCTTCAGATCTATCTAGGATAATTTTCATTTCTAAAAATTTTATGATTTGATATTTATTAAAATTAATTTAGTAAAAATCACTCTGCATTCATTTTTATTCACAGTAAATTCATCTAGTGTCAGAAAAATCTAAAAAAAATAGAGTAGCTTAATTTCATCATATTTCCTCTTCTGGCCAAGTTTCATAATTTTTAGAATAATTTGACCATCTTTCTGATTTAACTTGTAAATTGGCCTGATTTTGCATGTGTTTCGCATAAAAAATGCAAAATACCAAAAAAATCATCCCCTGAAAATCAGACCTTGGAGATTTGCTAAAAATCTACCTAAGGAGACAGTTGCCTCCCTGAGTTCGACCTTGGGCTTGCGCAAGTAAAATAAATTTGCCACGTGTGATTAACTTGACATTAATTCAAAGTGGTTTTTGATCTGCTCTTATTATCCGACTGCAAAGAACGATATCGATTAATTTGACCATTAATTTGATTAAATTAACAAGGGTAGTAAACAACATTTCAACGTGCAATGCTCAGCTTGGACAAACAGAAAGAAAACTCAACTCACGCTATAAGATACTACAGACAATATCAACTCAATGCGCACAACTGTCGGTTGTTGTCGAGGATGTTGCTTCTCATGCCGTGCAGGTGAGGAGGACGAACGAGATGGAATGCGAGTCAACTGAACTCCTCGTCGGAGAGCATGTTCTCTGACGTGCCCGCAAAATCCGCGTTAAGAAAGTGTTTTTAATCTTCGTGAGTGAAATTAATGAATGTCGTTCGTTGTAGGCGGCTTTCGGAAACAGTCAAGAAATAACCACAATTTTTAAACAAATTCAATCAAGTGGTTTTTATGTTTATTTTACTTGGGCAAGTCCCAAGGTCGATCACAAGGAGGCAAAGGAACAACCTAGAGTTGTGTCTATCAAATTTTTAGTTCGGTTTTTCAAGGCGGTCTTTTTTTTGGAAATTTTCAATGCAATAGAGGGTGCAATATGCAAATCCGGCCTATTTTATGGACTAAAATGTGAATTTCATTCAAATAGTGTCCAAAAACTACGAAACTTGGCCGAGATGTAAAAAATAATGAAATAAGTGCACTGTAATTTTTTTTTGAATTTTTAGATGCAATATGATTTTTTATGGATTTTTAACTGCAAACAGAATGATTTTCAATATTTAATTATAATAAATATTCAACCTACTTATTTTCGAGAGATAAAATTATCTAAGATCTATCACTAGGTGACGGATCTCAGAAAAATCCTAAACCTCGAAAATGTGGGGTTTAATACCTATTAAAAATTAAATACTAAAAGATGCAAAATGATTTTTACAGGACAAAATATGCAAGCAAATGTAAATATTTTTGCGCACAATGTTAAGAATAATTAACTCTACAAGATGTGATTTTTCGAGAATTTTTAGAGCAACGGTTAATCAACTATCAATTTCAGAGCAAGAAATGGGTAAAATACGCAATTTTCCACAAAATAATTATTCATTAATTAACCATCAATCAGAAAAATATCCACAATATGTCAGAGTGTAAAGAGTCAATTAACAAACATCATGCTATTTTTGGATTGATAAAATAATGTAAAAAGAAGGTTCAAAACTGAGGGAGAACACAGGGGTATAGATGCAAATATAATAAAAAAAAGAAATAAAGAAAACTGCAGTGGGGGGACTTGTTTGCAATTACCAATAATCGGAGGGCTCTTCTGCAAATTTCCCAAGGGGGCACGTGCGAGGCACGTGCCCTCTGAAATGGAGGCTGTCGCGTAATTTGAAGATCCTCTGAGGCCTCTTCTGTAAATTTTCCAAGTAGTCACGTGCTTGGCACGTGACCTTTGGATTTTGCTGCGAATTAAAGAGGCTCCAGGGGCCTGGGTGTAATACGTCCCCTCACTCACGTGCGACGCACGTGAGGAGGGTCTCGGGCTTCGAGCCCGGCCGGCGAGGGGGCGGAGCTGGTTCTCGGCGGAGAAGGCGATGGCTGTCGCGGCAGGGGCTCGACCTTTGGAGTGGTTGACGACGGTGGCTTTGCCTGGTGGAGTTGATGGCTGGCAGGCGGAGGTGGTCGGTGGTCGTCGGAGTCGCAGCAGCTGGAGGTTGATGAAGGCGTTGGCGGCGATCGAAGGTCGGAGGAGCTTGGGGGCGGAGATGTTGCGGCGGCAGCTCCTGGCGATGGAGATGTTGCGGCGTCGGAGGCGGAGGCGTAGGGCGGAGACGGAGGCGGTGATGGGTCGTAGCAGTTGTCGATGGAGTCGGTGGCGTAGCAGAGGAGCGGGCCCGCGGTGTAGCGAGTCGGCGAGGAGGGGAAGCTCCGAGCGGAGCGGAGGGTTCGGAAGCGAAGAGGTAGAGCGGAAGAGCGGGAGAGCGAGAGAAGGAGAGAGAGAGAGAGAGAGAGAGAGAGAGAGAGAGAGATAACCTGGAGGATGAAGGAGGCTCGACGGCGAGTGGCCGGAGCAAGAGCAGCGCCTTGAGAAGTTGCTGCGACGAGGGCTACGACCTCGGATCACGCCGGCGTGGAGGACTGTCACCACCTCGAAGCACCTTAGAGCAGAAGTCGGCGGATACTTGGACTGGGGGCGGCCGGGTCTCTTAAATAGGATAGGGTCGGCGAGGGTTACGGGGAAGGTGGTCGTTGGGGTCAACGGCGATGGAGGAGGGGGCCGTTGGTGGAGGTTTCGGAGAGGGCGGCGACGCCCGAGGGATCGGGGGTGACGGTTGGGGTGAGGACGAAGGCCAGCGGCCGTTCGATCGGCCGCTGATCGAACGGCCGTGGCGCTGCCACGGGGCGCAGGAGTGAGAGAGAGCTGTACGTGCGGAGCACGTGCCTGGGGGCACGTGCGTCGCACGTGCGGGCGCTTTATTTAATTTTTTTTATAAAAACGAGATAATAAAAATGCGAAAAACAGCTGACACGTGGCGGCGCCTGGGGATGCCATGTGTCAGCACCAAAAAATTCGAAGGAAAAACCTCTTGTAAAATAGATAAGAAATAGAAAATGACCTCGGATCGAAAAAGTTTCTTCACAAAAAATGCTCGTCTCAACGAGATCTACAACTTTCATGAAGACATCAAAGCCAAATTCGGTCAAATGTAAAAAGTGAATTTTTGGGGTATCCCATGTACATAGAACACCTTGATTTTTGGGTTTTCTAATTTTTTTGTCATTTTTTAAACAAGATAAAAATCCGGAAAAATATGGAAAACTCAAAGATAAATAAAAGGGACTTTTTTTTTGGATTTTTATTAATTAATAAAATATATACATAAAATATAGGTCAGAAAAGCCGCGAAAATATACAAAAGAGGCCCAAAACCCAACTTTCACATACGAGCTCCGATTCACTTGAACTTGGTCTTGTTTTGAAGATAATTGAATGTGCATTAGTTCAAAAGTGAGTAGGATCAAATCGGACACTAGATGGGGAAGATATGTGGCTTTTAGTCCGAAAATCCTGAAACTAGGGTTTGGGTTTTTGGTCCACTTATTTGAGTTAGTGATTTTTTTGTATTTTTCATTTATTCTTGTAAGTGATATATACACAGTGGAGGTGGGTTTGTGGCATTCGGAGTTAGCATGGAGGAGTTAAAAATAGGGGAAGTTAGGCTATTTACAGGTCATTTTTGGCTTGGATTTTTGGCTTCTTATTTGATGCAGAATTTAATGCTAAAATGCAATTCTTATGAAATCATGCACAAATGCTAATTATGCGAAATAGATGCAGAAATGTAGTTGATTTTTAGGGACTTAAGCTTTAATAAATGAGATTTAGAGTGATGAATCCGAGATTCATCATCCCCCTATACTTAAACCATGCTCGTCCCTGAGCATCAAAAAGAAATGCCATGAAGTGAAATGAGACTGGGTTCCATACCAAGACCATGAGCTGAAGGTGAGAATGAAATTAAACCCGACCTTTGGATTAATAGTGTGGCGGAACTTCTGTGAGACTTAGAATTTTAAAATCAACAGCCCTCAAGTTCTACACATCATTGTTACAGTTTCGGCTCAGAAGTCATCTTAGATCAATCCTCTTCCCAAAGTATACCCTAAGAACATTGAATAACCGACTCGTGTGTGTGAAGGGTTTTAGCTCTTCCCATCCAGAATGCCGGATTACCATGCTCCTCTCCTCTCCAGTAACTCGTCCTCGGGGAGTCAGGTATTTCCTTCTAAGGTCTGTCGTGCTGTGTTCACAATCGAAATGGGGGAGAAGCTAGAAGAAAGAGAAAAGAACTGGAGGGGGTGGCCAGTGTAGTCACCTCTCCTTGTGAAGATGGCCAGTGTAGCCAAGTCTCCACCAAGATCTGCAGGTTTCTTTGAAGCTTGGACCTTTTTGGTCGACTTTTTATTTGGTAGAATGCTTCTTTGTATTTGGAATTTTTGGTGGTTCTGCTTGGATCTTGTTTTGCCCCTACGGATATAGCATCTTTTTATTCCGTACATTTTTGGGGTCTTAGAAAGATTGTGCCCAGCCGTCCATCCCTTTTCCGAAGCTTTATTTCAACCCGTACTCCGGTCTTTAGATTTCCACGCTACCAGAAAAGAGACTCACACAGTCTTCCAACATCCTGTCTGGGTTGAGCTAAGTGCATAGTGTGAGAGTACAAATTAATTCCCTATTCCAGAGTTGTACCCAGAATGAAGAGATCAAGTTAGACACTAAGAGTCAAACGCTGCACATTGTCATGTGGAACTTAAAGAATTAAGTCAAAAGACCTGAAGCTCTTAAAATCCTATTTCTCTGTGAAGTTCCTCTGAAAATTAGGTGGATTAAGGGAAAGTTCAGACCACTCTCGGTTTCGGCTCATAACTCGATTCAGAACCCAATGACTTTTCACAGATGCAAATGCATGTAATGTTGGATGGAGTGCAGGTGTGTGAAATGTAATTTTTTTTTGACATTTTATGCAAGGGATTTTTTTTTATGCAGGAAATGGAATAAGAAGCCTCATTTTTTTAAGTTAGTACCCACCCCGTAAATACATATAGACTTACGCGAAAGTACGAGATATGGGTAAACTATATACAAAGTATATATACAGACCCCCCTATACTTAGCGAGTGCTGTGTCCTCAGAGCACAAAAAGCGTAATGAAGACATAGCTCATGCTAAGCGTAAGGGATTGTAAAAATTTACATACAATGGGTTAGGAAGTAGAGTGGAAAAGAGTGAGTGAGGAGAGTATAAACAGGTGGATGTCGGCTCCCCCTATATTTAGGCTCTGGACAACCTAAGTATGGAAGAATGGTGGGACTGGAGCGATCGAGAGTTAGGAGAGGAATGATATATACAGATGGCATCGGTCCCCCCCTATACTTAGGCCTTGGCCTAAGTAGAGGAAGAAGCTGTACAAGGAGACCAATGTGGTTGGGAGGGAGGGTGGGTGTGATCAGATAGATTTTCAATATCCTCGCTCTGCGTGAAATATATGGCCTCGACTTGAACTGTTTGTTCTTTGGATGATTCAATGTAAGGCTTCAGCATTTGTCCATTTACAGAGAACAGTTGTGCATTCTCTTTGAGTTCGGCAATATCTATGCTTCCATTGGTATGTACATCGACAACAATGTAGGGGCCCGTCCATTTTGATTTGAGCTTCCCATGAAAAATCTTCAACCGAGCATTAAACAACCACACTTTCTGTCCAGGGATAAAGGTCTTCTCTCGAATGTGTCTATCATGCCATCTCTTGACCTTGTCCTTATAAATCACACTGTTGTCATATGCCCGATTTCGGATTTCAATTAGCTCATTCAGATTTAAGTCTCGACATAGTTTCCCAAGGTGACAACTCCAATTCAACTTTTTGATCGCCCATTCAGATTTGTGAATCAGTTCTGCAGGAAGATGACATGGCTTGCCATAGATCATCCTAAAAG
Source organism: Ottelia alismoides (assembly GCA_037367405.1). Lineage (NCBI taxonomy): Eukaryota > Viridiplantae > Streptophyta > Magnoliopsida > Alismatales > Hydrocharitaceae > Ottelia > Ottelia alismoides. The sequence goes on from JAZKJV010008682.1 coordinate 800,575, forward strand.
GTGAAGTACCGAGTGGAGTCTTATAGGCTGTCCTATAGGCCCATAGCACTTGGTCCAACAGTGTCGACCAATTCTTCTTATCGGGACGAACCAACTTCTGGAGAATGTTCTTCACTTCTCTATTAGAAACCTCTGCCATGCCATTGGATTGTGGATGATACGGGTTGGCTATTCTATGCTCAAATTTGTACTCCTTAGCCAAAGATCTCATCTCCCTGTTCACGAAGTGGCTACCTCCATCAGAAATCAATACTTTTGGTATCCCGAACCTCGCAATGATGTTATCTTTGATAAATTTACAGACGACTTTGCTATCTGCGGTTCGGGTTGGAATAGCCTCTACCCATCTTGATAAATAATCTACCGCTAACAAGATGTACTCAAATCCATTGCTGTTGGGAAAGGGACCCATAAAATCAATCCCCCATGCATCAAAAACATCACAGAAAATTATTGGTTGCATGGGCATTTCATCTCTATATCCCATAGTCCCTCCCATTCTTTGACAAATTGGGCATGACCGTACAAATTCATTAGCATCCTGAAATAAGGTCCGCCAGTAAAATCCACATTGGAGTACCTTGTGCGCGGTTCTCTTTCCCGAATGGTGTCCTCCAGCCTCGAGAGAGTGACAGTGTGTGAGGACACTCTGATATTCCTCCTGAGGAATACATCTTCTCCAGACACAATCCGGTCCTTCATAGAAAAGGAAAGGATCGTCCCAATGGTATTTTCTCGAATCTGACTTTAATTGATCAATCATTTTTTTGGTCCAACCATAGGGAACCTTCTTGGAGACAAGATAGTTCACTATGTCGGAATACCATGGGGTTGACTCAATGACGCAAACTGATTCGTCTGGAAAAGTCTCCTTGATTGGTCCAATATCAGGATGATCATTTTGCTCGATTCGGGAAAGGTGATCAGCAACCACATTCTTTATTCCAGGTTTATCCTTAATCTCCAAATGAAACTCCTGGATTAACAAGATCCATCTCAAAAGTCGTGCCTTGGAATCCTTCTTATCCATGAGATATCTGATTGCTGTGTGATCTGTGAAGATTGTCACCTTGGAGCCCAATATGTATGATCTGAATTTTTCCAGGGCCCAAACAACCGCGAGCATCTCCTTTTCAGTCACTGTATAATTTCTCTGTGCAGGATCCAACACTTTGCTCGTGTAGTGAATCGCATAAGGAATTCCATCTCTTCTTTGTCCGAGGACCGCTTCGACAGCAAAATCCGATGCATCAGTCATGATCTCGAAGGGAAGAGACCAGTCGGGAGCCTGTAATATCGGCGATTCACACATTTTCTTTTTCAGGAGCTCGAAGGCCTCTAGACATCTGTGATTCACAATAAACTCGGTGTCTTTTCCTAAGAGCTCAGTCAGTGGGCGGGCGATCTTTGAAAAATCAGGAATGAATCGTCGATAAAATCCAACATGCCCTAAGAACGACCTCACTGACTTGACGTTGGTTGGTGGCTCAAGTTTCTTGATCACATCCACCTTGGAAGGGTCCACCTCCATCCCTTTTTTGGAGATGACGTGCCCCAACACGATACCCTCAGTCACCATGAAGTGACTCTTCTCCCAGGAGAGTACCAAATTTACCTCCCTGCATCTCTGAAGGACTCGGTCCAAGTGTGCTAAGCATGTATCAAATGAATCACCATGAACCGAGAAGTCGTCCATGAAGGCTTCCAGGAAATCACCAACCATTTCGGCAAATACGGCAATCATGCACCGCTGAAATGTGCCTGGGGCATTGCAAAGCCCGAATGGCATGCGCTTGAATGCGTAAGTACCGAAGGGACATGTGAACGTGGTCTTTTCCTGGTCCTCGGGAGCGATAGCTACTTGATTGTAGCCGGAGTACCCATCAAGAAAACAGAAGAATGCTTTCCCTGCAAGTCTCTCCAATATTTGATCAATGAATGGCAGTGGAAAGTAGTCTTTCTTGGTCGCAGCATTTAGGCACCGGTAATCGACACAGACGCGCCACGACGTGGGTACTCGGGTCGCGATCTCTACCCCCTCCTCATTGGTAACCATCTGGATTCCCGACTTCTTCGGGACGACATGAAGGGGGGCTACCCACTTGGAGTCAGAAATGGGGTAAATAAATCCTGCTTTGCACCATTTCTCTATTTCTTTCTTCACTACTTCCCGAAGATTGGGGTTTAATCTTCTCTGAAATTCACGGGAAGGCCTTGCATTATCCTCAACATAAATTTGGTGCGAGCAGAGAGCGGGGTTTATTCCTACGAGATCCGACACAGTCCAACCTATGGCTTTTCGATTTCGCTCAAGGACTTCAATCAGTCTAGATTCTTGGTCCACGGTTAATGATGAGCTAATGATCACAGGGAATTTTTCTTTGGGTCCATTGAGGAATGCATATTTCAGCGTGGGAGGTAGTGGTTTCAGCTCTGGTAATTCAGAATCATCAATCAAGTCTGGCTGAATTATCTTTGTATCTGGTTCAGTGTCGGTTGGCGGTGAATCACTATGTGAAGTGTTGGCTATCAATTCATAAGTCAGATGGGTCGGATCGCTAGAGTAGAATGGTAGTTCGGCAAGAGCCGCGTCCGACTCATCATCAACTGACTGTCCCAAAGGTGATGTGATTGACGAATCCAAGAGGATTTCAGTGTTATCTGGGGGTATAGAAATCTCAAAGACTGCATTGTGGATTATTTCTTCTTCCGAGGATGTGCCTTCTATCTGTATGTCTGGCAGTTGGTCCCATGGCCCAGTGGTTCTGAGGAGATTACATTCTGATGTTTCGGCATCTTCAGTTGTGGATTCGGAGTCTGGCCTTTGCCACTTTGTTTGTTTCATCTCCAAGTCCACTTCTCCGCCTGGAGAACGGAATTTCATCATGCCAGTTCCGTAGTCGAATACGGCTTTAGCGGTTCTTAAGAAAGGTCTTCCGAGAATGATTTGTGATTCCTTCCAATGGTTCGGGGTTTCCATGTCCAAGACAGTGAAGTCTACTTTGTATTCTGTACCCTCGATAATGATGATGACATTCTTCACTTCTCCCTTAGGTCTTTTAGTGGATTTATCAGCAAATTGGAGTAAAGATGATGATTTCTTGAGAGGGCCCAACTCCAATCGATAATATAAGGCTAAGGGCAGAAGGTTTATGGAAGATCCATTGTCTAGAAGTGTGCGTGTGAATGCTGTGCCGCCAATGTGACTCTCCACATAATGGGCGCCCAGATCCCTTTTCTTTTTTGGCAGATGCTGGTTCTTGACACATTTGGTGGTGGCAACTGTCAAGATATGCGTCTCCACAAATTGACTTGTTCTCTTTGTACGAGTCCTAGTGGGAGTGCATTTTGCCTTTAAATATTTCTGAAAAGCAGGATTATTGGCTACATACTGGTCAAAGGGTACTTTGACTGTGATGTTTTGATGGTAGAATTTTTCCATTACTGGATCATCCTGAATGTTTTTCTTTTGTTTTCCTTTCTTGAGGGCATGGGGGAAAGGAATGGAAGCACTTGAGACAGGGGACAGAAGGTCAGAATCATAAATACGAGCATCTTTATTAGACTTGGAGTTTTTATTACAATCATCAGATTTTTGATAATAATCAAAATCAGGTTGCTGAAAAGATGACAAAGCTAGAGGTTCAAGGTCCTCTGCAGAATCCATAGATGCTTTCCCCTTCTCTGGTGCTGGGATCTTCAGGCGTCTTTCTCCATCTTCCTCGGAAGCATCCTCCGGCTGATCCTCCGAGTCTTCATGAACCGATTCCCGAGTCCGATCAGGTACGGCCACGGTCCTTCCGCTCCTGAGTGACATAGCATGTATATTGTCAAACGAAAGGTTCTCATGTTCAGATGTGGAAAAATCCGAATAGTATACCTGGCCAGTGTGTTGAGATGATTGAGATCGGTTCAAGCTATTGGGGTTAGCTTGAACTTGAGCGGGAATGGTTGCAGTGGGAACAGTCTGCTCATCCTTCCAACGGGACAAGCGGTTGACATCAACTCGAAGATCTTCCAGCTCATTTCGAAAGTGACGAAACTCTTCAAGTATTTGTCTCTGGATGTCGATCGGTTCTTCTGGGGGTTTGGATGATTGAGCTGATTGTCTGGGGGCTTGAGATTGCTGATGGTATTGCTGAGGTTGGTTCTGGCGATTGTAGGGTTGCTGCTGCTTCGGTTGCTGGAATGCGGCATTATAGAAAGTGGGTGGGCGCTGATAAGTCTGACGGTCTCCCATATTACCCTGTCGGGTAGTGTCTTGGGTGTACCAGATGCCATTCACTTCGAATGTCAGAGGCGGGGCTTCCTTGAATGTCTCAGTCAGTGGGGGCTGCTGTTGGGAAAATTGGGCGTGGGATTGATCGTGAGCCCATGGTTGTTGTTGCTCTGCTCCTGGTTGTTCCTGGACATGATGCACATGATATATCAGGACAGTAGGTGCACTAGGCATCCCCATTTTGGATACCTTCTCGGTGAGTTCCTCCATCTGCTTCGGGAATTGTGAAATCCTACTGTCGATATCGTTCATTCTCTTGTCCACAATTGTCAATTTATCAGAAATAAAATGCATGCTTGGAATCAAGTCCTCAGCTATTTCTGCCACCGTCTGTCTCCCCACCTTTGGCTTGAAGGGTGTTCAGGGAATCAGTGTATGCTCTACTGGCAATTTGAGACCGGCTTGTTTCTGCCATCTGCTCCAGTATTTTCCAGACGGTCTCAGCCCCACGTGATGTATAATTCCCTCCGCAGGCAGCGCTAACTAATCCTTGAGTCTCATGATTTAGACCGGAGTAAAGAGACTGGACTAGGATGTTATTGTCCAGGTTATGGCAAGGACATTTCTGAAGTAGGTCTTTAAACCGGTCCCATGCCTCACAGAGTGGTTCATTGGGCATCTGAGAGAAGCTGGTGATGCGGGTCCTCATTTGATTGGTCCGGCTCAAGGGGTAGAATTTCTTCAGAAAGAGGTCTTTGAACCTCTCATAAGTCGTCACAGTCACCCCCAAGTTTTTCACCCAGTAGTCTGCTTTTCCTTTCAAGGCGAAAGGTAGTGCAGTGAGACGAATGTAGTCTTGGCTGACTTGTGGGTGCCTCAGATTAGAACATATCAGCTCCAGGTCCCTCAGGAATTCATATGGCTCCTCAGTCGTATTACCATGGAATTGGGGTAATTGACTGACGAAATGTGGTTTCAATTCATATTGGATCGCCGGTTGTGGTGGCTGTAAATAGTTCCACACTTGGTACTGTCCAGGGTTGTAAGCGGCTTCCATTGGCACTTCCTCCCCAGCATTCAACTGCTCAAGTTGTGTCCTTAGTAACTGTTGTTGCTGCTCAGATGCAGCCAATCTTGCTAGGATCATTTGAATGGAGTCATCATTTGTTTCATCTTCAGTGTCTTTTTTGGAAGCCATCTTTGGGGGCATCTCTTCTTCTTCACCTTCAGAATATAAAGGGTTCGAGTTAATAGATTGGAAAGAATTGATGTAATAGTTGTCCTCGATTTTTGGTGATAGAGAGACAGTTTGGGTTTGTCCTCCTTCTAGGAAGAAGAAGGAATCGTAAGAATTGAGTTCTTGGGAATGGTTTCCCGGAGGCCAAGCAGGTCCAGAGTAAGAGTTTCTCTGGGCTTTTGAGATTGGGGAGTTTGTGGTAGAGAGAGACGAGCCTGAACAAAAATTACCACAGTCCTCCATTCTCGGGGTCAACAAGATGTTCTATGATGTAGACACAATTGTTTGGTATTCGTTGATGAGCTATTTTCTACGCACAATCAAACACAATGCAAGGGTTGTTTCACCAACTCAACTCAAAGTGAAGACCGTAAGGGTCCGGTCAATTATCTTGTTAGTTTTAATTGGTGATAATTCAAGTCTTGCAAGCCGTTTAAACGAGCTGTTATGTTTGGAGCTGGGCTCTATCCTAGTGTGCGTCTCTCTCCTCGCTGCAAGATAAAATCAGACAATGTCGGGGTTGCTCTCCCGCAGAAATTCTTGATTTTATAGATTTTTTAAGATCGGCTTTATTTAGCAGTCCCAATTTTATTGAGGCGATCACTGAAGAATTTAGATGAACACAAATACACGTCTACCGTCCAGTCCCAATTTCCTTTAGATTTATGTGATAAAACAAGAGAGAGGAATTCGAGAAAAGCCGGTGCACGCGGAAAACTATGATGAATGCTCAGTTAGAAGACTTACAGTGCCTCCTCGCAATCTCCATGTGGGATGCAATACAGAATTTTAAAAATTATACTAAATGCGTGCAAGCCGATGAAAACTACACCTAAGCAGAAAGTTCTATTAGCGGGAAGAATTGAGTTAAATTTGGCTAAGTTGAACGATCTATGTGCGTCTTGATTAAAGTGAAGTGTGGCTTAAGATCCTACGAGCACAATCAAAAATAAAAAATGCTCTAAGAGCCGTATGTGCAAGTCTATCCTAATCGCCACTCAAGTCGGGCCCCACCCTCACCGGAGAGTGAAACAGGCCACGACACACCACAGAAAAGTTCAAGGTCTTTTTTACATGCGCGAGAGTCCAAACGGACACCGCTGTAAATGAGCAGAAATAGAAATTTGCAGAAATTAAAAACCTAGACTCTACGCTCTCTCACGACTCGACTCGATCTTAAATTAATTGCGGTTTCTTCGGGTGTTGGTGAAGATGCGTCGGCTCCTTGAAAAACCACTCCACGTGCGCCGGGTACCTCGCAAGAAAAATAAGAGAGAGAATGTAAGAGAGTGACTCAGAAAATAATCAAAAATAAAATAAATGAAATAAATGCTGAAAAATGAATACAGGAAATAAAATGGGATTTACAGTGACTAATTCGGGGGTCAGACTACCCGAATTTGGAAAACCGAACGAAAAATTTTCAAAACACAAACTAAGCCGTTTGCCTCCCCGGCAACGGCGCCATCTGACGTGCCCGCAAAAGCCGCATTAAGAAAGTGTTTTTAATCTTCGTGAGTGAAATTAATGAATGTCGTTCGTTGTAGGCGGCTTTCGGAAACAGTCAAGAAATAACCACAATTTTTAAACAAATTCAATCAAGTGGTTTTTATGTTTATTTTACTTGGGCAAGTCCCAAGGTCGATCACAAGGAGGCAAAGGAACAACCTAGAGTTGTGTCTATCAAATTTTTAGTTCGGTTTTTCAAGGCGGTCTTTTTTTTGGAAATTTTCAATGCAATAGAGGGTGCAATATGCAAATCCGGCCTATTTTATGGACTAAAATGTGAATTTCATTCAAATAGTGTCCAAAAACTACGAAACTTGGCCGAGATGTAAAAAATAATGAAATAAGTGCACTGTAATTTTTTTTGAATTTTTAGATGCAATATGAATTTTTTATAGATTTTTAACTGCAAACAGAATGATTTTCAATATTTAATTACAATAAATATTCAACCTACATATTTTCGAGAGATAAAATTATAAAAGATCTCTCACTAGGTGACGGATCTCAGAAAAATCCTAAACCTCGAAAATGTGGGGTTTAATACCTATTAAAAATTAAATACTAAAAGATGCAAAATGATTTTTACAGGACAAAATATGCAAGCAAATGTAAATCTTTTTGCGCACAATGTTAAGAATAATTAACTCTACAAGATGTGATTTTTCGAGAATTTTTAGAGCAACGGTTAATCAACTATCAATTTCAGAGCAAGAAATGGGTAAAATACGCAATTTTCCACAAAATAATTATTCATTAATTAACCATCAATCATAAAAATATCCACAATATGTCAGAGTGTAAAGAGTCAATTAACAAACATCATGCTATTTTTGGATTGATAAAATAATGTAAAAAGAAGGTTCAAAACTGAGGGGGAACACAGGGGTATAGATGCAAATATAATAAATAAAAGAAATAAAGAAAACTGCAGTGGGGGGACTTGTTTGCAATTACCAATAATCGGAGGGCTCTTCTGCAAATTTCCCAAGGGGGCACGTGCGAGGCACGTGCCCTCTGAAATGGAGGCTGTCGCGTAATTTGAAGATCCTCTGAGGCCTCTTCTGTAAATTTTCCAAGTAGTCACGTGCTTGGCACGTGACCTTTGGATTTTGCTGCGAATTAAAGAGGCTCCAGGGGCCTGGGTGTAATACGTCCCCTCACTCACGTGCGACGCACGTGAGGAGGGTCTCGGGCTTCGAGCCCGGCCGGCGAGGGGGCGGAGCTGGTTCTCGGCGGAGAAGGCGATGGCTATCGCGGCAGGGGCTCGACCTTTGGAGTGGTTGACGACGGTGGCTTTGCCTGGTGGAGTTGATGGCTGGCAGGCGGAGGTGGTCGGTGGTCATCGGAGTCGCAGCAGCTGGAGGTTGATGAAGGCGTTGGCGGCGATCGAAGGTCGGAGGAGCTTGGGGGCGGAGATGTTGCGGCGGCAGCTCCTGGCGATGGAGATGTTGCGGCGTCGGAGGCGGAGGCGTAGGGCGGAGACGGAGGCGGTGATGGGTCGTAGCAGTTGTCGATGGAGTCGGTGGCGTAGCGGAGGAGCGGGCCCGCGGTGTAGCGAGTCGGCGAGGAGGGGAAGCTCCGAGCGGAGCGGAGGGTTCGGAAGCGAAGAGGTAGAGCGGGAGAGCGAGAGAAGAAGAAGAAGAGAGAGAGAGAGAGAGAGAGAGATAACCTGGAGGATGAAGGAGGCTCGACGGCGAGTGGCCGGAGCAAGAGCAGCGCCTTGAGAAGTTGCTGCGACGAGGGCCACGACCTCGGATCACGCCGGCGTGGAGGACTGTCACCACCTCGAAGCACCTTAGAGCAGAAGTCGGCGGATACTTGGACTGGGGGCGGCCGGGTCTCTTAAATAGGATAGGGTCGGCGAGGGTTACGGGGAAGGTGGTCGTTGGGGTCAACGGCGATGGAGGAGGGGGCCGTTGGCGGAGGTTTCGGAGAGGGCGGCGACGCCCGAGGGATCGGGGGTGACGGTTGGGGTGAGGACGAAGGCCAGCGGCCGTTCGATCGGCCGCTGATCGAACGGCCGTGGCGCTGCCACGGGGCGCAGGAGTGAGAGAGAGCTGTACGTGCGAAGCACGTGCCTGGGGGCACGTGCGTCGCACGTGCGGGCGCTTTATTTAATTTTTTTTATAAAAACGAGATAATAAAAATGCGAAAAACAGCTGACACGTGGCGGCGCCTGGGGCTGCCACGTGTCAGCACCAAAAAATTCGAAGGAAAAACCTCTTGTAAAATAGATAAGAAATAGAAAATGACCTCGGATCGAAAAAGTTTCTTCACAAAAAATGCTCGTCTCAACGAGATCTACAACTTTCATGAAGACATCAAAGCCAAATTCGGTCAAATGTAAAAAGTGAATTTTTGGGGTATCCCATGTACATAGAACACCTTGATTTTTGGGTTTTCTAATTTTTTTGTCATTTTTTAAACAAGATAAAAATCCGGAAAAATATGGAAAACTCAAAGATAAATAAAAGGGACTTTTTTTGGATTTTTATTAATTAATAAAATATATACATAAAATATAGGTCAGAAAAGCCGCGAAAATATACAAAAGAGGCCCAAAACCCAACTTTCACATACGAGCTCCGATTCACTTGAACTTGGTCTTGTTTTGAAGATAATTGAATGTGCATTAGTTCAAAAGTGAGTAGGATCAAATCGGACACTAGATGGGGAAGATATGTGGCTTTTAGTCCGAAAATCCTGAAACTAGGGTTTGGGTTTTTGGTCCACTTATTTGAGTTAGTGATTTTTTTGTATTTTTCATTTATTCTTGTAAGTGATATGTACACAGTGGAGGTGGGTTTGTGGCATTCGGAGTTAGCATGGAGGAGTTAAAAATAGGGGAAGTTAGGCTATTTACAGGTCATTTTTGGCTTGGATTTTTGGCTTCTTATTTGATGCAGAATTTAATGCTAAAATGCAATTCTTATGAAATCATGCACAAATGCTAATTATGCGAAATAGATGCAGAAATGTAGTTGATTTTTAGGGACTTAAGCTTTAATAAATGAGATTTAGAGTGATGAATCCGAGATTCATCATTCTCTAAACTGCACCTGTCTGAGTCACTCCAACTAAAGAATGAGTCTCTACACGGAGAACTCTCGCCCGACACAACATGTGGACAACTACACCATCTCTGAAAGGGCCAAAAAGATCATCGCTAATTATCCACATGTGGATCTTTGGAGATGGGTCTCTCTCATAGGGACCTCAAAACAGGTTCTCTCTCATATGAACCTCGGAAGGATCTCGTACTGGAGTTCACGATCGCTGGAGAATGGAGTTTGAAAGTCTCCTTGTCAGAGAACTATGCCTCTCACATCTAGCTTAGAGAATGGTACTCTACTCTGGAGTCTCTATGATACCACATGAAAACCCTTACAAATATGGTATAGGGAATGGTCGTCTACTCTAGAGTCTCTATGGCTCACATGAAAACTCCAGCTGAAACATAAAAGTTAGGGACCACACAAAAAACAGCAAACAAGTGCACATATGAAAAGTCCGTGTACATGTGCGTGTCTGAAACTGAAGACTCAGAACAAAGCTGACATGGAGTCTGAACATCTGTAGAGTCTGAAAAATCTGGCCGGTCTGGAATCTGATATCTGAATCTGGAACAGACCTGTGACTCTACACAATACTCCCCTTTTCTCCCATATTGGTCGGAATGAAAACATCGACAAGTTGGGAGAAAACATGATAATGGGGAGAAAACATAAATCAAATAAGCTGCCACAGAATTCAACTTTTCTCAATCAATTCTCTTTCTCTACTTTTTTTAATCGTTATCTTTTTCTCGGCTATTTCATCCCCTTTTTAATAGTTGTTATTTAATTTAAAACCATTTTATTTTTTTCACGGTCACTTTTTTTACATCACAACTCTTTCTTTCTTTTTCAAGAATCAATATTTTTTATAAATGGCAGCCCACTGGGCTTGCCTTCTTCACCCCTTTTTTTTCTTTTCACTCACGGCTTCTCTCCCCTTTCTTTTTTTTTTCTTTTTTTAATATAACGCTGCTTCCCTTAGGGGGTGTTTGGATAGTGGGTTTAGGTGGGTTAAACTGGTTGCAGGTAACCCATTTTTGGGTTTTGGTGTTTAGATAGAGGGTTAAACTGGGGGTGGGTTAGAAGTGGATTTGAGGTGATGTGATTGTATTGGAGTTTGAAAAAGTGAGAAGTTATTGTGATGTGATTGTATTGGAGTTTGAAAAAGTGAGTAGAAGTGGAGTAGTTTATAAATTTTATATGATATGATGGTATAGTATATTATTTTTTGATGGAATTGATGATGGAGAATTGATTTATTTAATTTTTTAAAAAGATAAAAAGTGGGACACACATGAAGGGAGAAAATATGGGATAAGGGAGTTAACCCGATACAAAAACGCACCCTTAGGTGTATTTAGGGTTCCCACTTGGGAACCCTGGACCACCCCCCCTGCTGGGGCCTTCTGCTCTTGCCGCGCACCGCCAGCGTTTGGAATCGGGAAGAGGAGCGGATGCACCTGCGCATGTAAGAAGTTGCCTTCGCAGGAGACCAAAAGAGAGGGAGAGCTGTGCAGCTTGCATCGCTGATGGAGCCCTATAGGCCTCCTCCTGGAGTCGCGGAGAGGGGACCTCCGCTTGGAGGGTGCGCCGCTCGGGGCGCCGCCTAGAGTGCATGGCGATGCCCGCCATCGCCTGAAGCTCACCGCAGAGTGATGGATAAGAGAAGGGGGAGACGTGCGGCTCCGCCTGAAACACATACAGATCCAGACCCGACCTGGAGGTGTGAGGACCTTCGCCTAGAGGTGATATCAATCGGCTACTCTGCTTGGAGGGGCTGCAGGTGGTGCCCTCACGCGAGGGCATGCCGTCTTGTGTGTGTGTGATTCTACGCGGGAGATGTGGCTTGAACGCCGAGGGAAGGAGTTCCTGTGAATGCGGGAGATCTTTTTCGGAGGAGTCGCTTGAGTAGCGTGGCTGGAGATAACTCCTTGAGCAACCGATGGAGGAGCTGCTAGAGAAGGAGGGTTGCACCACTAGACGCATGTGCTGATGGCGAAGATGCTAGACTGATGCAAGATGAGACCTCTCGATAAAAATTAGGGTTTCTTTATAACCCTAAATCTGAACTCGGACTTCAATGATCTTGAACAATAATCAATCATGAATGATCAGAAAAAAGAATATGATTATCAGATCTCGAACAGAGTATGAAAATAAAACTTTCAAGAACAAATCTGCGAGAATCGAACCCGCTCTGTAATCATGTTAGAAAATAGAAATGCGGAAGCAGAATGATAAACAGCGCGCGAAGAATAGAAAACTAAACATGAACATCGAACCCAACTCCCTAATGAACGGGATGAAACTATAGGAGAACACCTCAAATGGTTGATAGGCTATTGCTTTTCTCTTCTACCCTACTCCCTAATGAACGGGATGAAACTATAGGAGAACACCTCAAATGGCTGATAGGCTATTGCTTTTCTCTTCTGAATACAATGGGTGTCTATTTATAGCCTCCATTGAGTCTCCACATCTCCAAACTGATACGCATATAAATAAATACTCCAACACAATGGACATGGTAATCCTTAACACATTTTCTACCATAATTGCCGCCATAGTTGCTAGTAATGTCTATCACATTTACCAATTTGATCATGGCCCATAATTAGGATTAATGGAGTATTTTAACAACTAAAGTTCATAAATAGGCAATCCTAGTTGTAAGATGACGAGTGAACATCGTGAAAAAATCGTAATAGCATTTACATATCAGTACATTAAAGGAAGTACATTCATAATTTGAACTAAATGATAATATTTCAATAACTCCATGCTCGCGACTGAGATTATAGAACCGATAGCCCAAGATCAAGCGAGGAGGGTCAAAGAAGGAACTACTCCTGAAAGCTGATCGCATCCCGCGGGTTATCCGATTCATCTCATCTTTTAGATGGGAAAGTACCTGACTCCGTAGATGTCTGATCCTTCGCATGATTCGGTTTGTGTCAGCACTTCTGAGCTACAAGAGGAAATGTACGTCAATTCCCCCTCCCCTGACGTGAGAGAGAGTTTGCACGAGCGAGTGACTGGAGGAAGGCAAAAAGCCGGAGTACCTGCAGCTAGCACATATAAAGCTATAATATACATGTCCGATTTTCTCAGTATAGATGATTGCTATTACACTGATACTGACTCCGTAGTGTGATCAAATCCTCTTCCTTTAAGAAAGGAAAGCTGCACTGACCATAGAAAACTCGGATCAGTTGGCAAGTCTACTGACTTGGCTACGAAATGAGGTCTTTTACTCATTCTCGGGAGCTGCGTCCTGTCGAAAGAAAGCATGGCAGCCGATGACAGAGGATAAGAAGTCAGGGGCAAGGAGTGAATGACAGAAGTGACGGGGAGGAGAGCGATTAGGCGAGCAGGAAGAAGAGGCAATTCGGCAGGCAGGAGGTATCTTGATTCTAAGCAGGCAGATGGCCGGATCAAAAGAGCGAGCTTTAAAGTGCGTCGAGTACCTTATATCGTCAGAAGTATGGCTAGCTTAGCGGGTTGATTTCCGAACTGGGAACGAGCGAAAGGGTGTGTGTGGGCAGGAGTAGTACGAGGGATAGGTCTTCCCAAGCGAAGAGAGAGAGTATCCGCAGGTACGCGCGACCTATTCACATAATGTGGACACCCGTAAGAATAAGATACCCATCGAGACTTGTGATTGCAGATGAAGAGAAAATGGGGATGTATTCACAATCAAACCACAATAAGATATATTTTTTGCTGGTTCCAACCTCGAAGAAATCTGTGGCATACCTTCGATTGTATTTTCATAGATAATGAAATTCAGATATACATAATCCTTTGTTATGTCTCTGAGAAGTTTCGGATCTAATTCATGATTGCTATTAAGGAAAATTGGCTCTGAGAAATTTATGGTGTTCATTTCCGACTGGACTTGATGACCATCACCAAAAATGATTAAACTCAAATTGTCAAGTAGTAAATCTCACCACATATATCGGACTCTCACACTCATGAATATTAGATGTGTGCAATATCTTTTCGGTGTTAGAACACCTATCACTTATATTTCTAGTATCCTCGATGCGATGATTTCTATCTGTTACTCCTAGTAATCGAGGCATTTGCACTAAACTAAATAAAAAGGTGTAAGCACAGATAGAGCGAAGTCAGTCCTCAGAAGAGGCAGCGAGATTGAAGAACTGCTCTGGGTAAGTAATACACGAGGAATTCATAAATAAAGAACTATGAAACAAGTAGGGATGCAAGCAAACGGACAAGGATACATATATAGCTATTACCGTAACCTTACCCGTTTTGTAATACGAATAGGGATGCGGATACATATATTGATGGATATTAAAACTATCTTACCATATCCTTAAAAAGCGGATATGGATGTCAAACGGATATTGATCGCATACAAGTAATGACAGAAATACTCTATATAGTCGACTTAAATATATACAGATTAGATGGAAAATATATGATATAAATTTAGTAAATGTGTTTTTAACATAAAAAATATACAAATATGGTAAAATAAGGCATAAATTTATGTTATATTGGGTTAAAAATAAATGACTATATTTATATATGAAAACGGATATATGGATATTTGCAGATATCAAAACGATATCCATATCTGTATCCATTTAAAATGGATACAGATACTGATGTCAAAATCTGTGTAAAACAGACACAGTGACGGATCCGATACTGATATATCCATAACCGTTTGCATCCCTAGCAACAAATATCAATATGTATGAAAAAAGATTATCATCAACTACAAACAAATGTAAAGAAGAAGAATGACAATTTGATTAATTTATCTTGTTAACTACCCGCTCATTAGATACATGGTCGGAATGGATACGAATATAAGTATAATCATAGTTTTATCTATTTTAAAATACAAATACAAATGTGGATACAAATATTGACGAACATGAAAAATGTGTTGTCATATCCTTAAAAACGAATCATATTATAAAATGAATACGAATCATATACGAATAATAATAGAAATATTTAATAAATTAATTAAAATATACACACACACACACATATATATATATATATATTCATTTCATAACAATTATATCAACAATGGTGAATGCAATCATAAAATATTGTTGCACGGTTATAAATAAATCGATAACTATATTTTTGCACTAAAATAGATATACGAATGCGAATGTGAATATCAATAAATGCCAAAGTAATATCCATATCCACACCTATTTTAAAATGAATACAAATAAATACGTCAAAATATGTATAAAACAAATACGACAACGGATCGGATACGGATATATTCATATTCGTTTTCATCCCTATTGCAATCGTGTTCTCCACAAAGAGATCATAGCTACATACTCAACTCTCCTTGTGGCTACTCTATAGTTGCAACCGTGTTCTCCAACAAAGAAATCATAGCTACATACTCAACTCTCCTTGCTATATGTGAATATATGGCTACTCTAGCAAGAAAAAGCCCTTGAACTCACCGTAGAATCGGATGGAGCGATGTTATGTGACTTGAAGCACTCTGGAAGGGATGAAAAGGCAATAGAGGGGGAGGGAGACGCATGCACGCACGCATTTTACCCAACAAAATAATAAGACTGAACAGTTAGAATTACTTACTGTTCAATTTCAGGAAACAAATCATGCAAAACACAAGAGGATGGTAGGGCCCACGAACTCCGCTATTAGTAGTCACCTAAAGACATGAATTAAAGAGCAAGTCAGCAGAAGATCAAGATATAAACACACAAACAGACACCACAAGGATAAATAGTAGTTCAGCTAGTACCTACATCCACTGTTCACACCAAGCTCTATTCTTTTACAATCAGGGAAATGATAGGTTGGAGTACAATGAGCCACGGCCCCATAGGGGACTCTTATACCGCAATCCTAGGGCTAGGGTTACAGGAAATCACTAATATACTCCTGCTACATTAAAAAATCATTTCTATTAGACAATGCCGAATAGTATAATACTATAAGCATGAATGAAATGTGGATACAAGCCTTGTGCAAGCAAGAAAACAACCACATGGAGATAGGAACATGACCCATCTAAGGGTAAGAATACAACTTTTTCTATCAACATAATCATGGCAAAGCCTTCTTTGCATTGTAATGACAATGCCTGGTTAACAGCAAATTACATCCCCTAAAAGATCACCAGACACACTGGTCAGTCGAATTCTATTAGCATCTTGAGTAGGATTTGAACTCTAGTCTCTTGGTACTAGTCATGAGCTATACGTTATGCATTTATCCCATGGTCTGATGCATACGTCATTAAGAAACATAAACAATGCATGTCAACTTGTGGTTCTATGTGATGGGGATAGGTTCGACCATATAGATCTATTCTGCCCATATTGCATACATCATTGTTGCAAAATGCGATTCTAGAACAGTTGATTTCTTCAGAGTCTCTTGCTCTTTCTTCATGAAGCAAAGACAGAATAACATATCACAGAATGCAACTAAATTAGCCTCCACGGCCTTCACGAAGAACAATAAGAAAAAAATACTTTCTGAAAGTACAAATTGGTGTATGCATAGGAAACTAAAAAAAGGCGGTAACATATATAATGCACTATTGAAGCATGGAATATCTATTCTACAATGATGAAGGCACTTTGTCACTATACATCACCTATACATGCGATAAATGTCATCTAGGCTTCTAAATCTCCACTTGCAAGATATGTTCATGGACATAACCTCTTTCTTTCTAACTCGGTTTTTTGTTCTACTCTTCACATGTCTCGGGGACCATCGAAGGACTGGCTTTTCCTCAAGTTCCAGTGCAGACCTTCATGGATGCTCCGCAGAAAATCTGTGGTAGAATCCACTAGGCATGCAGTTGGAACGGGCCACGGTGCCATACTACAGATGAGCGCATCCCCTGGTGCTAATCGCTTCCTGTCCTTGCCATCAAAGGATGCCCATGCATGACCCCTGCTGGTGAAAGGCACTTGTATCCTCAAAGTAACATACTCGGGTAATATAAGGGGCCTGAATGATAAAGAATGTGGGCATATCGGTGTAAAGAGGATCCCTGGAACCTGTAATTTACAAGAAACATTTGGTGAAGGCTGTTACATAGTGTATTAAAAGTACTTTTAAGCATTCATCTCATGGATCTTTTGCAGATCAGATAACACCACAATTGAGTCATTGTAAACTGCAATACTAATGGATTTTTGCTTCTATATTTATTTGGACTTAAGTCATAATCATGAACTTGGAATCGAACTCTTCGGATTGTTTATGAATCATGTTTCCACAAATTTGGGTCCCTGGCCTTTAAGGGATCACATCTGGTTAATAAGTTTGAAAAATAAACAGAAATGCGTAGATATCTTTCCCGAGCAACACCTGATCATAATCATAGCTTACTCCTAAAAGGTGAAAATATTGTAAAAATAATTTATTATTCCATCCAGATGTTCATCACTATTTCTAATCAGCAGTGACATAACTTATCTGACACAATCAAATGCTATGTTGGTGGAATGAGAAATTAGGGTATTAACCATACCTGTGGATGAACCATTGATCCTCCAGCTGCAAGTGAATATGCTGTGCTTCCAGATGTGGTCGAGACTATCAAACCATCCCCTTGCACACATGTGACAAAAGAATTGTCACAGTAGCATTCAAGGTTTGTGAGGTATGATGAAATTCCGCGGTCGATGGTAACTTCATTCAGAACCAGAATAGGATCTTCTGCCTCCAATTCATCTTTTGCCGCCTCCCGGATGACATGGCACTGTAGCCGATGGCGGAGGGTAATATTAATAGGTCCCTTCAAGATTGTATCCAGGTAATCCTTATAGTTTTCACTGTCTAATAACCGTAAAGGATAAATCCACATTTAACCAAATAATCAAAATATAAACAGGATGTTTCACATATACCTCATAAAAAAAATATTTCAAAGACACTAGTTTAGTCCCTCTAGCAAGATTCCAAACTAGGTATATGTGCCATTTACAAAGTCAAAAAACCAAATAAATAGACAACATAAACATTAGATACTCTTAATTAATACTTAATGGTGGGTCCTTATTTGGGAGACCACCCATGCTTTCTCTCAAAAAAAATAAACATTAGATACTCACTCAACTTTCTTTGTTTGGCTACATGCAAAATCGCATATGGCTTATACTATTTACGCATATGTGCAAACACTTGATTGCTAGTTAGCCTCACTCAACAACTGGCTTCCACATTTTTCCAGTTGTTCATGTCTCACATACAAACCAATATCTAACCAAGAAAACTTAATCACAAGATTCGCAACAACTAGTTAGGCTTGAACTCAAGCAGCCCCAAGCAAATCCAGAAATCATCAAGCCCAATTTGAGAGCTATTACCAGCATAGATAGTCCAAACTCAGTTCTAGCTTCCAATCAACATCACACAAAATCAGGAATATCATAACATCATTTTGATATTTTCCTCCAGGAATTGGTATAAATAGTTTTGGGCATATGAATAAAGAATGATGTTCCATATCAGTGCATTTTGTTTGGAGCAGAAAGCCATCAGTAAATTATGTAGTAGTTTGGGAATGCTCTATCTACAAATAATAAACTGAGTAAAGTAGTTAGGACTAGGAGTACTTTGGAACCAAACTCCCTTCTCTCTAAGCTAAGGCCTCCACCAAACATTATAACTGCAATGGCTAAAACCACTTAGAAGTACAAGAACTTCGAATAGATTAAATTCTGTAACAAAAAATGACACTACAATAGGTCCAGCATACGGCTTCTAGAATACTTTATGATCAATACTTATAATAAGATGGAACACAAATGAAGAAGTAAATGAACATGCAAGGAAATAAATATTGAATGGCTATAACTAATGAGGATACGGAAAGGTGTCATGAATCCCAAAGAACCTAGAGAAAATGGAACCATAGGAGGAACGGGTCCTTTGAACAGCGAAGCAGCCTGAAAAAAAGAAACGAGGCAGTATTATTGCATGACTATATGACAAAGAAAGAGACGTCATACTTTATCAAACATAACTAAGCAATTATGTAGATTTAGAGATCGAGGATAACAACTTTGTCCTGTGCATGAAAAAAGTAATTCTGTTTTATACAATATGGCCGTGTATCTGTATTTGGAGGTCATTTCTTAAACTCAATAACAATTTTTGTAAATAAGTCAGCACATGACGGCTTGGTCACTCAAACATGAAACGGTAATAGGGAACTTGTCAAAGGAAAAACCTACGTCTTATCATCATCTACTTCTATTATGAAGCACATTGTATTATTTTTTATGAATGCGCTAAACCAATAGGAAGAATCCTAGGAATGACTGGCAGAAAGTATGTTGCATTGTTTCTTTTTCCTTTTCCATATTCCTGGGAACGGTTTATCATCCGACTGGGAATAACCATGAGCAAGGGCTCTAGGGGGTTACCGAATTGCATACGTGAAGCTGAGATTGTTTCATTGCAAAAGAAACTCTTTTAACAAAAGAATGGTTTTTCTAAGGGTTATGACTTTATCGTATTTCTATCGGATTTGTATGCATTTATACTCCCTTTTATCTATACAAGAGATGTTGTAGTTTCACAATAATGCAAGTCACATTTTTTATATTTCAGATCACCATGCATGCCACTTCATTCGCAATTTGATCAAGAAGATTACTACTCGTGTCCATTGAGCTTTTTGCCAAGGCTCCTAGGGAAGAAGCAACATGCTTTCGGATAATAAAAGTTGGTCCAGAATGATATCCATTTCCCAACTTGAAGAGAGAACTACAGTTCTTATTATTGTCTGTTGCCTTTACCTATTTAATAGTTAATTTTCAAAATACTTTTCTTTCACATCAAATGCGGAGGCGGATCAAAGGGGATCAAGAAGCAGAGTGGATTGAAGAAGATCCTTTCTTTTTTTTATATAGTTTCTTTTGAAAACCATAGCCCAAATATATAGTGGACTTTTCAGTTCATATCGCGATGTGATGAATATTTCTATAAGTGCTTTTCCTCCCTGCTTCTACTGCCCGTACGAGCCCTATGTTATTAAAGACGAAGCCAACAACTATAGATAGAGCGCTGCTTCCTCCTGGGAAAGAAATCCATTTCCTCTTGATAAGATGGTGTAAGGTTTCACAAAAATGCAAGTTTTTTTTCTTTCAACAAAATTCATATTCAAAAATATTATAATTTTCGCCAAATTGAGGTCCAATAAACATGAACAGTTGTTCAAATGAAAGATTCTCAGTACATGATTCTCGACATTTATTGCAAGGGAACATGTGATAGAATACGTGTTATACTTGTGCATAGTGACATGATCTGCGATAGATATAGTTTTACTGGACTTAAGAACTCTGAAATAAAGAAATTAAGATTTTACTGATGCCGTAGTGGGTAGCTGACAAAATCAACTATGTTATAGTTCCATAATACAACTTGTTGAATGGAAAATTGTTGAAAAATGCATGCTACACGGTTTCTTATTTTCACAAAATATTTGTAAAATTCAATGCACAAATGGAAACCCAATTAACAGCAATGCAAAAGGAAAACAAACAGATAAAATAAAAGAAGATGGCCATGGAAAGCTTCTGCAGAAACATATTTTCCTCAAGATTCTAATGAAATGGATGCATACAAACTATTAAACACTAACCCACAGGACAGTTCCATCGCCACCAAGTGTGATAACAAGATCAACTTTCGTGTGGAGCAATGATATTTCTTCATCTATAATACAAAAGTTAAGGTCAGTTACTCAAAAAAATGCAGTCAGAAAAGTACTTAAAAGATTAATAAATTTTACTAATAAATAAATGAACATGATTATCATGCAACAACTAAGATACACAAAATGCTGAATAAACATTAATCTTGAAATGTCTCTAAACACCAGAAAATAACGTTACTATAATCGACATTTTTTCCAAGAAAATTTCTCAACCATGCTAGAGAAGAGTATTTTTAAAAAAATCAAAGGATCTTATCACACTTTTGTCATGAAAAATACGATCCTTTTTAAAAGAACCATATCGCGGAACAATAAAAAATTATATTCATGTTCAATGGTAAAGGATTTAATAATTTCTGCAAGGGATTAAATCACACAAGATTCGATTTGGATAAATAATATTCATACTCTACTTCCCAATACACCCACTCCAATGGTCTAATGGTAGTGCAGTGTATCTACCACCCAAAAGAGGATTCAAATCCCCCCTTGTAGGGGTTGCATTAGGTAGCCGACAGACAACGTAAAAAATAGTCGGATCTTTCAACATGGTACATGGACTTGAGCAAGAATCCATGTAGCCGACCCTACTTAAAGTGGGAGAAGGCTGCGGCATTTTTAGCCGACCCTACTTAATTGTGGGAAAAGGATTTGATGTTGTTGTTGAGTCTATTTCCTAATAATTATCGAGAATTCAAAGATAAAAAATGAATTTGTTGATTCCGAGGAATCATTATCGACCCATATTGATAATTCTTTAACCCCGACTTTTAGAACTAGAAATTTTTCCATTTTCACTTGAATGTTTTTTTGAATTCATCAAAAATGGGTTCAAGAAAAAGATGGCTGTTTTCGTGGAGAACCAAATGATACTTCTACTTCTGTTCCCCAGCACGGTTGAAGCCTACAACAGTGAGACGAGGCAATATTTGTAGAACCTGAAATGAACCATCTGTTTGTTTCAAAAACTGATTAACATGTACAAGAAGTAATGTC
Source organism: Ottelia alismoides (assembly GCA_037367405.1). NCBI lineage: Eukaryota > Viridiplantae > Streptophyta > Magnoliopsida > Alismatales > Hydrocharitaceae > Ottelia > Ottelia alismoides. The sequence continues at coordinate 822,324 of JAZKJV010008682.1, forward strand.
AGTTTACCGTGCAACTGTTGGAAGCTATACATAATATAATGCTCAGTCAGCCCAGTACATTTTCACAGAAAATAAATTGTGAAATAAGCATACGTACAGGGAGACATTAATTATGTTAAACCATCCTTAAAAAAGCTTAGTCAAAATTACAGAGCATGTTTCTACTTAACAAGACTAAACATAATTTCCTATCTTAATCTAGTATGAAGTATGTATTAATCATGGTTAACATTTCTGTTAGGATATTTTCATTATCATCACTACCACAGTTTCGATTGCACTAGCACACTTGACTATGCATAGAAACTATAATAAAATGAATTTCACAAGTATTCATTTCTTTATTAAGCTCTTTCTAAATCTTGCTACCATTTGCCTTGATTTACCAGCTCCACTTCTTCAAGACCTCTGCCTCATATACTACCATCCCCTTTTCCTGATCCCACCTAAAAAAATGGATAAAATTCATGCACTTGGTCGTTATCTGTGTCCACTGGGCCTATATTAAGCTTGCAAGAGCGAGTCAAATCTGTGCCCGTTGGTTGTCAGCTGGTTCCCCTTGTCTTGGTATGTTGATACAGGGAATCCATGTATTCTGTGTTCTTTCATTTAAGTTTTTTAAAGAGTCAATCACCCTAGATCCGATAGAATTTAATTTTATGCTTCATTCCTAAGTACCAATTCATGCATACTCCTTTATTTCTACTATCCAATGAAATAAAGGAGACTACTAAAAAGTGGATATGGCTTTTTTGGATCCAAATGGTGCACAACCTAAATCAGAGAAGTTCTGAAGCAAAAAACCATGCAGCCAACCCCAGTTAAAGTGGAAAAAGGATTGCGGTTGTTGTCCTCTATCTATAGTAGCCATTTCACTAGGATGCTATACACTTCTGTTTACTTAAAGCAGTATAAGGAAATTATCTCTAAAATTTCCTTACTTGACTGCAGTTTGATCTTACGGTTAGACCTTATCTCATATCAATGAAAAACTCTCGAGTTGAGTAGTTTATTGATATTTAAAAGTAATTTACAGCTATGAGAAGGATAATTCTTATACTTGAATCAAGTTTCTTTAAAGAAACTATAGAATCAAGTTTCTTATATGTCAGAAAATCCTAACAGTAGAATATAGAAAACAGTATTCTTAATATGAGAAATTTGATCAGTGATTCTGAACTAGGATTCACATTTTAGGGTGAGCACATATTACCACAACAATATTATCCTATAGAGAAACATATTGAAGTTTGACCTTGAAGTTGATTCATGGCATGAATTCTCACCATTTTCCCAACTCTGTACGAAGTTGAAGGAAGTCCCTTCTGCTAGGAGTTCATTTCTCACACGAGGCTCAACGACAATATTTATTCTCTTCTGACCATTCAACCATCTGCATGCAAGATTGAAAAAGCATGGCAGGAAGTGATGAAAAGAGGAGCAGGGAGAAGAATTATAATTAAGATTGCAGCGAAGAATCATCTGGAAATTACAATTCCAATAAGATTCAAACTACCAGTTACAAGATAACCTTATTTGTAAAAGGATGGGGCTCAGAAGGAGTAATTTGGCATCAATTCATCCTAGCAGATTATTCTAAATATGCATCTTTGTAAATTATACAGTTCTCTTTAGTGTTAAAGTATTTAACTAAAAAATCAGAGGTCTCACATCACAACAACCCCTAAAATATCCCTAGATTTCCCATTTATGGAAAATATCTCATTATAGAAATATTAGTAAAGATGTTCAGAACACAATTTCCTCCAGAAACAGAAGATTTTCACTCTGCATTCGCTGACAAAAAAAGGACCAATCAAATTGAAAATAATAAAGTGTCCTTGGAATTAAAGGCGCATAATGATTACGAGGCACGCACCTAACCATTTCTGCACATAGATTGTGAACAGACGCTGAATTTGGCTTGGTTAGGATGAGCACAGTCTGCGGCCGTGACTCCCATTGCAAAAAGATCTGGCAGAAGAGTCAAGCTAAATTATAATGGAGCGCACACATACACACAAATATATATAAATGCACTAAGCCTTCTCCCACTATAAATAGGGTCGGCTACATGGATTCTTGCTCAAATCCATGTTGAAAGATATATACACACACACACACAAATACACACACACAAACACGTATGTACATACGCAAATGTATGCATACATGTATGTGTACGTGTGGGTGTACATGTGGGTGGGTGTGCGTGAGCGCCCAAGAATGAGTATCACCTATTACCTGCTTACTGCTGCGCCCTGCGGTGGTTATGTCTCCTCTCTCGAAAGAGACAACATCATGTTTATGCTGCCCATTCTTTTCCCCATTGCATCCCCAAGAGAGTCTGAAAGGTACCTACAAATTAAAAAAGTTGCTGATATTGGTGTTCCTTGCTTACATTGTCAAGACGCATCTTTCAGAAAAAAAGAAGGGTTACAAAGTATATGTTTCAGTATTCCATCCGAGAAAAGGATGTTTCTGACACCACTATGCCCAACCAAATATGAATAGAGAAAAATTTAGGAGGTGACTTATGTTAATTATAAATAAAATGTCTAAGAGAACATTTATAGCATTAACTTATACTTGAGAAGTTACGAAACCAAGACTGACATCGATTTCCTACTGTTGACCAGATTAGTTCTGCCATGGCACCACCCCAAAAGGGTTCTTATCATAAGCATTCAACCAAATTTTGTGGGCATCACATCAGTCTTAGCATGTGTAGGTTAAGGCACATTTCTTCAACATAATACATGGACACTTCTAGCTTTATTCACCTTTTCCATGGCCCCATTGTTCAGTGAAGTGGATTTTGGATCCGCAGCTTCATTCAAAAGAGCCTGATGTGAGCATATTCCCTCCTTTCCACAGCATCTCTCTGTTTGCATGGTAAAAGAATTTTGCACCAATTGCTCATCAGATGCAACTTCAAAAATACCATGGCTGCCATTCTGTGATGGTTCTGCAAATGAAAGTGATATCAAGATCGAAGGTATCAAGTGAAGAAAAACAAAGCCAACTACCTGAGAACAAATTTACTCTGAAACATATTAAAAAGGTATAATTGTATAAGTTAAAGTCATGGCATATCCATACAGACAAACAGAAGCATGCACAGTAATATATGAGGTGGAATGTCCATCTTTTGGATTGTCATTGGTCACCTAATGGTTTCTCAAAAAAAAGAAAAGAGAAAAAAAGAGAGGCATGCACACTAGAATTGCTAATGCACCAGTATACCGGCATATTAAAAGTTTGCATGCTTCAGCATAGTAGTTTCTCGATACATGATGGCCAAAAGTAGTTCACTTTAGACAATCTTAAAATGGCAATACTATCACAATCAGTCAGATAAGTTGTACTTTATCATCAATAACCTTGCAAGGTATACAAAGCTATTTTACCATCTAGACCAATTCGAAATCAGCATTCAAAAATATAACACCAAATTTGTCATTTACACAAAAATTGCCTGCAGGGGTGATTGCATGTTCCTAATATCATCACTATTTATAATCCTGACCTATAAATAAGTGTGTCAAAATGTAGTCATGAATATCCTTTGTTTATATTTGAATTGGTCCCATAAAAGCCAGGTATTCAAAACAACATATTGTAAGATAGTAAATTCTTCTGAAATTTGCTCCATATTTCTTATGTAGTTAGATACCAATTTCACTGAAAAACCAGATTTCTAATTCTTCTGTAAAATCCAATGTCATTATAGATATTATTTATCTTTACCTTAAAATATTAAACCTTATGCCCCATGAAGCATGGTTCAGATCCGGCCCTTATCTGGGAAAAAGGGAAAATCTTTACCCTGTAGTTAATTTTTGGTTAAGGTAATTTTCAATCAGCAAATATGGGCTTTTATATAAACGCCTCTGTATACATTTGAAATTACAAAAATTCTCTCATATTCTTCTTATTTACATATGCATCACTACAAATTTAACATCTTTCACATATATAACCCCGGATTATGCCCTGTAAAAACTTAGTTATTTTAACAAAATAATATTACTTTTTGCTTCCAGTAATCTATTTCGATTCATGATCCTTGCTCATTGATATCGAAAACACCAAATTCTCTTCATGTGGACACCAAATATAGGATTTCAGTGTTTACACTAACTACATATAGGTTATAGTTTTTGTCCTTTCTTTTTTTCCCAGCTGAGTACATTCGAATGTCTTTATCGACTTCGGGATGTATGCCAGCCTAAAGTGCATTAAATTTTGTGTGTATCTATCAAACTTTGATATCAAACAAATAGAGAAGGCATAAGGCATAATTTTAATATATCCATGGTACATCACTGCAAGATCTGGTAAATAACCAATCCACACAGGACACTGCCACCACAAACAAATCCACATGAGTGACACAGACGTAAGCATAATAAATGCAGTTGCACCAAAGTGCACTATAACATGTGTTCAAGATCTGGCATTGCTAAAAAACCTGTGAGCCACAAACTGGGAAATTTTGGAATGAACTACATAGTAAAATTAATAGCCAGTCAGAACAAACATATAAATATTGACCAATGAATTTGATAAGAAAGACACTTTTTCCGTGAACATTGTATGCTGCAATAAATTTAATATAAAACTGATTTACCAATGTTCTTATGTTGTGAATTCCTAGCCCTTTCTAATTCATATTTCCTCTTCCATTCAGCGGCCTCTTCTTGAGCCAAAGCTTTGCCTTCGGCCACTCGTCTCAATGCCTTCGCAACAGCTGGAGAATAGATTTGCAATGCTTAGAATGGTAACCTCTTCAAACGACAGTTTATAATAGTATGAAGTACATAAATTCTTACAATTAAACAAATGATATCAAGGTGAGACAAGTAATAGACATCATATGAGAGCATCCGACTCGATATCAATAAGCAATAAGCAAAGGATCAAGCCGGTTGTTTTATAGTGGTTCAATTTCCACAGCGTACGACGAGGGAACTACTCTTATCTTAGAAAATGTCATGTAGAAGAATTAGCAACTTAAGTTAAACATCTCAGACCTGAAAAAAACAAAATTATGTAGTCGAAGTGCAGACATATAATTTTGTATGTCTTGAATGCCTTCATTGTGGCTTTATTTTAAGATTTAAAAGAAAAGTCAAAATAAAGATTTCAATATATGTTGCCATTTCCATCTTTTCCAAAAAATATTGACATTAATTTATAATACTAAATCAAGACCACTTGCAGACAAGTAGGTTGTGGGCACGAATTTAACCCCAAACAACAGATAGATAAGCCAACTAGGATGAAAAATAAATCATGATTTGATATCATCGAATTCAATCATATAAATATAAAATAGACCAGATTTTGTAGTTATTCAATGTCAAAAGTTATATTAAATTAAAGGTTTTATAAAACGAAAGATGGAAAAAACCAATTTCCCTAGAATCAAGGAGAGGTGTAGTCTCGAACTAATCGACGGTAAGCCTCGTTCTTCTTACAAAAATATGCAATTTAACCAAAATATATGATGTAATATTGAAAACTAAACTACAATACAATCTCCATACATTTAAAGCAATTAAAGGATTTTCATCATGCTTATTAAATGTCGAAAAGTAACCAAGTTTAATACATTGTTCTTGAGGAGCATTTTATTTAACAAGCATCTCTCATGTGAAAAATGACCATTGTTTTTCTCGACTTCTTAAAAGATGCTTGTAGGGTCAATGCTGTAGCTGAGTAAAATCTCTAAAGATTATTTCAACTGTTAGCTCTTCCAATATCATACTCGATACTCGCAAAAAGCTAATAACTTAAGCCTCAAATCTTTTTTTTACAAAGGACCTTCATTTGTTGGTTCAACTGGGATTCATATTGTGGCTTCCTTTAAAATGAGACACTGAAATAGAAAAGGAAGATGTAAGGTGGCTCAAGTTTTTTAGGTAGAGTATAAAAGAGTGATTGCACTTGAGGCGCACGTCTCACTCCAACAAGATTGCCTCAGCCATCCGAGGTGATCCCTTTACCAAAAGCATCTGAGGCGTCCACCTCAAGGCTAAAAAGCCTCGTCAATCCTTGAGGCTATAGCCTTTTCAAACCATAATTAAAATTGTGCTAAACTGGATTCTGTAATTTTATTATGAGCTGATATTAGGTTATATGACATTACTAAGACATAAAATTGAAAGTTTGCATTCGGATCTGTCATAGAATGATATGACTAAAATTATCTCGCAAATATCAATTTATTACAGCACCGTGTAAATTTCCACATATCAAATCTGTGGGAAATTTAGCCTTAGCATTGGACTTCTTGAGTAAGCCTCTTGGCATTCAGGCATCCTTTCCTAGACGCAGTTTTTAAAGAAAAAGGAAAGTAACTAACTATAATAAGCATCCAATTCATTCATAAACCAAACTAAAGGGTGTCTTAGCAGTGCTGCCAGCACATATCGGGGAAGGTCAGTTGCATGCCCCTGGAATTACTACCCAACGTGGCCCACAAAGAACGTAGCTACCAACATGAGAACAAAACATTATTAGAGAACAGCAAGTCCTTTAATGGACATGATTATAGCCTATCACATAAAGGTGGGTAACTTTCTAAGTTAAGAATCTCTTGAACACAAAAATTTAGTCTATAACCATCATGTGGACCATTGTATGATGAACAAGACCAGTGCTGGGATGACTAATCTCAAGGAGTGAGCATCTAATGAGAGGCATTAGCGCAGGCATAAGCTATATCTTTTTTCCCATTTGTAGTTATCTTATTAGGACTTTTGGCTTAATGTTGGTCTATCTGCACAGACTGAATTTAACATTGTCATATACTTCATTTCAAGTAGAAGAGATGGATATGGAATATATATATAAAATAAACCCATCACATTTGACATTGTGGAGAGGAGAATCCCGTTAATAACTATTTTTTTAAAAAAGTTAGGAATTATAAGGTTATCTATTAAATAATAAAAAAGGGGGCAGGTGTAAGGAAGTTGCATGCACCCTAGGATGTAGAATCCCTTTTCCATATGTGTGTATTATATATGTACATAAAAAAGAAAGTTCCCCAATTGGATGAGGATGAAAGATATTTGGAACAAGACCATGGTGGAAATTTTATTATTAATTTCTGAGTTTGCTTCACAGCCCGTGCGTATAGCTGTCACGATCTTAACTTATGCGACAAACTAGACTTATACCTGGTCACACCACCAACTATAGTTCCCTTCTGTTCAAGCAAATGCAGAACTTACTAAATAAGAAACTTCTAAATAGGAAACTTACTTCTCATAGTTTCTGAAAACTCTATGAGATGCCCATCGTCAGTTCTTGTAGATTGTTGTTGAGTGACATCATGGATACCATTTTCAGTTTCCTGGAGTTTAGTTAAGCTTGGGAATCCATTCTCCTTGGAATGAGAGGATGCCAGCTGAAAGCTCATCTGAACAAGACAGAATTGTTAAACATAATATACCACATAGGAAAGCAGAAGATGAAGATATTGTACATGACTGACATTCGAAAGGAACCATTCAAATAAGAAAATTGGAAGTTGAATGGAGGAGAAACATGTTTATGCACAGAACGGAAAAACGTTTTGACAGTGCATTGTTCAATAGAAAGCAAAAACAGTTAATGATGCTTCAGTTATCCACATTACAATTTAAAAGGTAAAATAAGTTTAGGGTTTATGGTGATATTATGCCAACCATAACCCATGATTTGACCTATCAAACTGAAGGTCGGCAGTATCCATCAAAAACTTCATCTTCATTGTGTCAATAAATATGCCCGCTCGAGACAACAATCAACGTACATTTGATGATTCAGTTCTACAAACGCAGGAAAAGTTTGCCTACTAAACAACTTTATATAAAAAAAATGGTGGTCTTTGGGTTGGCTACATGGATTTAAAACAGTTTTATATAAATGAATACAAATCAAACTTCATTGGCAACAGTCAGTCATCGCATTATAACTATAATAGGTGAAGCTTGTGCATGAATCCATGATACACGGTCAGTGATAATGACAAACATTGAATGTGCAATCTTGTTGAATCCGATAGCACTCGTCGTGAAACTGTTTTCCTTTAAGTTCCAGAACAGCATCTACAGCATCACAACTCTCAAAAGATATATTCTTGAGAAGAAATCCCCTTTCTTTCTTTCACATAATCCCCTTTAAAACATCAGCTAAGAGCATACATTATTACTCTCACTGACTCAACACAATTTATTAAAACAAACTGCAAGTACCATAGGCTCAAATATTTCAAGAAAAATTCCGAACAAAAGACAATGAAAATTTGTTCTGCATAACTCAACAACTCCAACTAATGGTTCAGTCTCCCGAAGATGTTCAAAAAAAGTACTCTCATTGCGATAATCCAGTGCAGAAGTAAATATCTAACGTGAAATTCTCAAAGGAACTTCGACCTCTTCTACTTCATGTGCTGAGTCCACCTATCAACTCGCCCCCATCTCCAAACAAAACCAAGATCAAGTTTTGAGCAATACCCAAGAAAACAGACATCAAATAAAGCATACCAATATTAAAAAAACAGAATTTCTAAAAAAGAAATCACACCAATTTTCCCGATCTCACCATGACGTATGAACAGAAGGGGCTTTACCTGGCTGGGCGTCATCAGCTGCGACGCCCTCGAAGAACTAGTGCTACCAGCAGAAATGGGATCGATGATATTATGATTTTGGTAATTGGAAATGGAATTGGGTGGTTGAGTTCATGAGCGGAGGACTCTATATATTTATATATGTTCTACGTGTGCGCGTTCGTTGGATTTTCGTGGGGAGAGGGAGAGGAAAAGAAGGGGCCACGAGGTCTCCCACCCACTCCCGGAGGCACATCAACGGTGACAGCCACCACCAACCCCTCTACGAAAGCGTCCACAGAGACAAAGAGAGATTTGCTTCTCCATTTCCCACCCGTCGGCTTTAAAAATTTGGGATCTTTGCAGTCTTCCGTTGCTTTGATCTCTGTGTTCTTTTCATGGGAAGGCTACACGTAGAGCACGTGATTCTCAGGAGCAGCTGACTATTATATTTTTATGTAATTTTTATATTAATTTCACTTAAATAAATGACGTGCTCATTGAACAAAAGAAGCATATGGACCATGGGGATGAAACATACGATACAAATATGTTTGTATCCGTTCCCATCCACATTCGTCAAACACGGGATACTGATGTCATTTTCTCGTATCTGATGAATACGAATGCGGAAACGAATACAAATACTCAACATTCGTCGAATATGAATATAATATCCTTAATTTTGGCGAATACGAATGTGAATATGAATGTTCCGAATTTTGAGGATACGTATTCATTTTGGAGGATACGAATATTGATACAATTATGAATACGAATATGATACAAATGTTTAAAGACATCAAATACTTACACGGTGCACAAAGAAGTAAGTTTGGTAAGGTTTCATTTATTATTTAGTTATATATTTACGTTTTCTTTTATTATTTAGTTATTTTTTATGCACATATTCATTATTAAAATATTTAATATACTTTTTTATATATTAGAAATCGTTATTAACCTAAAATGCTTGTAGCTTTTAAATAATTGGACATGTATAATATTCATATCTTAACTCGCATTCTTTTGTCAAATATCCATATTTGAATTATCAATATTCGTTTTGCATTCGTATTCGTATTTTGAGGATATGATTTTATAGTTTACATATTCATGTAATATTCGCATATGTATCATATCCAGATTTTAAAAAGTATAAGGATATGTTAACACATATATTTGTATTTGTATCTGACCCTTTTTATCCCTGTAACACACGAATAATCTCGCATGTGTGAGGTCAATGACCCAATACTGATGTGTAGTTACTAGCTAGTTAGAGTTCGAGCCTGACCTAAGGTCCAAAAATATGTATCTGGATAAAAGGAGGAAGTGATCGAATGATGACAATCATGAGGTGTGGTTTGGAAGCGACCTTACTTAGAAGAATGTGTAATAGCTCACTCGACAGAAAGAATGCCAACGAGGGATTGAGAAGGAGAAGGAAGGTGTGAGAGAGTTAACATGTGAATTACTAATAAAAAAGGTGTACCTTTTTCTTAATGTAAATAGCCCCACCTCATTAGACATCATTTGTGTCTACATTTTAGTGTTCATATCTCAATTTGTGGATTCGATGATCACTGAAAAAATGTTCGGATTTAAAATTTTAAATCTTAAAACAATCGTGTCCTTCGTATTTTTTTATATGTGAGCGTAGGCCTTAGAAACTTTAAATGCGAGCGAAAAAATATCTAAAGTGATCGCTACTCAAAAGGAAGGCAAGCAAACCGGAGCGAGGACGTTAATAGAAAACAAAAAAAGCTACTTGTGTTATATTCAAAGTCTAGTAAACACTCAAGCCCCTAGATTTTTGCATTTACACTTGTTCCCCCATATTCTTACAAGAGTTTTTATCAGTTGTGCCCCTCTGAGATATTGCATATCAATTATGCCGCTCTCTTTTTTGGAATATCAGTTGTACCCCTACCTTCTTGTGAAATTCACAGTTCTGCCCTTCTGTTAAGGTAATTAGGAGCATAATTGATATTATAAAAGGGTAGAACTGTGAATTTTGCAAGAATATAGGAGCATAATTGATATTCCAAAAAAAGGGACATAACTGATATTTCATACGAGCACAACTGATAAAATCCTTTTTACAAAATTCATTGTATTTCCTACTAGTTAGTGTAATATAAGTGCACATATGTAATAATGGAAGGACACTGATATGCATTTTGTAAGCACACAGGAGTATAAGTGTAATTAAAAAAGTTAAAGGCCTAAGTATCATTGAAAAAATCCATTTCATCAATTTTAAGCTCCGAATGGGTCCACGGGGTCAGAATGATCGATCAACCAACTTTAATGATTGATCAGTTGATCGATCATAAAGCTAACCATGATTTGTCATTTTGACCAAATGATCGATCATCCTTAAAGCATTGATCTGTCAAGCATAATTGATAATATAAAATTATGATCGATCAATCATGGACAGTAGCCGGAATCACTTCAACAACGTCCCATAAAATCACTCCAATTGACAATCTAACTACACCATTGTATTTCCGCTCACACCCACATCAAGAATATATTCTGGGATAACACATGTAAGCCACATATCCAAAAATACGATGCAGTAAGTTACACATGGCACCCAAAACTACGACAAAATGCGATAAAAACCATGGCAGTAGATAGCATGTATCCCCCATAACCCAATGATATAAAAACATTGTGAATCCGCAGAAAGCAGAGGGAGAAAAAACCGCAATTCAGGGTCATCCCTCACGACATTCTTTCATCCGGAATGGTTGTTATGCGATGTTTAGCGTATTTATATGCCCATCACGCAACTCCACACTCCAAGATCTTCATGTCAATGCCCTTGGATCTTTGACTGGCTGCTGAAAATCTTTCCGGTGGCGGAGCTCCGGCGAAGGGGCACAGCTCTAGTAAGGCTTAGGACGCACCTATATTTATAGGCTCGAGCCTATTCAAATTCGTATCTGAATCTGTGTCCGAAAGCCATAAACAATAACTTCCTTATACTTATTTCAATTTTGATGTTCTTGGGTTCGTTAGAAATGTCTCAATGAATACTACAAGATAGAGTAGGCATTTATCTCATTTTGATATTGGATCGGGTCTAAAACTTAGAGTTTGTAAGTTCCTATACTTAGAGGTCTTACAATTATGTCTTCATCAACAAATTCTCAGGTGATGCTATCATCAATTTTTACTATATCCATGTCATTCTCATTATTGATAATATTACCTCAATAATTTCAAGCTCGAAAGAGGAATTAAATAAGTCTTTTACGGTAAAAGACTTGGGATCTGCAAATCATATTTTATGTATGAAAAATTACTCGTGATATAAAGTTCAAGTGACTTTAATTATTCCAAGATAAGTACTTCATAATTTTAATATAGATGAGGCCAAGCTCATGAGTGTCCCTCTTGGAGTATACTTTAAGTTAAGCACCAAGTATAGTCTAAGAAAATAAGGTACTAAGATGATTCGTTATGTCGCAGTTAATGTATGCTATGAATATTTCTCATTCAATTCGAGTTGTCAACTTGCTTATCTAAAATGTTGGAAAATAACAATGGGATGGAGTTAAATGGAGTTTGAAATATCATGGAAACACGTGTCTTTGTTTTAGAATAGAGAAGATATTTCTATGCACTAAGCGAACTCTAATATGGTAAGTAGGGCTGCTAATCGAATCGAACTATAACGAACGGACATACACGTTCGAATTCAGTTCGATAAGGGAGTTCGAAAGTTCAAGTTCGCATCCGATTCGATAAATTTTCGATAGGATATATTCGAGTTCGAGTCCATTTATAAAAGGAACATTTGAGTTTAGTTCGATAATAGTTTGTTAACTATTTAACTTAACTAAAGCTTATTTATATGAACAAGTTCGAAACTTGAGTTCGATAATAAAGTTCGACAAGCAGTAAAAATAAGAATTTGTTTAAATTAAAGTGGTACAGAGCTCAATAAATACCACAATTTCTTTAACCTCAAAATGTATCATGTATATAAATACGAAAATACACACATATATACATATATCGAACTCGAACTGTTATCGAACGAAAATATGTTATGTTCATGTTCGGTTCGTTAAGTTATCGAACTAAAATTTGAAGTTCATGTTCAGTTTGTTTAGAAACGAATGGACATTTTTCGAACTATTATCGAACGGACTCTAATTAAATACAAACATGTTCAGTTCGATAAACAATCCTAATGGTAGGTGATATTGATGGTAAACAATCGATACCCAGCTCCTAGATGACATATGCATGCGATGTTATTTCATGAAAATCAGTGTTACGAAAGTTTGTGGTAGTATAAAATAAAATTCAAAGAATTTATTGTTGTTATAAAAATAAGTAAAGAACTCTTGTATATAAAGAAGTTCATAAAGAAACTTAATTTTGTTCAAGATAAGTACATACTTTATTTGTGACCATCAGAGCGCAATTCACTTTGCAAGAACTCTACCTGCTATGCAAGGTCAAAACACTTGCATCATTAAATGTGGAATATACTAGAATCACTTCATGTATCTTTACCACTTGGGAAGCTTGCAAGATGTTTGTCCATCATAAATTTTAAACAATCCCCATGTGTGGGGGGATTGGATAAGTTCTCCATACAAGAGCTTGCCCTAGTTTTGATCTTGAAAATGACATAAGAAAATTTATCAAAGGTTGGTATCAATTTAATATTGTAATTTAATATTGATTGAACGGCTAGCATGATTCCTTAATTCTCTCTTTATTTTATTAATAAGATTGCCATAACGATTATATGAAAGATTTTTTTATGGATGCTAATGCTCCCAAAGAATTATATGTAAAGAGAAAGGGATGCTTAACAACACAAATTCTCATAAGGAACAAATAAGAGAGAGAAGAAGAAGAAAAAAGACCTACAGATACTGAAGAATCTCGTCGACGTACGCCCTTTGACTTGGTTGTGAGAGAACGGGAGAGGGAGATCGAGAGAGAGGGATTTTGGGGTGGAAGAGGGAGGGGGCTCCCGGTTGGCGAGTGTGGATCTGTCGATGATCCATTCCCCTCCCGAAGGAGGTATTTATAGGGCGTGAGCGTGCTCGCGTTGTCCGCCCCCTCCCCCATGCCTGGTGGTTATAGTCTCCTATGAGACTCGGACCTCCGCGACGGCCGTGCAACTGCCGGCCTCCGAAACGGCCGGTGGCGGTTTTGAGCGTGAGGTCACTCTTTTGATATATTCAAACAACTTCCACTTGACCGAAACGATCAAATATTCTACATTCCCATTGTTCATGTAGTGTACACATGGAGATGTCTTTAATGAGGCTCATTGTTTATGAAATACCTCTTCCCTGACTCATAAATTCTTGAGTCTCACTAAACCAACATGTTTAGTGTATGTTCCTGCAGCTATTCCCTTGGTTAGGGAATCAACCAACATGTCAATGGTAGGTATCGCTACAACAAAATTGAGCTATAGTGACGGTTTTGAAAAAATCCGTCACTAAATTAGCCGTTGTTAAATATATAATGACGATATTATTCGTTGTGAAATGAGTTTTCGTACTAAAAAATAGCAACGAATATCATATTTGTCGTTATATCATTAGCAACGGTCCACATAGCGACGCTTATCTGTTGCTATTTTTCAAAATAGCAACTAATCGTCGCTATTTTTTTAGTTCAAAATTTAGCGACGAATAATTAAAATTTTGAAAAATAGCAACGGATAAGCGTCGCTATGTGGACTGGTGCTAATGATATAACGACATATATGATATTCGTTGTTAATTTCGAGTACGAAAAATCATTTCGCAACGAATAATATCGTCATTATATATTTAACAACGGCTAATTTAGTGACGGATTTTTTCAAAACTGTCACTATAACTTAATTTTTTTGTAGTGTATGTAGGTTACCGTGATTTCTTATTTTCCCTCTATATCTTGTATATAGTGATATTGGATCTCAATGTATTTTCCTTTAGAACTATTAGCCCCACTATTGATCAAGCTTATCGCAGCTTGATTGTCACAATACATTTCACTTGGCCATTTGACCAATTCGAGAGTTAGGTTCTCTAGAAAACGTCTGATCCACACAGCATGAGTGGTGGCCATGCTACATGCAATGTACTCAGCCTCCTGTGTATGTCGAGATACACATCCTTGTTTCTTGCTACTCCAAAAAACGACTGCACCACCAAACATGAACAAGTAACCCGATGTGGATTTTCTGTCATCCACATCCCCTCCGAAATCGACATCGGAGTATCCTACCACTTCAAGCGATTCTACTTGATACACAAGTTTTAGATGTAATGTTCCTTTCAGATATTGAAGAATCATCTTTACATCTTCCCAAGATGTTGGACCGGGATTGCTTTGATATCTACTGACTAAGCTTACTGGAAAAGCTAAATCAAGTTGAGTACACATCATTGCATGCATTAGACTTCCCATCGCTTGTGCATATGGTACATCTAAAGGTTTCTGTCCCTTTCCGGAGCACTGACTCTTACTAAATCTCTTTCCCATCACAAGTGGTGTTGGAGCTGGAGTGATGTTCTGCATTCCAAATCTCCTTAATACAGTATGCAAATATCTTTCCTGACTAAGGCGCAATGTCCTTGAGTCCCTGTCTCTTATTATTTGAATTCCAAGAACATAGGATGCTTCGCCTATGTCCTTCATCTTTAATTCATTGCTCAATTTCTGTTTGATTTCATTGAGCATTTATATGTCATTACCTACAAGCAGAATGTCATCAACATATAATGACATGATTGCAAAACTGCTCCCACTCTTCATGACACACAATTATCTAATTTATTTGAAACAAATCCAAATTGGATTATTTTCTTATGAAATTTTAGATACCATTGTCGTGAAGACTGCTTCAAGCCATATAATGACTTTCTTAACCTGTAAACCTTTTTCTCCTGACCTTCAACCTGAGATCCATCAGGATGTCTCATATAAATATCCTCCCTTAATTCTCCATTAAGGAAGGTCGTTTTCACATCCATTTAGAATAATTCCAAATCCATATATGCGACTATGGCTAAGATCATTCGAATGGATGCAAACTTAGCCACTGAAGAGTAGGTTTCCTGCAAATCTATTCCAGTTTGTTGAGTATAGCCTTTGGCAACTAATCTGGCTTTATATTTGTCAACAGTACCGTCAACTCAGTACTTTTTCTTAAATACCCACTTACATCCTATGGATTGCCTACCTTCTGGCAAATCACATAATTCCCATACACCGTTTCACTCGATTGAGTCCAACTCATCCCTCATTGGCGGCCAATCATGATTCTGACTCAGACAAAGCCATAGCTTCATCAAAGGATATGGGATCCGTACAATCCGTGACATCCTCATCCACGGTGTAGCATGATGCCTCGCATCGATAAAAATGGTAATCTTCCATCCATGTGGGTCGTGTTCTGTGTCTCTTGTTGCCGATTATACTCGTGGGTTGTGTGCTGGCCCTACAAATCTTTAATTACGAGAACTGAATATAGAATGAGTTTACCGTCAAACATATGCATACAATTAAAAACACACAAACATCTAGGAACTCAACTCACCTTAACAACAACAAAGCATCTCTAAAATAACACCATACTCACAAATCTAACATTGCAAAAACTAACAAATATTCTAAACTGACCAAATCTAACATAGCAACAACTGAAAAATCTCCGATCACAAGAACTTAACATATATTTTTATGACATAATTCTTGTAAAATTTGTCCCTACACTCATAGCTCTGCAATCTTATTAGTTCTTACGTCACAACTTGTATATAGGATATAAGGATTAATGGAGCAAAATTATACATATCTTGGTGTAATTACGAGGATTATAGGATTAGTAGCATAACTCAACAAGATGTTAGGGATCACGTTGTAATTATCCCTATTTAATTTAGGCCCCTTAATAAGTTGTAAGTATGTGCCATATCAAGTGGGAAGGCAATATGCAATAAAAGGAGTAAGAAATTTTTAATTGAGGCCCTCATAAATGTGTTTTTCTAACTTTTGTGTCGTTATCAATCCAACAAACCGGTTTGTCCTGAGTCGAACCAGTCTGGTTGAATCGGTTCAGACTGATAGTTGAACCTGATTTTTGTTTTTGTTTTTAAATTTTAAAGAACTGGTCGAACCGATCGGTTTGGGGTCGGTTCTCGGTCTGACCGGTCCGACCGGCCGGTCCGGTATGATTTTTTATACCTTGCATGAGAGCATTGATTATGTACCATTAAATTCTGGCATCTCTCTCCTCATTGATTGCAGGAGGAGAGAGAAGAGCAAAATCTGGTAGTCCAGATCCACTGTCATGCTCTCATAGGATCAACCCCTCTTTCTCACACACACTCTATATATATAGAGAGAGAGAGGGAGAGAGAGAACAAAAGGGTTCATGTTGGCATTCATCCAAACAAAAATGCCATTTGTAAAAGAAAGCATGAGATTATTTATTAAAGTTTTCCCTTAGACGTACTTGGAATTAAAATGATTATGATTCAACTCTCATTAAGTGTTGTTAGCAAGACGAGAATATTTGGTATAATTGCATATGTACAAAAGGTGGGATTTATTCTGTGACAAACTAAGCATAAATTCTAGCAAAGATGAAAGGTTATTGTCAACATTGGTCAATGGAATGTTGCCCAAGTCATTTCTCTCTACGTATAGTGTATGTCTCCCATCTTCGAGAGTAGTTGTGCTTCCTACCTTTGAACGAGTGGTGTTTCCGCACATGTTTATGGAATCCATGTATAGATTGAATCGTGGAAAATACATGATTCGTAATTGGATCATCATGGTATATTGCATCCATAACACAACCACGAATAAATTCATATATAAAGTTCATATGGTTGAACATAACCCAAAATCAGACACTATTACATGAAATCAATCTCTCGTGAGGAGCTTACACAAAACTAATAATCTATACGTTGCTAGAAATTACCAAACAATAGATAAAAGTAGAGAGGACAAATATCATTAAGCAAATAACTTTGCTTCCAATTTATAGGGAAAATTGTTAGAGTGTAACAACTTCAAAGACCACTTCCTCCAATCTTGTTGCAGTATCTGTTTGAATATATCAAAAGAATGACCTCACGCTCAAAATCGCCACCGACCGTTTTGGAGGCCGGCAGTTGCGCGGAGGTCCGAGTCTCATGGGAGACTATAACCACCGAGCGTGGGGGAGGGGGCGGACGACGCGAGGACGCTCACGCCCTGTAAATACCTCCTTCGGGAGGGGAATGGATCATCGACGGATCCACACTCGCCAACCGGGAGTACCCTCCCTCTTCCATCCCAAAATCCCTCTCTCTCGATCTCCTTCTCTCGTTCTCTCACAGCCAAGTCAAAGGACGTACCTCGACGAGATTCTTCACTGGTATCAGAGCTTTACCTTCGCGATTGAATCCGATCATCGGTTCCATCGACGCCGGCGCTGCTTGTTCGTCTACCTCGGCCATCGCCGCTCCTCGGTTCTTTCTTTGTAAATCCTTACGAGGAACCCTAATCGCAGCCTCCAGGTCCCTCTTTTTTTCCATTTCTTATTTGTCGTGTCTTGCATAGTGCGTGGAAAGCAATTTTTTAAATTGCCAGCTGTGCCTTGTTTTTAAATCACACGTTTCAACTTTCTGAAATGGATTAAGTTTTTTATCTTGCTGTGAAAAGCAAGCCTTTTTTCTAACCTTAAATTGTTAGCTATATTTTTTTAATCTCTTCACCCGTTACTTTATCAAATAGAACAGGATTCGTTTTTTTGTATTTGTGGTTTTCTCCAATGAAATATTTGATTTACTGCTTGGTCCAATTATAATGTTGTTAATTTTCGGTGGATCCCTGATGAAGCCACATTTTATCATCTTTATTCTATCATTTTGGCATCAAAAACCCTAGCAAATGCGTGTAAGTAGCATTAAATCCATCATCTTAGCATTCATGCATGTGCATCTAAATAGTGTACAAAATACTGTAATTAAAGCCAAAATTATAGAATAAATAAAACAAAAGAAAAAGAATAAAATATTGTAAATATTTTATGACCCGAAACCCCGAGACCTAGGCATCTTGATG
This sequence comes from Ottelia alismoides, assembly GCA_037367405.1. Taxonomy (NCBI): domain Eukaryota; kingdom Viridiplantae; phylum Streptophyta; class Magnoliopsida; order Alismatales; family Hydrocharitaceae; genus Ottelia; species Ottelia alismoides. The sequence continues at coordinate 841,027 of JAZKJV010008682.1, forward strand.
AATATGTCGACAAGGAATAAAGTAGGGGGAGATAAGGGTGAAATACAATAAAAATTCCTTCATTCTTTATTCATTTTGGGACCTATTTTTGGTTCCATTTTTTATACCTCAAATAAAGAAACTTTGTACATGAAAGTCGTAGATAATTTAATACAGAAAAATACGAAATTGATTTCACTGAAACATAATACACAGATAAAAGTTATGGTCTGAATAAGATTTGAAAACTCCAACTTCCCAGACCGGCATCTTGCAAATAAAAACTTGAAATGTACCAAACTCACCTTTAATTGTATATAGATTAAAATAATCTATTTAATAGAGGTGGTTTTGTATTTTTTGGAGTTATGGTTTGAAAGTTGAGTTTTGGACCCTACTTGTATACTTGTACAAATTAAAATATTTAATTTATTTATCATTCATTATTTTGATACTTTTATATTTTTAGAATTTTTTAAATATTACTTATAATATATTTGTATATTAAAATCAGAGTAAAAATACAAAAGAAATACAAAATAAAGAACTTGTAATATAATACATAGGTATAATACCTATATACATACTTATAGCATTCATACTTATATTTTATTAAGTGTATAAAATACATCAGAAAAATAAAATATAAATATGATTAAGTGTATAAAAGTATTTTATAATTATATAAAATAATAAATAAAAACAAAATAATTAAAATCGCAAAATAAAAATAAAAGAATAAAATATATAGATATTATACATATAAAGGGTATAAAAGTAAACTTATAAAAATATAATTAAAAATCACTATAAAATACTTTATAAAATTACAAACATTTTTTATTTTATAACCTAAAAATAATAATATCATTTACTATTTTTAAAGTTATTTTTAAATCTTTTTTTAGAATCTTTTTCCTGGTTGGTCCACGTGGACCAACCAGTAGGCAGTCACAGTTGACCTCGATCAACTGTTTGCCCTAGGTTCTGTAGCCTCTGCCAGCCTTGTTTTTGACCCACTTTTGCGGATTTCTCGAGGTTAAATCTTTCATCTTTTGGTGTTGCATCCTTCTGCAACATTGCTCCTTGACCATCCAACATGCTAGCCCTATGATTACATTCGGCCGAGGACCAGCGATTGCATCGATCCACCTTGGTCTTTGGAGCATCCCAGTCGCTGGGTCAAACCACATATAATGAACACCCAACTTCGATTTGAAATTCGAACACCTCTCCCACAAGTGTAGCTCCCCAAATCGTACCCACAGGCCCCAGGAAGGTGACAACTTCCTCCAGCGACCTTCAGGCGGGCCGAGCACGTATTGAGGTGCTTCCGCAACCTCCCCCAACTCCGGCGGTCGAGGTACCCACCTTCCCTCTGGCTCCGGCCTTTGAGGCTGCCCTATCTCCTTTATTTTCGTTGCATTAGTTTAGCCATCTCCTTAGGATCAAAAACCCCAAGAAAATCTCACGTCCCATCGCTTAAATCGCTCAAGTTGTTCACCTCGCCGGAGCGCACCTCCGGCCGAGCTCCACCCCGTCGCTTCACGCCACCGCATCCACCCCGCAGGGTCCAGGCAACTTGCCCTGGGCCCTCTCACTTGTTCTTGCAGGTACTTGGACCATCATGCAACCCTGGAGGTCATTTTGACCTTCGCCGGAGTCGCGCCAGCTCCTCCAGCTCCGCCAGCAGCTCCAGTGAACCTCGGCCCACGCCGAGGTGTTTTGGACCTCCCGCGCATAAAAGAAGCACCCAGGAAGGTGTGGCCCCATTTTGAAGCTCAGAAGCCGCCAGAGCACGGAGATCTAGCCTGGGGAAGTTCGCGTCACTGGCGTTCTTCCCCGTTCTTCCTCCGCGCTTCCTCACCGTTGGATCGGGCCGCCCCTCCAGATCGCTCGTGGACCATCGGATCGTCATCACTCCTCCACCGTTAGATCTCGATCCGAGATCTAATCTCAGACGTTGAAGCGAAGCGCCATCGGCCGTCAGATCGTCGCCACGTGTCAAGTGAAGAAGCCACGACCGTTGGATCACGCGCTTAGGGGTATTTTGCATTATTCCTCCGCGCCTTATTGTAATTTTCTTTTAGTCCAAAAACTTTCATTGGTAGTTCAAAATATTTTGTAAGATTTATAAGTAGGCCCTTTAACTTTTAGTATTTGCAAGTAGGTCCCTAGCCGCGTCACCTCATGTGACCAGTACACGTGAGGTGAGGGCTTTTTGCAAGGGACCCCTCCAGCGTTTATGTATTTTACTTTAGTCCAAGGATTTTTGAATTAAGTGTAAAAGTTTGGAAATATTGCAACTTAGCCCCTGAGGTTTTTGATATTACAGATAGATCCCTCCCAGGCGCGTGCCAGTCACGCGCCCTGGTGGGTTATTTGCAGAGAAACCCTCCCGGGTTTGGAAATTTATATTTGGTCATTTAAATGCAATATTCAGTTATGAATTTTTTGTGAAACTTGCACTTTGGCCCCTGGATGTTTTGATATTTGCACTTATGCCCTTGCTAGTAGTGTAGTTTTTTGATGTTGTCTCTATTTAATTAGTACATCATTTTAACTAGAAAAATTCTCAAAAAAATAGCATAGGCTCCTGTTTACTTGCTCATTCACACCATATTTTTGCATTGCATTTTTGTTGCATTTTCATATTTATTAAAAATAAAAAACATGCATTTTTCCTATTGTTTGCATTAGAAAATCCATAAAAATTATAAAAATGTTTTGAAAAATTCCAAAAAAAATATATTTTGTGTATTTTGTCATCTACTATTGTCAGTCCATAAACCACTAAAAATTTCAAAACAAAAACCTTAAAAACTAGAAAACCCTAAAAATCTTCATAAAAATCTAAAAAAAATCATAGAAAATTCAGAAAAATATAAACTCAGTTCCTGTTGTTTACGTAGTATATTATATTTTATTTAAAATTAATTTGGGAAAATTTTGCTCCTATTTGTCATTTTTGATTCCCATTTTAATTTCGGCCAGCCTTTTTATTCACTGTTTTCTTATACTTTACCTTTGAAAAATACCAAAAATATTTCGAAAAATACCCAAAAATAACAAAAACAGTTAAAAATCATAAAAAGACCAAAAACATTTACTTCCCTGATTTTGAGAATTTTTACCTATTTTTATAAATACATTATCCCCTCTTTCCTTCCATTATATATATACTCTATTAAAAAAAGAAAAGATAAAAATATAAAATATAAAAAGGAAATACGAAATCAGTAAAAAGAAAACCAAAATACAAAATTAAAAAAATTAAAAATAAAATAAAAAATATAAAATTAAAAACCGACAAAAACATTTGCATTGCATAGTGTAGACAATACATCACATTCACACACACACGTACACACTTGTTGATCTATCCTGTCTTGCTCCCTGTGTTCGAACTCTCTACATATTTACACCTATACACCTTGTTTGTAGAGTTAAAAATAAATTTGACTCCACGATTTATTTTGATTGCTTGATATTTATATTATGGGTTCATTGTTGATCAAATACGTGATTCATTGAGGGTCGCCACAGCGACACGGTTGTCTTCGCCTTGTGAGAGACATTAGACTCCTTGAATTTCACGTTTATCAGTCCCTCACAGGGTTTTAAAATTTTTGGGGGTTTGTTTCCATTGATTGCTTGCCATTCTTTTGTTTAGTAAAGTTAAAAACGTGCGTGATATATTTTTTTTGGGTGGAGTTTTTTTAATCATTTATATTAGTTTATTTTAACCACTGTTTTTTTAACATCTGCTAATCCTTACCTATATTTTATTTAGTCTTTATTCATCCGTTAAAAAAATGTTTGTGGTTAATTTGTTTTTGATATTAATATATTTATTAAAGATTAATTCTTGTAAAAGGAGAAGGTTCAGGTAAGTATAATTAAATAATTTAAAAAAATAAAGCTTATTAATTAAAGTTTAATTTTTCACAGAGTTTTTTTTAGTAAAAGTTTTTTTTTGACATTTACTTTACACAGTTACCTGTTCGTAGTATCACTATTTGTTAAATAAAAAAGGGGTTTTGACTTGTTGATTGATTTGATTAGTTTTATTTTTTATCAAGTTTAAAAAAATCGTTGCTTACTCTTATTGAGTCACACAATCTCATACATTCCAATATTCATTTATTTAGATAAACAAAAATGACAAGCAAGACAATTGCCACTGAGGTAGGGAAAATTGAGTGCCTTAATGGTACTAATTATGAATTGTGGAGTAGAAAGATCTACTTTGGCATGTTACACGATAGCATACACTCCATAATAGACAAACCCGGCCCTACATTATCTGAGAATCCAATTGTGGAAGAAATTAGGTCCCGCGAACAGTGGGAGAAAACAGATAATAGGGCTAGAAGTTTTATGTTGACCCATATGGAGTTGAACCTGATTAGGGTCTTCGCGACCTATAAATCAGCGTATGAGCTCTGGACTGCGGTTAAGGAGAAATATCACTCCAAATTCGAAGTGAGCGTCCAACTTCTTCTACACAAGTACAACTCGTATAGAATGAAGGAATCTCAAAGTTTCCTCGAGCACGTGAACAAGATGATCGTGATGGCCTAGGCTCTTGCGGCTGATGAATGCACAATTCCAGAAAAGATGCAGATAGCAACCATCTTAAGAAGTCTCTTGCCGTCATTCAACATGGTTGTCACATCCTTGAGGAGGAACGACAACATAAAAAGTGTGACGGACCTACCTGCACAGCTGGCAGTTGAACAAGACCTCTCAAAGCAAAGATCGAAAGTCGAGATCTTTGAGGTTGAGGAGGAAGACGAAGAAGCAAATGTCGTGCACACAAAGAAAAGGCTAGGCCCCTACAAAGAGAATTTCAAGGGAAAGAGTCGGAAATACTCACGTGGCTCTTGCTACGGTTGCGGCAAATATGACTATTTCATTGTCAATTGTCCCAACAAAAAAAGCCAGGAAATTCTAAAATGCCTAAAAACAAAGGAAAGAAGAAAATGGAATTTGCGGCTGTCGTGGAATGCAACTCCGTCGTTACGGACAGTGACGGATGGTGGATCGACTCTGGAGCAACCAGACACATTGCAAATACGAAGGAGGGCCTGGTGGACTTCAAGGAGCTGCGCAATCTTCATGGGAAACAACATCTACTTGGACGTAGAAGGTGTTGGGACATACAGGCTTGACCTGGGGGATAGCATTATGGTATTAAATGATGTACTTTATGCCCCAGGGATATGTCGGAATCTGATCTCAGTCCCAGTGCTTCTCAAGAAGGATTTTGAAGTCCGTTTTTATAATAAACGTGTATCTATAGGCAAGAATAAGAAGGTCTATGCTATGGAAAAGTTTGTGCCCGAGCATGACATGTTCTGTCTTCCTGTAATAAACTCTAGTGAATCAATGAATATCTCTTCTGATTTTCCTTGTGTTGTTTGTCTGATTATGACTTGTGGCACATGAGACTAGGTCATCCAGGAAATTCTATGATGGATCAAATGATGAAAGCAAATATGTTCCCTAAGATCACGGGTGCAAGGACATTGCCCTACGAACACTGTCTGACCGGTAAAATGATGAGAAGACCCTTCTCAATCGGAATTCGATCAACAGAGTTACTAGGTTTGATCCATTCAGACATATGTGGACCACTGAGCGTCAGCACACATAGAAATAAGGAATACTTTATAACATTCATTGATGACTACTCAAAGTTCTCCTATGTCTATCTCTTATGAAGAAAGTCGGAAGCACTTGAAATATTTAAGAGATATAAGACGAAGGGGAGACAAGATTGGAAAAACCAATCAAGACTCTTAGAACAGATAGAGGTGGGGAATATACCTCAAGGGAGTTTGAGGATTTACTGTATTCAGATAGACATTCGTAGGCAGACTACAATGCCCTATACACCATCGCAGAATGGTGTAGCAGAAAGAAAGAATCGAACTTTGATTAATACAATAAGGTGTATGCTTTCACACTCAGGACTCTCCAAGAAATTCTGGGGAGAAGCAGTGTTGACCGCGAACTATATACGGAAAAGGATTCCCACCAAGTCCGTAGAATCAATGCCATATGAAATATGGAATGACAGAAAGCCTGAGTTGGGCCATCTCCGGAAATGGGGATGTGTAGCACATGTTCTGGTACCGAGTCAGCTTAGAGACAAGCTAGACTTCAGGACATTAAAGTGCAAGTTTATTTGGTATAATGAGAATTCTAAAGGATATAGGTTCTTCCATCAAACTAATGGTCTGATCGAAAGTCGTGATGCGAGTTTTCTTGAAATTAATCAAGAAAAGGAGCATAAAATAGAGGAATCGGATCCTCTGATTATCCTACAGGACAATGAAGATGACTCGATCATTAGACAAGAACTTGAGGATGATATCAATCATCCAAATATAGAGAATGAACTTATGGAACATGATGATCCTTTCTAATGTACGGTTGTTAGTCATTCTGCTCCAACTTTGCATTGTAAAAAAATTAATATTTAATAATAAGAGAGACATTAAGACCAGTGACAGTAAGATAGAGGAGTTTTCCCCTTAACTGACAATAAAGAACCTCATTTGTCAATTTCTCCTTGTACATATAAACTTTTGGGTCAATAGGATTTTTCCAGGTTGGTTTAATATCTATAATACTTGAAAAGCATTATAGTATTGCTTCTTTCTTGCTCCCCATTCAGTAAGATTGCACACTAGATAACTAGCCAAAGCTAGTGGTGGATTTCCTGATGAAAGATTATTGTGTTTTTGACCCATGAGTTGTCATAAAAGCAAAATCTTATAACGAAAGATTATTTAGTAGATATAATATCTAATTCTTTTTCGATTCATAAAACCGATTCGACTGATCGAACCAACAAATTAAGCCCGGTTCGATTTTTTCCAGGTTGATAAGAATGATGATGTCATGCTAACGTCATCGTCGGTCCGACCGATTTGAATCGGTTGTTAAACCTAGACAGACCGAACCAAAGAGAAATCGGTTCAATGTCTGGTCCGGTTTTTAAAACCTTTCTCTCATGCTCTCGGCCAATTGGCTGCACCCGACCTCTCCACCGTCAGATCGGATTCATCCCGACTCATACTGCATCGTTGGATTGATTGCCTGAAACCGAGCCCAAACCTCTGTGATTCCTCTCCCAGATGCCTTCTCCCGCAACTCTCGCTCCCGACAGCCCTCACTCCCCCGCTATATGCTCCCCACCGCCGCCCCTCTCCTCAAAGGGTCTCGATTCCGGTGAGGAGGAGACACCAACTCCTCTCTCGTGAGCCCTATCTTGTTTTGTTTCCAGCACCAAAGGAGGTATTAGGCGCCAGATTCGTGCTTCTGTTATTATATTAATGGAATTGCAGGAAAATGGTTTGCCAAAGTCGAGTAATAATCTAAGCTCGACGTAATTTTGAGAGGGTCAAGCATCCTCTAAAGCTAGCCATTGGGAAGACAGTTGTACCTTCCTTAGTTTCCTTCCAATTAGACGCTAATTATTCTCCATCAGAACTCAATCGATCGAGTCCAAAGCTTGAAGATCTTCATTGCTACCTATGATTCTTGGATTGCTTGATATGGAAGCCGGTATCCACCATCAATTGTGGGTTCGATCGAACGATGTGGAGCCCAAATGACGATCTGCATTTGATGACTGGTGGGAGTGTTGTTTGTATCATTTATCCACCTGTAAGGTTTCCAGAACCGAAATCAAAACCTTGTACTCAAGTATTTGGTTGTCATTCGAATTTCATTGTCAAATATGGGAAGAATGATCATGTTATGAATTCATGGTAATATGATATTGGTGAAGCGTCACAATAATAACACAGTAATAATGGAGAACTAGGGTAGATTCAAGCTTATTATCTAAGTGAAATTATTGTCAGAATCCATTAGATACCAGAACCAAAATCAACCTAAAAATCAAGTAATTTTTATATGAATGCCACTAAAAGACCTGCATTCTGCTATTTCATCGAGTTTGTCATGCCTCATTCAGAGTAGTACATAAAGATCTAAGTTGAATTGATGAACTGTGAAGACTCTATCCAAGCTTAAACATAACACTGAAGGTCGACATCCCCGCACACTACTTCTTTCTGATTATGAATTTTATACTGTTTGTAGTGACAAGAACTACATTCTTTTTCCATTAATAACGTAGCTTGATACTAATATTTCACTAAAACTACATCAAATATAAGTTTATATACGAGATATCTGCTCAAGCAAAGCAGGACAGAAACAGTACACCCAGCAATGGCTCATTTTGATGTAATTACACAAATCTGTTCAATTTGATTTTTTTTAACCGTATATGCATTCCTAATTATAGTCTCTGACTATAAACCAAGTGAGAGGAAATGTGATTGGAACATTAATATAGAGAGTCAAATTTGTCCTATTAGATATCCATTCATTTTAGGTTCATCATAAAAAAATTATTTGATTTATTAAGTGATTTACAAAGTTGGATGCCATTTTATCTTTACTAAATAAGTAGTTCTTTTTCCATTTTCACAATGAGATCAAAAATTATATCAGCATATTTCCAAAAAAACGCAACCATCAACTCATAAACATATAGTCTACATCTCTTATATCCAAATAATCCCACACTTCAACTTCAAAGAATTATGCAGACAATGCATATTCGTAAAACAATCTCATTTCTTAGTGCGACTTATAAAAAGTCATTACAAACATTATATACGATTCTTCCACTTCAAGGAGTACAAGAAACATCCCAATTACACAAATTAAAGATATCTGATGCCTTATAATTGAGCTCCAACATTATGTGTTTTCTCCACATCATTGAAGGAGAATATTCTAATTACATGAAAACATTGAAACATAGATAAGATAATACACATAATTCGTGATCTGTGATCTCATCAGGAGCTTGAGAGAGGGAGGATGATGGAGGGAGGAGCATGCCGACAGCCGCTTAGTGTCGCAGCAATGAGGGCTCGTATGACAGAAGCAGGGGTGTGGAAGGAATCAGAGTTGAGACAGCAAGAGCTCGCTTGATATAACTTGAGCACCAGGGATGGCCTCTCAACGACTAGGCTCGCTATGAAGTGGATCAGGGCATGAGGAAGAGAAGTTTCCTGAATTTGTCTTCAGTAGCTAAACCACACTGGATCATTGATCTCCTCGCCAGAGTTCACGGCTACAACTTCAACAATTGAAGTTGATATGAATCAACTCATCCTTACAATTCAATACAAATTAAATTTTTTTCTAGATCTTAACAAGGGTCATTATACCCATCTCTAATGCGAGCACATTACTTCATAGCTGGAAATTCAAGAAATTTAGGATTAGTTTGTGGAGATTGCCATTCAGAATTCCATACCAAACAGTGTGCTTAACACTTAGCATTATACCAACTACTAAAATTTAAATGTCACCATGAGCACTAATAAGGCATGCAAATATGCAATTAGTTTATATCATTAGACAAAGACATGATGTCCTTTAAGTGTTATCAGATATTTAGATATCTCAACAACGGTAAAAGCTTTTATCTACTTTAAGTGGGCTACTACATGTTGGCAGTGTTTCTGTGAACCATACCATGTTTCTCTCACAATGTAGAGTTTAGTGAACAAAAGTAACACATTACTTGCCTAACGAAAATGAAGAACATACTAAATCCAAGGTCTCTAACGTGAAGCAGTGAAGACACCCAATTAAATTTGAACAAGGATAACATTCTCTTTGATTTGATATAAAATATCTAAAAGCTCAAAAACGATCCAAACTTTAATGTTAAAAATATAAAAAATCGTCCGGAGGGGAGCGAGGGTTGCAGGCAAGAGTTGGGAAAGGCCTGTTTGGGGATAGGGCTCACGAGAGAGGAGTTGGTGTCTCCTCCTCACCGGAATCGAGACCCTTTAAGGAGGAGAGGGGTGGCGGTGGGGAGCATATAGCGGGGGCGTTTGGGCGGTCGGGAGCGAGGGTTGCGGGAGAAGGCATCTGGGAGAGGAATCGCAGAGGTTTGGGCTTGGCTTCAGGCAATCAATCCAATGGTGCAGTATGAGTCGGGATGAATCCGATCTGACGGTGGACAGGCCGGGTGCAGCCAATTGGCTACACCACCCGGCTGAGCCTCCCCTTTCCCTATATATATATATACATATATATATATATATATATATTTCAGATGAGGTGCACCTTTTCAGGGTGCAAGGAAAGCCCGCGATCTTGACCATCCGCAAATAATCCGATGGTTGCCATTAACAGCTCGTTGTCTATATATTTTTAATGTTGAAAAACCCATTATGGTCATTTTAGCATATCTATATTTAGAATGCAACAAATATCTCCACAAATTTCTCCTCTCTCTCTCCCTCTCTCTCTGCTACCCGTCTCCCTGTTCGACGAGCACCACATGCCTTTCCTGGAGATTCGATTCGCAGCAATGGCAGATTCTCTTCGATTCGCAGCACGAGCCTCCGGTGTCGATCCTCGCGACCCATCTTCCAGTTCCGACCACCACGTCACGTCCGCCATGGAGATTCGCGGCCATGGGAGATTCACGGTCATGTTTCATGTGAATGGAGGTGTGTGGGCGGAGGAGGTGCATGGAGGAGGTGCGTCGTGGAGGAGAAGGGCGACAAAGGTGCGGGTAGAGAGGATGCTGAAGATGGAGGGCGTGCCCAGGTTTTTACAATATAATGAACTATTTTGCAATCTGAGTTTTTTTTACAATATATATATATATATAGAGAGAGAGGAAAATGGGGCTGCCCCTAGGGGGAGCTAACTTAGCTCCCCCACCATATTTTCTTCAAATTTATTTTTTTTTTGAAATTTTTTTCCGTGAATATTCATCACTATATCCCTATATTATGTCATAAAAATTTCGTGTGAAACGGAGACTCCTACGGCCTCCATCCAGACAGTCATTTTTTTAACGGTAACAAGATTTTTTAAATCGACCCCGTTTGGATGGAGGTCGTAGGAGTCTCTGTTTCGCATGAAATTTGAATGACATAATATAGATATTTAATAATGAATTTACACGATTTTAGATTTCAAAAAAATTAAAATAAATTGTGAAAAAAGGGCGGGGGAGCTAAGTTAGCTCCCCCTAGGGGGCATACACATTTTTCCCATATATATATATATATACTATATATATATATATATATAGAGAGAGAGAGAGAGAGGCCGGGGAGGCTGTTTTGAGTAATAGCCAACATGGCTTTTACACAAGGCAATTTACCCCCTTTTTTATTTTCTTTCAAATTTTTTTCATATATGTTCATCTATATATTCCTCCTACATGTCATTCAAATTTCGTGAGAAACAAAGACTCCTAAGCCCTTCATCTAGAAGGGGTAGATTACAACAAATTTCAGACCGTTAAAAATTACCCGGTCTAGATGGAGGGCTTAGGAGTCTTTGTTTCTCACGAAATTTGAATGACATGTAGGAGGTATACATAAATGAATATACATGAAAAAATTTGAAAAAAAAATAAAAAAAATGGGGGAAACTGCTCCGTGTAACAGCCAAGTTGGCTGTTACACAGATCAGCTTCCCTTTCCACACACACACACGCACCCACGCACGCACGCACGCACGCACGCACCCACGCACCCACGCACGCACCCACGCACCCACGCGCACACACACACACACACATGCACACACACACACACACACACACACACACACACACACACACACACATATATATATATATGGGGGTGATGGGACTACCCCTTGGATGGCTACCCCTGCCCTTATTTTTCAGCATTTTTTTAAAAAATATCACCATGTATATTTATATATATATCTCTTCAATATAGCATTTGAATTTCATCAGAAACAGAGACTCATATGACCTCCATCTAGAACAAGTAATTTTAACAGTCTAAACATTGTCGTAACTGACTTGTTCTAGATGGAGGGTATATAAGTCTCTATTTTTGATGAAATTCGAATGACATATATGAGGGATATATAGATGAATATACATGGTCATATTTTTGCAAAAAAATAAAAATATTTATGTGAAAATTGGGTGGGGGAAGATTAAACCCTATATAGAGAGAGAGAGAGAGAGAGAGGGAGGGAAGGGATCTTACTCCATAGAGTAGGTAACTTACCTACTCCATTTTCTTTTTTCTCAGTTTTTTTATGTTTTTGAAAAATTCTTCCATGGATTTTCATACGATATCCCCCTAACATATCATTCAAATTTCGTCAGAAATAGAAACTCCTATGTCCTCCATCCGGAACAGGTAAATTACAACAAATCTGAGACCGTTAAAATTACCTGTTCCGGATGGAGGGCATATGAGTCTTTGTTTCTAATGAAATTTGAATGACATATTAGAGTGAGTAAGTTACCTACTCCATGGAGTAGGATATATATATATATTGACAATGATCACCTTCTTTTGCTCTTAAGTATTGCTTTTAAATGACTACATAACTAGCTCAAGTTCATTGCAAACTTAGGACTTTTGTCCATTCCACTTTTCTTGTGCATTCATCTAGGGAATAAGCATGAATAAGGGTGATGAATAAGATGGAATAAGGCACTATTCCTATTCGGCTGGAAGGACATAAAGGTAGAGTAAAGTGAAATAATAGTATATAAGGTGGAATAAAGATATGAATAAGGGTAGAAAAAGAGATGCGCATGGTAGAATAGCCATACGAGGAAAGAGTGTGGAGGGGAATAGTGTCCTATTCTTGATGTTATTTCCCAAACAAACACCCCCTAAGAGAGGGAGAGAGAGATTACCAACCAATAGGTAGGAGAAAATGCTTCTTTTCAATATTCTTGTTTCAAAGGGTCAAAGGAAGGAAAGGAAAAATGTTGCAAAAGGACGATTCATTTTTTATTATATTTTGAGTCCCTTATGTTGACTTAAGCCTTGAAGATTGTTGGGCAATCTTTTAATAACACCGATTGGTTATTTTCAAGCTTATGCAAGGTAAGTTGACCATATACCAAATCTCTAAACCATTATCTATACAATTCAAGATACAATTATGTCTAAACTCCATTAATGATAAATGCAACATACAATGCATGTCTTTTATCGATTTCTTCTTTGATTAATTAATTGATCTCATGCTTTTTATTATTTGTAATATTCTTAACTTCTGTAATATAAGTTACCTCCTTTTCTTTTTTAATATTCCTTTTCTTTTTTAATATCAGTTGTACCATTGACTTCTTACAAAATTTACAATTATACCCTTCCGTTAAGTTGAAGTAGAAGTATAATTGATATTAGAAAAGAACGGAATTGTGAATATTATAAAAAAGTCATGGGCACAACTTATAATTAAAAAAAGGAAGTGATATTGTAGACATTAAGAAAGGCAGAAGTCATAAAAACCTCAATCTTACGTTAGAAACACTTAAAATATTAAAACATTTTGCATTTGTTAACTGGGATATTTACAAAAACTCAGCTTAAAAATGTTGCTTAATAAAAATTACAATAGAGGTGATGTAATTCTCATTTTTTTTGCGGTTTCGGTTTTCAAAATCCAATTTTATGGATCATATCTTCGACTAGTGTTCCACGTATCTTCCAAATTTCGCTCCCATTCGTGATCATTTGCTTTTTTATCATAATGATCAAAATTTCAATTCTTTTTAAATTGAATTTTAGTTGCTTAAATGTTGACCGTACATTTGATCTTTAAGATAAAATAGCAAATGCCCTCGGATTTGAGCGAAATTTGTAGGATATGTGAAACACTAGTCGAAAATATGATCATAAGGTTTGATTTTAAAAATCGAAATTGCAAAAATAAAAATGAGGATCGCATCACCTCTAATATAATTTCCATTACAGCAGAGGATCCTATTCAAGATATTGTTGCATGTTTTTCGAAGTCATGGTATCTAAAACCTGCAATTGGTCAAATACTCTAGAAATAAAGGTAGTGGTCTAAAGTCAAGTGGAAGGAATAAATAAAAGAGGAAAAGAAAAGCATCCATTAGTAGAATAATATAAAAGAAGCAAACATATTAAAGACATGTTGACTAGGTAGGTGGCTTTCATTGTCATTGGAATGAATTCAGTATTTATGGATGTTATATGTTATCCATCAAATATATGAGTTGGATGTGACACTAGCAACCAAGATTTAATTAATAATGCAGCATGGTTGGTGGATGTGGTGAAGTCAAAACTATGCTTTCGTTATCTAATTTATTACTTGAATGTAATGCAACAAGTTGGTAAGCATGGAAAGGAATGCACATTGGAGGATTTACATACATACCCTCTTATTATATTATTGAGAAGATAGATTGGCATAATCAAGCAATAAGGCTGATATTTCGAGTTCTCCGAGTAGGCGAAAATGAAATAGGACAGCTGTCTTTTTTCCATCTATCTATGATGTATCTCCATTCACTAATTTCTTTCAATTTGTAAGCAAGGTTTTAAAAATTGAATTAAACTGGCCAATTGAATCGATTAAACTAAAAACCGGAGGAAAATTGGTCCAACCACCTGATTTTTATTCAGAAAATAAAATCCAGTCAAAATTGGGTTGGACCGCTAAACTCGGTTGAACCAAATCATCGGTTCAACCATCCATTTTTTGACAAAAAATAATTTCTAATAAATTAACAAAATACAGCTTTTTTAGAAGTATTCATAATCTAGTCTCATTCTAACCATTAGTATAGTACCCCTTTTATCTTTTCTCCATCACACGTGTCAATGACTCATTCTCGCTTGTCCCTTCCTGTCATATGATCATTGTCTCTCTCTTTCCACATTGTGTATGAGATTGTCCACTTATAAGTTATAACAATAACAAATGAAGAAGACGTTGTAATAGTCATACTATGAGAAGCAATAAGTTAACAACACTTGTCGTTAATTAGAGTTTAAATACTATTTAAAATATTATTATTTTACATCAATTATATGCATTTATATAAAATTTACGAAATATGATTATTATGCCCATTCAAGTTTAAGTTTTTTAAGAACATTTATGTCTCCAACTTTTAAGCAATTTCATTTGTGCTTTTATATTTTCTTAAAAAAATTCTTAGTATCATCCTTATGTTGATATAAAATTGGAGCACCCGTTCGCACATATCGTCTGGGCGCTCAAAATATTCATTTCAGAGGTATTTACAATATGGTTATGGCTTAAGGTGCCTTGAGATTCTTAACAATAAGGTCATGACATGTGTAGTTAATATAACAAATTGTCTATGTCTTCAATATACGTTTTAATTTAGGGTAAATTATAAAAAAGGGACTGATCTTTACATCGATTCCCAAATTAGAGACTAATATTTGGTTTGTTACAAATAGGGGATCGAAGTTTAACTTAGTGTTCTAGTCCCCAACACCATTTATGAGCAGCTCAACCCATGGCTTTAATTGACAAAAATACCCCTAGAAAAAGCATCCTTTGACCTCTTCTCCTTCCCCTCGCTATGATCAAATGTAGGGAGGGTTCAACTATTGTGTGAGACATCTTCTCAGAGGTAGGTGGATGCCGATGGTTGAGAAGTTGACGTGCGGTGGCATGCGGTGGTTGTACATATCGATGATCATGTCCTGTCCCCAATGCAGGATCTCGTTGGAACTTCAGGACCTTTGGATGGCTTTTTTTTGCAGTTGGGGCTCCTCCTCTGGAGACGAGATGGTATGAAGGATGTGAGATCTGATGGGGCTTTTGCTGGTGACGCATCCTGGATTTACAGCGGAAGACAAAGCTGAGGTGGAGATTTGTTGTACTCCTGCATGTATTAAAATAAGCTTGACCTCGATGATTTGTTGATGTTTTGGTGGCGCAGGGCTTCAAGTATGAGCGAAGATATGTTGCGCTTCTTTATAGGTGATAGATCGAGGAGCATGGCTTCAGCCGGAGTTACCCACCAGCATCTTGAGATCATCTTCGAACAATGACACCATAGCCACATAAAGAACATCGAGGCATCAATGTCGTCCATGCGGTCCACCTCCCCAGCCACCTGTGAGTCTTCCCTGTGCTCCAGTGTCTTCGATTCGCCCTCACTTGTCGAGCAACAAGTCCCCGAAACAGCAACTCCTCCGTTGGCCGAGAGGATGCAATTAAGAACCATGCATCTCCTTCACCTCCTTGCTGTCCATAGCGCGGGGAAAGAGAAGAGGTTGGAGGGTGCTTTTCGCTGGGGGTATTTTCGTCTATTATAGTCAGGGTTGAGCCGGACATTGATGGCGTTGGGGACTAGACCGCTAAGTTAAACTTCGGTCCCCTATTTGTTACAAACTAAAGATTAGCCCCTAATTTGAGAATCGATGTATAGATCAGTCCTTTTTTTGTAATTTACCCTTTAATTTATAGTTTATAAAATAGTTGTGTTTAATTGTAGTCTTACGTCTGACTTGTGACAAGTGATGAATTTCCTTGAAACATAATTGCTTGGTAAGTATTCTTATTATTGTATTTGTATATATTATGAGTTTTGAGTTTTGAAAATGAGTTATTTCTTATTTCGACTAATGTATCCTACTGCATGCCTTAGTACTACTGCATATCAGCTCTGTGTGATTATTATGACAACAATCTATATCTATACTCTATATTAAAGTCAAGCAATTTCATGGCATCCTGCCACGTGGCTTCATGTGGAGTAATGCTCCTCCGGTCTACTTTAGCTCCTCAACTCCCGTGCGCTCCCTCCCTCTCCCAACTTTCTTTTACTCTCTCTCTCTCTCCCCCCACAATACCACGTGCTCTCTCTTTCCCCATAAACATAAGAATCCCAACTCGTTCTCTCTCTCACCCCAACTTCTCTTTCCATACGAACCCCAACTCTTTCTCTCTCACCCCACCTTCCACCCCTCTCTTTTCTCTCTCACCCCACCTTCCACCCCTCTTTTTATCTATGTAATCTCTCTATTTCTCTCCAATTCCTATATTTATAGTAAAAAAAGAGATCACGCTTTAAATCTTCTTAACATATAATATCAAAATCTCTATATCTAGACTCTTTTTGGAAAAAAATAGGAATGCATCTACCTCTTCTTTGATTTCTCTCTACATTATCTTTAGAAAATAATATATTTTTTAACCATTTAAAATATATCTATTATGATGTTAAGATATTATAATACAATAGTAATTAACAAAAAAGTTAAAATAAACTCAATTTCATGTTAATCGATATAGTAAAAACTTAGAAACTAATTTCGAATTAGTTTATAATATTACTTCACAAATAATTTAATATTAAATACAACTAAAATAATTTAATAATGGTGAATTTTTAAATAATGGAAAGGATATGTGATAGAATTTTAAATTTTTTAATAATTTAATAATAATATGTTTAAAAATAATCAAATATAATATTATAAATAAGAAAAATAATTTTAAAATATAATATATACACATAATTTGACTTATTTTTCATCATATTTTGAAATCATGGAAGCATATATATAGTGGATTTCATTTTGTTGATATCCATAAAGTTGAATGGATCTTATTTCTATATTTTTCACATTATTTGTCATCTATTTTAATTTATTATGAATTCTAGAGAACATTTTTCCAATCCACAATCATAGATTGATATAATTGTGGTATGAATAACAACATATAAAAAATAATGTGGACTTATTCACTAACTCCAGGGGTCATTGATGAAAAGGCAGCTGCTTCTGAAAGACTTCACTATAAATAAGATGAAGGTAGTTGCTACATCGTAAGAAAGTTCCCATGTACTGTATAAATAGGTGCATTTACCATAAAGGTCCAGCAGATAACACTCATAGCTATGAATGTGTCCTTCTGGTGAATTCAATTAGCAAAGGTAGATACATCTGTTTTCTGGATATTTAGAGACAAGGGTCAAAAGGACGTTGTGAGGCTAGCAGAAAGAGCGAAGATATGTTTTAAAAATGATCAAATATAATATTATAAATAAAAAATAATTTTAAGATATAATATATGTACATATATTTGACTTATTTTTCATCATATTATGAAATCAAGGAGGCATATATATAGTGGATTTCATTTTATTCATATCCATAAAGTTGAACGAATCTTATTTCTATATTTTTTTCACATTATTTGTCATCTATTTTACTTTATTATGAATTCTAGAGAATATTTTTCGAATCCATAATCATATATTGATATAAATGTGGTACGAATAACAACATATAAAAAATAATGTGAAATATATAAAAAATAAAAAAAACAATGAATGATTATTTTCCTTTTTTAATTTAGACACTATTTTAGGTAATTCTTTCCTTAAAATTTATATAAATTTATAGTGAAATAAACCACGTTCGTATAATGTAGCTAGACAATGTTAATATGTTATCAAAAGTTCTATTTAGTTATATATATATATATATATATTATTTTTTTAAAAAAATATAGTTGCATGCTACGATAAATGTAAATTGGTTGGTTTTATAATCAACGATGAATAATTGTTCTATGTGAATTGATGTTTCGCGGTATTAATATTGTTGTTCCAAAGATGTTCTATTTACTTATCTATTTTGTAAAAAAGTTGGAATCTCATATCTTGCTTAATTTCATCAACTTTTAAAACATTACAAATAGTTGTTTCATCCAACCCGTCGCGAAGCACGGGCATATACACTAGTGTTACTAGAAAACTTGTATCTAGACATCGATTTAACAAATAAATGTGTGATTTCCATCTTATTTATTAATCAAAACATAATAAAAAGATTAATTTAAAAAACAATCAAATTTCTCGTGCATATCTTCCATTTTGGGCCAACTATAGGCAATACACACACATACATTATGTATGTATATATACTTTTATGTTTGTATGTACGTATATAATCGAACTTCTAACGAACCGAACTTGAGCGAACTTATGTTTTTAAGGTTCGGTTCGTTTATTTAATCGAGCCCAAACTCGTGTTCAGGTTCAGTTCATTTATTTCGAATTGAATCTGAATCAAACTTTTAGCGAGCCTAATCTGAGCAAATATCGAACCTGAAATTTTCTGACATCCCTATATGCATCTATGCTTCTTCTTCATATCCATCAAAACTCAATAGGTTAGACTCGAAGGGATGCGTAATTGGACGCCAATTAATAAGACTCCAGGATGTTCAACTTCATGTTCGATTTCGAAGTACTTGTTGATTATACAGAACAGAGATCAGAGATCAAACAATGCAAAGTTAAGGTAAATCGATCAACCTTATTGACAATGCAGAAGATTTAAACAACAATATTTATTTTCTTTTTCGCTCTCATGAGATGATATGGTTGAAAATATTTTGTTCCAAACGGTCAGATTTCATGTGTTTCGAATACTTTATTAGCGGAATTTAATGATAAAATGCGAACCATTACAAGTCGAACGTATATAAACAAGTATTAATTGAATATATTTTTAAAAAAACGCACCTTCGTTGTCTACGCTGAAATGCCTTACACGCAATGGTGGAGACAGGAAGACCAACGAGAGACTAGTCAAAAAATAATATGACGAGTGTAACACCTCCTTTAATTGACTTCAAAACCTTCGAGTCTTAGGCCGTCTTCGTCTGGAGAATAAGCACGAGAAGAAGAGATCAATTTCCCGCTTGACGCAGTTCCTAAGAGTACGGTTATTCCCATCCACTGTAACAGCCCGGATCCTCTGTGACAGCGGAAGCATATCAATTACCACATCGGATCCGAGTGTTACTCACAATATCAACAAATGACATAAGGAATCATCTTAATTATCATATATCCATAACAATGTACAACTCTAATACATATCCAGGATCCTTTTGTTCCAGTGGGCACAATGATATCCTTCATTCAGACCTCGCAACGAGTCTCTAAGTGCGGCTAAATTTATTTTCCACCATGACCTACAATAAAAACACAAAAATATATGGTATGAGCCTAACGCTCAGTATGTGTCGAGATAAGGTCAAGCCAGCTAGCGAAAAATCAAGTCTCCTTATGCTATTACAAACAACTCTATGCATAGATAATTAGTTTGATAAATATTTTCCACAATGAATCTTTAGTAAATCTTCTATATTCCTCAACCTGGAATAATGTTCATAACATGCATTATTCATGGATACATTCCCTGAATATGATCTTAATCATACCATAATATGCATAGATTTCACTATTTCTCTTGTCAAATTTATCAAATCAATAATTACATGAAGATGATTACGTATATAAAATTACGTGTTACACCCATACACCTATTGCTATGAATTATCACATATAAGCCCTTATTTTATCCTAACAATGAGGTTTGCTTTGTTCTCATTTCCATCATCACAATTATATACTTTTTCATAAAACGTATCATACAAAAAAAGTAGTGCCATGGCATAATCAATCCAAATTACCCTTATGACAATGGATATAATATTTGACTGTAGTCATACCATAGCATCATATGGATCACTCATAAATATAATTATGCATACAAAAGGTATCCTTTTTATATTCATGCGATGCATATCATACTTTCTATATATGCCCTTAAGGTTAACCATCTTTGCACATATGCCCATAGCAATAACATAATTATATATATATATACCAAAGCATTGCACGTAATTGCATATATACACATTTGCACATATACACTTGACATTTCACATAAATGCACATACACACTTCACATTTCACATATTTACACATATACACTTAGCATTTCACATAAATGCACATATTCACTTAATATTTCACATATACAATTGGCTTCCACATAAGCACTTAACTTATCCATTACGGATTTGTCTTATCTCATAATTTATTTGGCGACTTTGGTGGCTTTTACCGCTGGCACAAGCGGTCACTCAATCAATACATAGAACATGATGACATCAGCGCCGAGTCAATTGTGGACTTTCCACTAGGTTCTACTGAACCCGACACCTCCGGAAGGTGTTGCTCTTTAGGCCATCGATAAACGGACTCTAGAGGTGGCTCCCATCTTAGGTGTAGCACTTAGCTCCGGTTACCGTTTAAGTGCCATTATTCATGTTAAAGGAATTTCATTTCTTTTAAAGCCTTTTCGTTTTTCATGCAACAATGAGCAGATCATGTGAACATTTCAATTCAAATATAGTCGGTCAACTTTTATGACTTGATAACTTCAATAATCACTAATCACTATTAAATGTGATATACATAACACTATCCTTTATTAATAGTAGACGATTGAACATTTATCTATTACATATATAGTTACTCAATACTTTGATTATCAGCTCATTGATGGTGATAAATCGAATATACCTCGTTCCGTAATTTATTATAACTTTGTGGCTCTATTATCGTATTTAACAATGTGAGTTATTGTACGTACATATGATTCTAAGGTGCGATGTTTCGTTGTGTTTGTCATGTGTAAAGAAACATATCACATAACTTATGACTTACACATATTTATACAACATGCATCATGAAAATAGCATGAGACTGGAATGCATTCAAAATGCTAGATTATATACAAAGTGGTAATTCGCTTCCACATTAACAGGGTTATCTATAGTAACATCTCAGTGAATGGGTCATGTGCTACATTAGCAAGTCAGATACGGTATAAGGAATGGGCATGCATGCATGGTAGGTGTTATGATAATATTCCCAAAGTTATAAATATAGTGGTGATACTATTTATTATCATAATAGGGATCACACCATACAACCATAAAATAATATTCCGGTGTGACATGCCATCTGCAAATTGTATTCATCTTTTTTTTTCTTTTCATACGTTACTTGAGATTAGACGTAGAATTGTTTGACAATTAACAAACCTACAGGATGAACGAATCTCATGAAGCAACAAAGGATTAAATATCATTATCAAGATATGCACGTAATTAATTGCATGGAAAAAATCCTAAATCATTTGTATAAAAATATCTTTTAAAACTAGAAGATTATTTCAACTAGCAACTTTAACAGAGAAATGAATCATGTAGGTTTGATTCAATATGCATAACATCTAGATTTTATATCAAAATACCATTGCGAACCTAATAGCTATAATAAAACAACCATTTGCATGTGGAGCGATATGGTCAATGATAGATCCTACGGGTTCGACACATACAATTTCTTAGGTCTTGAAGAGGGATATACAATATTATTCTATTTATTCCTTTACTTGTGTATCTAACCGATAAGATAACTTGATATAAAATTCCCATCAATAATACATGCAGTCATATGTAAATCATAATCTTCATCATGACATGATATCGTATGAAGCCTATGTGTTCGACACATACCTTCATGATGCGAAAATATACACAATGACGATTCGATTGCGCGAGATCCAGATCATCACCGACCACATTGTCGTGCCTTCGATTTTGTCGGATGAAGACTCGATGTCGATGGAAAGGTTGTCGTCACCGGACTCAAAAATGGTGCTCACCAGATCGTTGGTTCTCTCCCTTTCTCTCTTTCTCTCTCACTAAACGAAGGGATTCCCGTGTCCCTCTCTAAATATCTCATGTTCGCTCATTCTCTCATCTTTCCCTCTACCTATTTATTTATCTTTCTCTATATTAAGGAAGGAGAGAGAGAGTCATCCATTCCTAAATAAGAAGCCCACGTGCATGGGAGGAGAGGATTGAAATAGCCTCATAACCGCCCATCTCTCTATCTTCCTCTTTTCATTCGTCTCTCTCTCGCTTCCATATTTCTCCTCTCTCTTTCTAACGTTGAGACGTTACATGTGATTCCATGCAATTAAAGAGAAGGATACAATTGCTCTTCTCATGCACCAAGTCTCCTTCCAAAAATAGAAAACACATGCACATAATGAGGGTGTTGAATGAGCCATCCATAACCGCCAATTCCTCTTCTCTTTTTATTATTTTATTCCTTTTTTTAATATCTAATAATGGCATATGGGTCATTACATCCACATCCCAGTATTTCACCTTATTCCACCTGTATTCATGTATTTATTCCAACTTACATATCCTTATCCCACCTTACTCTTATTATTCCTATCTTTTCACCCGAACAGAGAATAGACCATTATTTTCCTTATTCAACATCTTTATTCCTACTTGTTCCCGAATTAAACACCTCTTTAGACTCCAAATATGCCAAGTTTTTAAAAAGTTGCAAAATCAGAATTAGTCGATTTTCTTTTTTTAATAATCTTAAATATATAAATTAATTTGTCGCATATATTCTTATATATTTACTATCGTAATGAAATAAAAGAACTAATTGAATTCTAATCTAACAATACGCATCTTAGATTAAGTTTCCTTTTTTTCTAAAAAAAGGATGAAGTCTGACAATCTAAAAATCTATCGACTAGTCGTCGTAGCCGACTAATTAATCAAGCTAACTACTTGGCTGACCGATTATATATCGAGTGGTCAATAGTCAGTAAACCATCCCACCAAATTAATATTTGGTCTAGATGTGGGACTTTTACAACTATGTTCTTTATTCGAAAAAGTATAATATATATAGGAAAAAGAGAGTATGGTGTTGAGCTGCGGGAATCTTGAGTATTCATCACCTCCATCGATCATTGATCTTTCTCGAGATGAGAGAGTGCATGCACACATGACTTTGGAACATAAATAGTTTCAAAGCTCAAAATAAATGAGTAGCTGTGAGATGGGAACATAAAAGTCATATCAAGAAATTACAAAAATATAGATAACCTGATATGACATAATAATAAGTTATGAATAGCTAAATGAACATACACTCACGGACGGAACTCACGGACGGAACTAGTATATGTCATGAAGGGATCTTTATTGTTATATGTCACTTGGGAAATGTATTAATTTTTAATACGATCCCTTAGTTGTTTAATAAAGTGTTGTTGGAGAAAAGTTGTAAGGTCATTTAATGGTTGAGTGGTAATGTAATATAGTTAGGTTTCAAGATACCATGGTTCAAATTCTACCACACTCAATTTTAATTTCTTACGTATATTTTATTCAATAACTTTCAAAGTATCAAAATTATAATTTGATATGCAATTATATTAAGTTCATTTATATATAGCAATCTAAATAAAAAATTTATGATTTTCTTTTAACCATGAACTTTTTTTGTTTCAAAATTTCACTTGATGATTAACTTTTTTGGAGACTGATTTAAGGATGCTTATATTATTAGATTTATCAAATTTTAAGAATCACTAAAATCTATTTGAAAAACTAAATTTTAATGATGGATTTGAATTTTAAGTTTATGAAGATTGAAAGATGTTAATTTAAAAATATTGATTTTATTAAAATATCGTTAGAAAATACAATGATTTCTCCATTTTTGAGCATGCATAATAGTTGTATGCATGGCCCATGCTTCATAAAAATTGGGAAGGATGAGGTCCACCATAAAAAATAGATGGTCTGGTTGGACTTGTCGCGTGTGGCTGTTGGTATTCTAGAAATCTAATCAAGCAGTAAACATTGCGGACAAATTGGTCATTGGTCAACATTCCAGAATAAAAGCAAGTGAAAGCAATGGTGATAGAAGACCAAAAAAAGCCGCAGAGAGAGGGGATTGCAGCAGAGGTGCTGTAATCCTCAATAATTTTTTTGTGATTTAGATTCTAAAATCCCACCTTATAGATTGAATCTTAGATTAATGCTCTACATATCCTCCAAATTTTGCTTAAATCCGACATTATTTGCTATTTTATCTTGATGGTCAAACAATCGATCAAGATCTAAGCAACTTAAACTCCATTTAAAAAAGATCCGAATCTTCAACCATTAAGATAAAATGAAAAATAATCTCGGATTTAAGCGAAATCTGGAAGATATATAGAGCATTAATCTAAGATTCAATCTATAAGGTTGGATTTTGAAATCTAAATCACAAAAAAATTATTAGAGATTACCTGCAATCCCCTCTACAGCAGAGGATCCTCTTCACTCAACTGCGGTCAGATTTAACAAGGTAACATGTTTTTCAAGTAAAACGGTAAGACCTCCCACCCACAAGTGAATCATTTTTTTTACAGGTAAAACCAAAATAAAATCTGCAGTTTCCAGTTCCATGTTTGTTGTAATCGATTGTTTATCTACGAGCGAGTATTACATCAAGTTCTACCCAAACAGGTCTGTCATGGTAGTAAATAATACAAATCCAGGACTCATTTGAAATAAAATCTAAAGTCTCCTTCTATCAGAACAAAATAGGCAGAGAAATTTAAAAAATGCATTGATGTTCTCCTTTTACTGCTAGGAATGACAGATCTCTGTAATTTACCTCACCATAAGCATTGGCCACAATTACCTCCTAAGCTCGCTTCAGAAGCAATTATTTGAAAGGAAATCAAGGAGCTGAGCAGCATCCAAGCTTCGTTCTTTAGTAACAGAAAGAGAGCGGGACGCGGACAGCGATGTCCTCCTTTCACTCGCATTACATGATACATCTGATCTACATCAGGTAGATCAGTGTTCTTCCATATGTCCGATTAACTAACTTACAGGGTTTGACATTATCGTTGTTTGCTGACGTCCACGAGACCACTGCCAATAGCCCAACAAGGTTGAGTAGGTTGAATTTATCAGGTGATTAAAAGTCCACCGGCGCCACTAGGGAAGAACAAATGATAACCTAGTCGGCTTATATTGGCCTAAGGTAATACTCGCTGATAGAATGCTTCACATCCAGTCACTGTTCAAAACTTACAGAGATGTCCAACAGACGCGCATATAAAATTGAACAGAATCATTAATGTTGCCTTGCAAATTTAGGAGGCCTGAAAAGAAAAAGGCAGAAGACTTGTCAATACATTTAATTCCCTTAAAAAAGAATCAACAGAATTTTCTGATCCCCAGCTTGCATATGCAGGGGATCTAGATGTTTGCCCGTGCAAATAAAGTTGAACCAGATGAATTCCTGAGTCCTACTATCTCGTGTTCCAATTTTCTGAAATTTAGAAACTTTCCTAACGTGTTGTTGTTCAAAGATATTAGATAATTCCCCTTTTTTTTAGATTTTTTATAATGCTGATTTATTTATTTTAGACTGAACCGATAATGTTCCTTTTTATGTATCTCTTACGTTGTTAGGATGATTACTTTATAATTTGTTGTAATTCTATATTGTTAATTATAACAATGCATAATACAATGCGCATTTAGTTAGCGAAAAGCAGGTCAGATTGGAAACTTAATTCGGAGTGTATCCCCATTACAAAATCCTGTGTGGCTCCACACGTACCCCTCTGAACTCGTGCATCTCCGCACCTCCCTACGGAAACCCCATGCTATGTTTTCCGGGTTAAGAAAGGCGGCAACCCGAGCCGATGCATCTCCACATTTCCCCACG
Organism: Ottelia alismoides; assembly: GCA_037367405.1. NCBI lineage: Eukaryota > Viridiplantae > Streptophyta > Magnoliopsida > Alismatales > Hydrocharitaceae > Ottelia > Ottelia alismoides. The sequence goes on from JAZKJV010008682.1 coordinate 867,314, forward strand.
GAATAGACAAGTTTTCCCCTTATTTCTCTCACCCTACGTCTCCTTTCACTGACCTCTTCTTACCACCGCATCAAACTAAAAGAGAGGTATTCTATATAAAAACAGTAGACTGACGAGGATTTTGGAGGATGGCTTCTTAACTCTTAAGTATTGGTGTTAATTTCATTGCTTGATATAAATACCCAGACCCATGCTAGAAGAACTAACTCTCCTTCCCAATAGGTGTAAAATATAAATGGTTTTTATCAGTTGTGCCCCTCCGAGATATTCTAATATCAGTTATGCCCCTCCCTTTTGGGGAATATAACATGTGCCCCTGACTTTTTGCCGGTCTATCACTTATGCCTCTCGGGTTAGTTGCCGTCCATTCCCAATGCAAACGGACGTTAACTTTGAGGACACAAATGGAAATAAATTAGAAAAAATAGACTATGAGGTCTTTGTACCCTTTCACCCTCTCCCATGGCCTCCCACAACACCGTCCTCCGCCTCGTTGTCGTCCAGAAGCAAGCTGTTGTTGACCTCCAGGCCGAGACCATCCACTCCCTCAAGTCCTGATCCGTTGCCGCCGTAGAGATCGACGTTGCTGTCACCGCCACCTCACGCCAACTCCAGTCCTCCCAGGTCGACCTCCCCCTTCCCCTCCTCTCCTCTCCTCCCCTAGCTTCCCCCTCCTCCGCCCCCTCTTCTCCTCCTCCCCGAGCTCCCCCTCCTTTGCCCCCAGGTCCCCCTCCTCCGCCTCTCTTCTCCTCCGCCCCCAGGTGCCCTCCTCCGCCTCACTTCTCCTCCGCCCCCAAGTCTCCCTCTTCCACCCCCACGCCACCCTCCTCCACCCCAAGTCCCCTCCTCTGCCTTGAGCTTGGACAACGCATCCGTCGACTTAGAATTGAAACCCACCATGAGATTCAGCATTGGCACGAAGATGATGCCACCACACACGTCGTCGACTGTCCGGAAGGCCAACCCGAGGAACCCGAAGGCCGGCACGAGGAAGAAGATGAATGTTTCCCGTTTTACCCCTCCTAACCAAACCATGATTTGAAAAATCATGGTTAAGTTCAACTTATTGATGACTAAAGTAACGGAGGGGCACAAGTGATAGAACGGCAAAAGGTCAGAGGCATAAGTGATATTCCAAAAAAGGAAGGGGCATAACTGATATTGCAATATCTCAGAGGGGCACGACTGATAAAAACGCAAATATAAATCCCTAGCTAATTCTACTTGTACACACTTAGAAAACAACCTCTTCTCGTTGTATATTTCCTTTAAAAGTTGTGTTTACTAGCCTAAAGATAAAATCCAGAATAAATGATGAGTCAATGTTCATCCACACATAAACTGTCTGTAACACAGAAAAAGATACCCCAAGATGAAGTCACAGCATTTCAGGGTGTTGCCTTAAAGACAGGTATAAGCGAGCATTCATGTAATCAGGCACCCACTCTCTTGCATCTACCCACCATGTATATCAATGAAGAATGCTCCTGCAAGACAATTTCACCCTTTCACTAATACAATTATATGCAACCTATTTTATTGAGGAACACAAATAACCTGCCATTCCTTATTCACTTCTCTACACCGTTCCAAAATCCCACTTCAATTGTGACAACTCCCAAAAACAGGAAAGATGTGTCAATAACCTATCAGTTTCCAACCACCAAATTATATGTACCAATGCCAGTTATTAATTACTGCTAAACAGATTAAGAGAATATAACTAATGGTCGGACAGGGGGGGTGGATGGGAAGGATTTCATGACTATTCGATCATTGGTGCAGATACCTTTTCTGATTCCTTCTGTTTCATCCAGGTGACATGTTGCCTCAAAAAAATCCAAATCTCATGTTTTACAATCACAAAGTTAGCGTGGTCGTCCAATGGGATGAAAGACAGGGGACCTATTTCAAGTTTGAATAGTCTTGGTTAGGCGAGCCGATTTCCAACAGTTAGTGGAGGAGCAGTGGAAAGGGATGTGGGTCCACAGACCCAGGACTCGACTACTAGGATGCTGGCAGCTACATCCCACTAGCTCTGATTTCCCTAACAGAATTCAGGGTTTCACTAAAGGGGCTCAGAAACAGGAGGCTGAAAGCTGTGCAATGATTAAGCAGCTGGGAGGACGTTGCCTCTGCAAGAGGCTGGGGGGTCTTCAATTTGTGTCAAGGAGAACATGAAGGAGAGATTTCAGTGAAAGTAGAGATCTCATCAGTTGTAGCTAGCAGAGGGAGATCTGCGACACCCACACTTCTTCCGCATGATGGCATCATAGAGGCAAAGAAAGAATATCTTCGAGAGGTCAAAGGTGGGTGATGTGGGGTTGAAGGGGAATCAGGAGGTTAGAACATCTTTGGCTGGTCGCTACTGGGAGTTCACGATGAAGCCTCAAGATTGGTTTGGCATTAGTATGACAGGTAGGTGATAGTCTGAGGTTCAACATGCAGACCTTGTGGGCCAATGACTGAGGTGAGAATCATTTTGCATGTCCGAACCAAGATGGCTCGTTTGGGCCAAGATGGCTCGTCGGCAGTGGTGGAGGGTTTTTACGGAGAAAGAAAAGAAGAGATCAAATATAAAACACTGACCAAGGATGGTACCTCTAATACCATGTTGCAGAAAATCGATGTTCTAATTTATGACGTGAACATTAGGCTTCTTTATATAGAGAAGAAACCTAGGAAAAAATAATAAGAACTAAAATTCACAAGTACCAAATATTGTATTACTATTTTTTAAAAGAAAAAAAAGAAAAAGATGATCACAGTTAAGACATGCCAAAAAACTCGTATATTAACAAGTTTCATCATCGCATTTACAAGGACCAAGACACTTTCAAAAATTACAAACACCACGACCCACATTCACTCACATTTTCCGCAGAGCGCCTTTCTTGACAGAACCACCCCATTTGGTACTAATCATAGAGCCCACAACATGTCCACATCCAACTCCAAGAACCTTTCTTTGTATAAATCAGATCTTATTCTTGAAATGTGACAACAACAACAAAGTCTTTTCCTACAATTAAATAGGATCTGTTATGTGGATTTTTTGTCTCCATTCAGATACATTTTTGGATCATTTCGGATTTAAATCCAAATAACAAAGATCCCTTTCGATAGCCTCATTATAACACTTATTGGGCCTTCCTCACCCTTTCTTAACCTGGCTCAACATCCCAAATCTCGCATTTTCTAATTTGTGCATCAACTGACCTCCTTTGCAAATGGCCAAAACCATCTTAAGTGGTTTTCTCTCATCGTATCCTCTATCGGAGCTACATCAACTTTCATTCCAATCGCATCATTACGAATCCGATCTTTTCACGCATCACCTTAGCATTTTTCATTTATACTACTGTCATTATCTGCGCATGTCTATGGTTTACATGCCAACATTCTGATCCATAGAGCATAACAAGTCTTACAGATGCTTTGTAATATCTTGCCTTCCTTTGATTTTAGAAGAGATTTTCTAATCACAAAAAAACAATAGAGGCTCCTCTCCACCCAGGGGTGGAACTAGTATATGTCATGGAGGGGCCATGGCCCCTCCTTTATTATTATGACACTTGTGCGATGTATTAATTTTTAATATGGCCCCTTATTAGTTGTTTAATAAATAGTATTATTGGAGAAAGGTTGTAAAGTCATTTAATGGTCAAGCGGGTAGAGTAATATGGTTAGTTTTTAGGAGACCATGGTTTGAATTTTACCTCACCTAATTTTAATTTCTTTTGTATTTTTATTCAATCACTTCCAAAGTATCAAAATTCAAGTATAATTTGATATAAATTGTATTCTAAGTTCATTTAAAAATACAATGATTTCTCATGTTGTTTCTAGCGCTCTAAATAAAAAATTTATAGTTTCCTTTAAACCATAAACCTTTTTGTTTCAAAATTTCTCTTGATAATTTAACTTTTTGGGGATGGATTTAGAGATGTTTATATTGTTAGATATATGAAACTTTAAGAATCGCCATTGAAAATAATAATCCATTGAAAATCTAACCTTAATAATAGATTTGAATTGTAAGTTTATCATAATTGAAAGAGGTTCATTTAAAATATTGACTCTATTAAAAATATCATTTGAAAATACAATGATTTCTCCATTTTTTAGCATACATAATAGTTGTATACTTGGCCCCTTCATAAAAATCATGGTTCTACCCTTGCTCTCCACTTATCCAACCTACATTTATTCTAAGAGTAACATCTCCATCAATTTCCCCATCCTCTTGCTAATAGATGTCAAGTATCTAAAAGAATCTTTCTTCTTAATGTTATCGTCTCCAATCTTCACCCCAAGTCCCTCACCATTGTTTCCATCAAATGTGCACTCCATATATTCGGTCTTAGCCCTACTTATACGAAATCCTTTATTCTCTAAGACATGTCTCCAAACCTCTAGGTTCTCATTTACTCCATCTCTTATCTCATCAATCAACACAATATCATTGGTGAACAAAATACACCAATGTATCTCATTTTAGAAAAGAATAGACTCAACACTGAATCTTGAAATGTGACCCTATGAGTCAAATTCCATCTCCCTTGGGATCTAGAAAATTAACAGGGTTAGTTGAGAAACCTTAAAGAAAATTTAAAACGTTGACTATTAAATGTAAAGATGGAGGGTGATGCAAGAATGAAGTGAGGATTTGAATAGATAAGGGTTTTGTTTAGTTAATTGAGTTTGACTTTATTTTTTTATTAAACAAATTGAGATCAATTTTTTATCTCAATAATTTAAGGTTCCTTATTTGGTTAATTAAGTTAGAGTAATTTTAGACGTCAATTAAGGTATGATATGATTTTATTTTCATTCTCTTTCCATGTAGTTCCTTCCCCTCTCTATATAAAGCGGGGTAGCATGCCATCTTTTAGTAGAGTTGATTATCATACTATGAGTGGGTAGCATGTCATCAATTAGTAAAATTGATTATCATATTATGATGTTACGAATAGATGAACTTCGGAGTATTCCTCTACTTATACACTTAGTCTTAATTTTATGCGTGGTTCCTCTCCCATCCCCATTCCTCTCTCAACCAGCAAAGCTTGTTGCGCATATTCTCTTTTTTTAACATTCCTTGATTCCTGACTGCATCAAGTGGACTTAATGCAATCAGAGATTGAGGATTTGAATAAATTGAGGTATTCGGTTAATTGGGTCTGACTTTAATTTTTATTTTATTTCGATTAAATAAATCGAGATTGGTTTGAGATCTCAATGACTTAAAGGGCCTGTTTGGTTGCTGGTTGGACTGGGTTGGGTTGGACTGGGTTGGGATGGGTGAATAGTAATCTGTGAGGAGGAAGTACCCTTGTGAATAGTAACCAGGGTTGGGCCAACCCTGCCCAACCCTGCAACCAAACAGGCCCAAAGTGATTTTAGGAGTCAATTAAGGTTTGAAATGAATTTTATTTTGGTATTTTTACACCGTGACCTTATAAACCAATTACACTAAAACTCCTGACATCTTGATATTTACCTCACACTAAAACTCCTGACATCTTGATATTTACCTCACCCTTACAATCCTCCATCTTACACCACGACCCATGCCGTCAACTTACCAGACTAACCTAACTACTCGTGAACTAGTCTAACTAAACACACACCTAAAACACAACCCAAAGATATTATACTGTTTTTTTATTATAATCATTTCTTCACCCCTAACCTTTTCTCCCTCTTCAACTTTTTCTCCGATGCCTAGTTATGATCCCCTGCCAAAGATTGGAGATCCCTCCAATGGTCCAGACTCTTGTTGCTCTAAAAGGTCGGCGGGTGTGGTCTAGGACGGGTGGCGCGTGGGATGGGAGGGGTAAAGTAAGGAGGATGCGGTGGCTTGACTTGTTGGTAGCTACACAGAGAGGGAGGACTTGACGACAATAGAATGGGAGAGGGAGGACTGTTGGTCGAAATGAGAATGAGAACTTGTATATTCCAAAGGAACCCTAGGCTCTCTTATATAGAGAAAGCCTATGGGTAAATTACATAAGGTGGAACAAGGAAAATAAACATAACATACAAGTACATAAACTATAGAAATATCTCTACACTCCCTCTCAAGATGGAGCATAGATGCCAATCATGCTCAGCTTGGATGAACATTTCTGAAACGTCCCTCTGAACAACGGTTTAGTAAAGATATCTGCAGTCTGCTCTCCTGAACTGACATGGGAAGTAGAAATAAAACCCTTCTGAATCATATCCCTAGTATAGTGGCAGTCTACCTCAATATGCTTCGTCTTTTCATGAAATGCAGGATTATTAGCAATAAATAATGCTGCTTGATTGTCACAATGTAATTGCATGGGTAGAGGTACATCTATATGTATATCTTCTAATACGGCTTGAACCCACATGATCTCCGTACTTGCATGTGCCATGGCCCTGTATTCGGATTCAGCACTAGATCTAGCCACCACTGTTTGTTTCTTGCTTTTCCAAAAAACTAAGGAATTGCCAACAAACACTGCAAAACCTGAGGTAGATTTCCGATCTCTAGGACATCCTGCATAATCCGCATCAGCACCTGCAGAGATAGAGAGATTTGTTTCTTTCCTGAACAATTCTGCATCTGGAGACGACTTTAGATATCTTAGTATCATATATACAGCATCCATGTGCACCTGTCTGGGTTGTTCCATGAACTGACTCACCTGACTTACTGGAAAAGCAATGTCAGGTCCAGCGATAGTAATATAGAGAAGCTTTCCCACCATTTCTCTATATCTTCTTTTGTCAACTTCCTCTGTATCATCTCCATATAACTTCATACTAGGATCCATGGGAGTAGTGGAGGGTCGACACCCGATCATACCTGTCTCAACAAGCATATCTGTAATATATTTCCTTTGGGTCATCATAAGACCATGTGCATTCCTCGTAAATTCCAATCCCAGAAAGTATCGTAGAGTACCAAGATCCTTAGTCACAAGCTGATGGCCTAAAAATGCTTTTACCATCTTTATCCCATACATGTCATCTCATGTAACAAGTATATCATCAACATATACTATAATAACAACAGTACCTCTGGGAGTCTTATGGAGAAACAAAGAGTGGTCGACATTTGATCTTTTGAATCCTTGCTTCTGGATTAAATCTGAAAGCTTCTGAAACCATGCCCGCGGACTTTGTTTAAGACCATATATGGCCTTGTGAAGTCTACACACCGCTGACACTCCTCCTTAGCACCAAACCCTGGAGGCTGTTGCATGTAGACTTCTTCCTGCATATCTCCATATGAAAAGACATTTTTAACATCAAGCTGGAACAAAGGCCAATCACGTACCACAGCGACGGACAGAAGAATATGTAAAGTGGAATTACATGCAACCGGAGAAAAGGTGTCCATATAATCCACGCTATAGGTCTGAGTGAATCCACGTGCCACTAGCCAGCCTTGCTATGTACCGATCAAGGCTGCCATCCACATTATATTTGACAGTAAAGACCCATTTACAACTGACAACAGAAGCTCATGAGGGAGCAGCAACCAAGCTCCATGTGCCACGAGACCGCAGGGCCGCCATTTCCTCCTCCATGGCTAACCGCCAGATGTTGTCTTTCAAGACATCTTGATAATTCCGTGGTATCTTCACGGTAGATAAGGCAACAACAAATCTCTGAAAATCACCAGTGAGGCGATGGAATAAAACCGGTGAAGCAAGTGGATAGGACGTACACGTCCGCTTATACTTCTTCAAGGCAATAGGTACATCCAAATCATCCGCAGTGTCCACCTGTATGTCATTCTCCTGCACTAGTGCAATGTCAGTCCCATCGTTACCAATATCACTTGGACATACCTGGGGCATGGTGGATGAATGACGGCCTCCATGAGCAGGATCAAACGACGGGTATAAAATTTCAGAAAAGGTGGGACTGGTGGTTGCGGAGGTGGTGGTGTTGGTGATGGTGGTGGCACAACAGGAGTTGGTATGTTATTAGACTGATGCAGAGGAGCAGGTGGCACTTAGATGTCGTCATCAGTAATGGAAATAGTTATCCTGTCACATGTAGGCGAAAAATACATCGCAGTCTCAAAGAAGGTGACATCGATACTACCATAATATCTTTTGTTCACAGAATCATAGCATTGGTAACCGTTTTGAGTACGAGAGTACCCAAGAAACACGCACTTGACAACCTATGTGAGAGCTTGTCAATCCCCGGAGTGAGTTGATGGACAAAGGCGACTGAGCTAAAAACACGAGGGTTAGGGAGAATAATTCCTTGTCAGGAAAGACAACAAACAGAGGAACTTTCTCACCTAAGACAGAGGATAGCATACGATTGACCAGATAAAATGCCATAAGAATAGCAACACCCCCAAAAGACAAAGGAGCACAACTATGAATAAGTAAAGTCCAAGTTATATCAAAAAGATGACGATGTTTCCTTTCTGCAACACTATTTTGTTGAGACGTGTAGGGACAAGTTGTGATGAATAACGTCACGAGACAAGAAGAAATGTGAAAGAGCACGAGTGCAAAGTTCTGAGGCATTATTTGTGCGCACAATCTTCACATTAGAAGTAAAAACATTCTGAACTTCATTGATAAGATTTTCGATTACATCCTCACTTCAGATTTATTTGTCAATAAAAATACCCAAGACAATCTAGAGAAATCATCAACGACTACTAGATAAAACCTATGTCCCTGGTGATCGGGAACACGACTCGGACCCCAAATGTTAACATGCAACAACTCAATAGGGGAGTGACTGCTCTGAGACTCGCGACTAGGAAAGTAGATCTGTAATGCTTTCCCAGCTGACACGCTTCACACTGAAAAAGAGACTTTGGTGAAATCTGGGGCAAGATATGTCGCAGCTTCTGAAGAGGGAGATGACCAAAATGCAGATGCCAAGGGAGAAGCAGTTCCACTGGACTGATATGAAACACCAGCATAGGAGTGCGGACCAACTGATAGAGACCATCCTGCTCATAGCCACAACTACTCACCCCGTCCGTTAGAATGTCCTGAAAAATAAGAGATGATGGATCAAAAATAACCCGACAATGCAAATCCTTTGTAATCTGACTAATATAAAGTAAGTTCATTGAAAAAGCTGGATCATGCAAAACATTCTGTAGTCACATGGAGGGTGTCAAACTGATCTCCCCCTATCCAATAATAGGTGAATGAGTCCCATCCGCTATTACTACTGATCTCCCTGGTGGAACCCCCCGGTATGATGTAAACTTATCTCTGTCTCGACAGAGATGATGCATCGCACCGGAGTCCATAATCCATTCTGGAACATCAGAACTATGACCGGACATAAAGGCATACACGCTACCTGATGTACTAGCTAGGGCTGACGTGCATAAAGGCATACACGCTACCTGATGTACTAGCTAGGGTTGACGTGCTGGCAGAGGTTGAAGATGCTATGTCTGAGTGACCTCCTGACGAGTCAGTAGTGGGAGGAGGCATGATATCCCGTAATCTGGCGACAAGATCCTCAAACCGCTGATTTGGAGTAGATGTCGGTGTAGGCACAACATGCTCGGTGACACAGGCTGATGCTGAAAAACCATACTTAGAATAACATGTATCCTCTGCATGGCCCAGGCGATGACAGAAGGTACATGGCTGATGGAATCGACCATCTCGACCACGAGGCCCACGGTCACGAAAAGAAGAAGAGGCACTTCTGCCTCTGGAAGCTGCCATCGTTGAAGGAGGTGGAGTAGCGGCAGTAGAAGGAACTGTGATTCTGCTGAGTCGTCGATACACTTCCTCCACTAGAGGAATAGTAGCATCCGCCAGGATCTGTGAGCGAGCCGCACCATACTCCAGGTCAAGTGCCGCTAGTAAGACACCCATCATTGTAGCATTCCGGAACATCTTCTGTTGCTCAAGGGTCGCCGTCAGGGGAATGATATCGTAAAGCTTCTCAAACATCCCTCGTAGAGATGTATGCAACGAATGCAACGGCCGGCCATTTTGCTTGACCGTAAATATATCATGCTGAAGTTGGTGGATGTTGGTCTCGTTTCTCATCTGCGAGTACGTCGCGGCAAGGATATCCCACATGGCCTTAGCCATGGGCTGATGGAGGACATCATTAGCAATCTCCATCGTCAGAGTATCTGAAAGACAAACCTTGACATACGAATCATCAGCCTCCCATGAGGCATAAATCCCAGTCTTCGCTGCCAGCTCATCTTCAGTAAGAATGTTCTTCTTACCGTTGGACTTCATGAGACTCATGAACTGCATCGTCCAGAGCTCGTAATTCGTCTCATCCATTTTGGCTATTGGCGTTGGACCTTTGAAAGCGCCGATGGAGGGCATGTCGACTTTGTTTTCTGACATTGTAGTCGGAGATGAAGAACTAGGGTTTGTAGACCAATGAAAACCCGTCTGCATAAACATGGATGGAGTTGAATGCATATGTAGACATGCACTCAATCCATAAAGAAGTAGAAAGAGACGGGGACGGCGTTGAGTTGAGAGGGAAGGGGGTCGGCGCCGAGAAGAGAGGGGAGGGGTGGCAGGGGTGGCGCACCAGCTAGATGGTGGGGTGACGGGGCGGTACACCGACGGGATGATAAGGGCATGACGGAGGAAAGGTGGGCAAGGAAGAAGGGGTGGTGGGGAGGGAGGGCGGCGGGCTAGCTGGGACGATGGGTTGGGAAGGGTAGCGGGGGGGGTTTAGGATTTTTAGGGTGGAGGCTCTGATACCATGTTGGTGGAAATGAGAATGAGAACTTGTTTATTCCAGGGGAACCCTAGGCTCTCTTATATAGAGAAAGCCTATGGGTAAATTACATAAGGTGGAACAAGGAAAGTAAACATAACATACAAATACATAAACTATAGAAATATCTCTACAAGGACTGATGGCATCGACGCAAGGGAGAGAGGGAGGCTAGGCGACGACAGAGTGGAGGTGGGACCGTGAGAGGGGGACTAGACAATGATTGCGGGGTGGGGGGGCTAGCCAAATGGATTATGGTTTAAGATTTAATAAGTTTACGGGCGTCGACTCTTGATAAGTTTGTAGAAGCCATGGAGTAGATATGAAGTTTGCAGGGGCTGTGTACTTAACAAAGTTTAGGAGTCGTGGTGTAAAAATCCCTTCATTTTTATTCTCTTTTTATATTTGTAAATCACCCCCTCTATATACAAAAAAAGGGGTAGTAGGCCAATGGGCAGATAATCAAACTTTGAAGTAACGAATGAATGAATTTTGGAGTTTTCCTCCATGTATCCTCTACATCTAAATTTTTTGTGTGATTGCTCCTCGCATCCACATTCCTCTCTCAACCCGCAAAATTTGTTACACATTCCCAATTCTCATATTTCCCCAACTCCTGATTGCGTCAAGTGATATCTGAGCATGGCTTCCAAATTGTTCTCACAATTTAGCGATCATACAAGACACGTCACGAAAACCGAAGAGAAAAGAAGATTCAATCATTATGTCCTTAACAAAAGTTCAGAGAGAACATCCTATCACTCAAGAAATAGCAACTCTCAATCGAAAATTCAAGGTTCATTTTCATATATTCGCAAATCAATGTCTAATAAGCTGGATATATTGGAATACATACAAGAGATCTTCCAGGGAATTGAAAATGACTGAAGAAAAGATGAAGATGATCCTAAGACCCTAATTTGTATGCTATACAATCAACTGTCTAAATGGTTTAAAACCCTCATGAGGACATCCATGGAGGTAGGTGCACCCTTGCAAGCATACCACCTCGAGATGAACCTCACTGTTGCGCCCAGACACACGACGATGTTGGTTTTATCGTGCATCTCCGCATCTGTAGTTCATGAACATCCCTAACAACCATATTGTCTGACATCATGTCATTTGGCATCTTACCTTCGTGTACATCAACAACAGAACAATTGCGGTGCTTTCCCATGATCTATGTCATTCCTCTCAACCCTTGAATTCATCATTGCCCAAAACCAATCTATGTCATTCCTCTCAACCCTCGAATTCATCATTGCCCAAAACCTATGAAGACCAGGCCCCTTTATTTCCGTCATTGGTTCACAGTCTCAAAGTCATTTTTTATCGTGTCGGCTTGGACCTAGTTCCTTTATATTATAGACTGCCATCGCTGGCAACAAAAGCCAAATTATGCCACCTTGTGTTGGTGATACAAGAAACCCTAGAGTAGTTTCCACTTCCATGAAAGTCGGGATTACCGAAGGCCCCCTAAGAAAGGGGATTTGTTATGGGTACATTTACAAGGAAAGACACATTCAGGTCTCTTTTTATAGAGGGTTCCTTGCTACTACAAGCTTACCAAAAGTTCCCCATTATATGGTATTTAGAGTGGATACAGTTGCGAGATCGAATTTCATTCATCCCCTCTTGATTCAAGATATTATAGGGACAATGCTGAAAAGAGAAATAATGGTTGACTCTTAACATTGTTAGATTATGTAAAAAGCGGGCAATTGAATCTCTCCAAGACCAATTATCATGTTCTCACGTTTAGTCCCACATCATCAATAAGCGGGACTCCGGTCTCTCTATGGAACTATATAAGAAGCCTCAAACATCATGTATTCATTGAGAGATTCACAGTAGAAGATCTGGCCCTTAGTGGCCTTTTCCCGCGGTTTCATGCCTCTCCTCACGAAATAAGTTTCCACGCAAAATCATGTGTGTTCTTCTCTATATTTTTTATGTTATTATTCAAGCATGCTTCCGCATGGTATTTCAACAAACATTTTATTAAGCAACCCCTACAATTCTAAAATTCAAAAAAAATCTTGATTTTGGATATTTGCAAAAAGGTCTAGCATCTCCCCATTCGATGTTGTGCAAATTTCCATGATGCCTAATGATAAGGGGAAATCTCAAGGAAACACTCCAGTTCTGAAGTTTTCAAGAAGAATCGGGAGATTTAAAAAATGTACTCAAGCCCTTCGGCAGTCAAGGAATTCATAGACAGGTTGTCCTTTTTTTTAATGCGAGCGTCTTTCTATCATCCTCATTAGTGGATAATGGTCGACTCATCAAGAGATGAATTTTTCAAAGCAAAAGAGATTTGATGCAAGCACATATTGAGGATTTAAATATACTAGGGCTTTGTTCGGTTAATTGAGTCTCGATTTTAATTTTATTTTAACTACATTAATTAAGGTCAATTTGAGATCTAAATAATTTAGGGTTTCTTATATGTTTAGTTTAGTTAAAGTGGTTTTAAGAATCTATTAGGCTTTGATATAATTTACTTTTATTCTATTTCTATACTTGTAGTTCCACCCTATCCTATATAAAGGGGTAGTAGGAAATAATTTAGCCGGGCAGACTTTCATATTATGAAGTTAAGAATATATGAAGTCTGGGTTTTCTTTCTATTATCCTTTGTAACGTATATTCCTCCCCCCACCGTCATTCTTCTCTCAACCCGCAAAGCTTGTCACGTATATTCTCTTGTCTCATCTTTTCTCAATTCCCGAGAGCATCAAAGGGAATTTGAAATGGAATGGGCCAAGTGCTGAAACCGAGAGGATTCAACTACCTTAGAGTTAGTGATTCCCCAATTAACATGATTAGCTTGTGTTAGAGTTATTGTATTTATATTTTATGTTCCGTAACCCTTAAGGGTACTTGCATATTTTTTTCCTCTTGTGCTCTTTAGGATTTTCTCTCTATATAAGAGACCCTGGTCCTACGGAATAAACAACTCATTCTCTTTTCTCCACATGGTATCAGAACAACAGTCCTAAATCGGGATTCTGACCAAAAATCTACGCCACCACCTTCAAGCCTCGCAAGAGCCTGCACAGGCCATCTTCCCCAACTTAGGGCCCCGTGGGAGCCCTCCAATCAACTCCAGGCACCACCATCGCTGCAGCCTGACCACTTGGGCACCGGTAGCACCCTCCAGCACCGCTAGGACAGGGCCTACAGCACTGCTGCACCACCAAAAGGACCTCTCACGGGCGCCGCCAAGGCAGCAACCTTCCGCGGAGGCTCGTCAAACCTCCCTCGGAGGCTCACCAGTGCCGTCAGCCCTGCAATTGCCCTCCACGTGTGCCATAGGTCTTCTCGGAGGTTCAAAACTCGTCCTAGACCGCTGCCAGAAGTCCAGATCTGTAGTATATTGAAGTTTCAACCCCTCATTATGGGCAAACATAAGTTCCAGGGGAATTTTTTAGCCCCTATACACATCCTTAATCGATCACAAGATCTTCCTTCTATTTTAAGACCACCATGGCACCTCCTTCTATCGAGACAAAGCCCTTCGCAACGAGTATTATGGTGTAAGGTACTACTATCAAACTCAATGGCACAGAGAATTACAAGCTCTAGTCTCGATCTTTTATGTTCATTGGTGGTAAGAGAAAACTCTACATCATCACTAAAGATCCTTTAGAAGAAATGACAAAGAATACGCCAACTGGTAGACAAACAACTACTTGATTATGAGGCTCACATTGCCTCAAATCTTCTTTACAAAATACGGCCAAGGAAACGTGGGAGGATCTCGAGCAAACATAATTCCAAAAGAAGACGAAGTCATGCCTTGCGGAACATTTACAGGTGAATCTGGTCTGCATCTCAGAGTGATTCCACTCTCATTAAGTATTACATGCATCTCTCCAACCTGTATGAGGAGATTTCAATATTTCAACCCTCATGCTACACCAAGCAGGTACAAGAACGTTCTAACTAGTAGGTATACAGCTTCCTTGATGGCCTGCAAATGAAATACCATGTACCAAAGGAGCAATTTCTTATTTCATACACACTGCCAATGATGAAGACCATCTTTGACCGACTTGAGGAACTTGAGACATGTTGCCCGACCTCCCGTCCTACCTTCAGAAGAGAACTTTGCACGCATCGCCTCATCTAGGAGAGTAGGCAGATACGATATTCAAGGAAGGACGTAGACGTGATTCGAGCCGTGACCGTCGACGAGAATCTGAACGTGGACGAGGTTGCGACTTTCGTTGTAGATGTGGGCAAGACTCTACTGCCCCATGCACTCGCTGTGGTCAGTGGAACCACCCGTCTGAAAGATGTTGGCAAAAGTTTGGCATACCTCCTTAACACGCCTATAATACCTATGAGAATGCTTATGATGTGGAAGAGGTGTCGCCTGCAGCAACCTCCAGTGGCCTCGCCTGATGCAAATCCTTCAGACTCCAGGGCCTACCACCTCTAGTGATACTACCATTGATGCTCTAGCTACTCCTTCAGGTACAGTAGCCAACTCTGTTCCCACTCTTGCTTTGGGTTGGATAACTTTGATTATTGATTCTGGTGCCTCTACTCATCTAGCTGGAGAAGGTAGTCTGCTCAGCTCCTCTGTACCATCACCTCTGTGAAGTCAATTTGAGTCGCTAATGGGACTCAATTACTGAATACTACTATCGTAACTATGGAGTTCTCTTCTAAGCTCCGATTTTCTGAGGTCCATTGTGCTCCTGATTTTCCTCTTAGCTTGATGTCAGTTCATAAGCTTTGTGTTGAACTTAATTTCTGTGTGATATTTGATGAGTTTTGTTTTTGTTTTCAGGACATCTAGACAAGGCAAGGTCATGAGAAGAATTGACTATTATCTTGGAATACCCTCAGACTCCAAGTTTGTCGATGTTGCATCCATCTCCGAAGATCCATTCCTATGGCATTTGTACCTTGGGCATATCCCTCTGCCAAGGTCATCTCCATAATGTTTCCTGAACTCTCTACTCTGAAGCCCTTTTAGTAAGAGGCGTATGAGTTCGGGAAACACCACCGACATTTGTTTCTTGTTCGTACCAAATCTCATAGTACTACTGTTTTTCATCTTGTTCATTGTGATGCTTGGAGACCTTGTCTGTTCCGAACATCAAGTAGATATCGTTATTTTATAGTTTTCGTTGATAATTATAGCAGACCGTCTTAGGTGTATCTAATAAAGGAGCGTTCGAAGATTAATAAAATTATCAGAAATGTATTTCAATATGTTAAAACCTTCTTTTCTACATGTGTTATCATTCGGACTAACAATGCTCTTGCGTTAACCCAACATGAATTAACCTTTTTCTTTGCATCTCGAGGAATTGCTCACCCTAGGTTTTCTGGGTACGAGAGTACCCAAGAAATATGCATTTGATGGAGCGAGAGGATAGTTTGTTAGATGCGTGGAAGTTATGAACGAAGGCAATACAACCAAAATTCACAGAGATACGAGGAAGGAAGACTCAGTAGGGTAAAGCACGGAAAATGGAGTCCCCCATTCGAGAACAAGCGAAGGAACATGTTGATGAGATATATCGTAGTTGATAGCATCTCCCGATAATATTTAGGAACACTCATTTGACTAAAAAGAGATTTGGCAACACTTAGCAAGTGTCGGAGTTTCCTCTCAGCTATACCTTTCTGTTGTGAGGTATATGAACATGAGATTCGTTACGATCCTAGGCGTCGATACTATGTGTTTGTTGATGCCACCTTCTTTGAGCAGACAAGTTATGTCACGCAGAATGTGAGTGACATACCTTTGGACCTCCCTCCACCAATCATTTATACTTGTCAGCGTAACTCTATACCTTTATGTACCTTTGTTTGTCCCTTTTATGCAGGATGATCTGACCACTTTAAGTGCTCCTACCACTTTTGTTCTGGATGTGTCTGAGGAGCTTCCTACAACTCTACGCAAGTAAGAGGCAATGTATGTATCACCTCATATCAATTTTACTTCTACTGGTGGTTTGTCTAGTTGTGATAAGAGATTTGCACATGCTCCGAATGATATTTCCATCCAGAGATCATTTCAGTGCAATGTAGGATCATGATTGGTGACATGCCAAGGATGAGGAGACGGATGCACTTACCTCCCGAGGCATGTGGGATCTTGTGTCGTGTCCTTGCCCCTCCCCAAGAGTTTGTCATGTGGAGACTAGTTGCCAAAGGTTTCACACAAACCTTTGGGGTTGATTATTTTGAGACATTCTTACTCGTTGCCGGAATGGGATTGATACGTACCATTCTCTCCATTGCTGCCAACAAGGTCAAGCCATTTACCAACTTGATGTGAAGAATGCCTTCCTTTATGGTGACCTTGAGGAGGTCTACATGATGCAACCATAAGGTTATGTAGCCAAGGGGAGCGTGTATGTCGACTACCCAAGGCCATTTATGGCCTGAAACAGAGCCCTAGGGCATGGTTTGACAGGCTGACTATGGAGATCAACAGTCTTGACTTTCAGAGGACAACATCTGACTACTTTGTGTTGGAGAAAAATAAGAGAGTTATTTATTTCTGAGAACCCTAGGCTCTCTTATATAGCGGAGAGGCCTATGGGTAAATTACATAAGATGGAAACACAAAAACAAAAATAAGAATGAGACATATATAGAATATAGAAATACATAAATATCTCCACACTCCCCCTCAAAATGGAGCATAGATATCGATCATGTTCAGCTTGGACGAACACTTCTGGAATGATCCTCTGAGCAATGGCTTGGTGAAGATATCTGTTGTTTGCTCTCCAAAGCTAACATGAGAAGTAGAAATCGGGCCCTTCTGAATCATATCTCTGGTGTAGTGACAGTCTACCTCGATATGTTTTGTTCTCTCATGGAACGCAGGGTTGTTTGCAATGAACAGAGCAGCCTGGTTATCACAATGTAACTCCATGGGTAGAGGAACTTCTATATGCAAATCAACTAATACTGCTTGAACCCACATCATTTCTGTACTCGCTTGAGCCATAGCCCTGTATTCGGATTCGGCACTTGATCTTGATACGACTGCTTGTTTCTTGCTTTTCCAAGAAACGAGAGAACTGCCCACGAATATTGCAAATCCCGAAGTCGATTTTCTATCCTTCGGACGTGTCCAAGTAATCAACTCCATAGGTCTGAGTGAAACCACGTGCCACTAGCCTCGCTTTGTAACGATCAAGGCTCCCATCGGCATGGTGTTTGACAGTAAATACCCACTTGCAGCTGACAACAGACGCTCCGGGAGGAGGAGAAACAAGAGTCCAGGTGCCACGGGACTGCAAGGCAGCCATTTCTTCTTCCATAGCAAGACGCCATTTGCTATCTTTCAATGCATCCTGGTAAGCCCGTGGAACTTCTACGACAGATAGAGCAACTGCAAATCTCTGGAAATCACCTGTAAGACGATGAAAGGAAACCTGAGAAGCAAGTGGGTAGGATGCACAAGTACGCCTCTGCTTCCGAATAGCATTAGGTACGTCCAGGTTCTCAGGAATGTCATCCTGCACTGATCCCTGTATAGAAACATCTTCAGACTCATCGTTAGAAATCATGTTATCAGAACAAACCTGGGGCATGCTGGATGACGAATAATGACCATGAGCAGAAGGGGGACGACGAGTATAGAATTTTGGTAAAGGTGGAACCACGGTCACAGGAGGTGATGGAGGTGGTGGAGGTGGTGGTGATGGTATAACGGGTACAGGAGGTAACGGACTCATAGGAGGAGGTAGCATATAGACCTCAGTATCAGAATTGGAAGTAGTCATTCTGTCACCTGTAGGAGAGAAAAACATCACAGATTCAAAGAATGTAACATCGACGCTAACAAAGTATTTCCGACGTAACGGATCAAAGCAACGATATCCCTTTTGTGTCCTGTAGTACCACACAAACACGCACTTAACAACCCTGAGAGATAGCTTATCAAAACCTGGCACCAACTGGTGGACAAACGCAACACAGCCAAAAATACGGGGTGTAAGGGAGAACAACTCCTTCTTAGGAAAGGCTATAGATAAAGGAGTCTTCTCACCCAAGACAGACGAGGGCATGTGATTTACTAGATAACAAGCAGTGAGAACTGCATCACCCCAAAACGAATGTGGAGCATGACTCTGAATAAGTAGGGTCCTAATGATATCTAGTAGATGACGATGTTTCCGCTCTGCAACCCCATTTTGTTGTGAAGTGTAAGCACAAGAAGTTTGATGAACTATACCACGAGATGAAAAGAACAAGGAAAGTGCCCTAGTACAAAACTCCAAAGCTTTGTCAGAACGCACAATTTTCACAGAGGAATAGAAAATATTTTGAACTTCATTGATAAACATCTGAATCACATCTCCTGCTTCAGATTTATTCTTCAATAGAAACACGCAAGACAAGCGAGAAAAATCATCTACAGCAACAAGATAGAACTTGTGTCCTTGGTGATCATGAACACGAATGGGACCCCAAATATCAATATGGACTAACTCAAAAGGGGAGCTACTGCTCCGACTCTGACTACTCGGGAAAGTGGACCTATGATGCTTTACCAACTGACATGCTTCACACTGGAAGGACGACCTCGGGGAAATCTGGGGCAAAACATGACACACCTTCTGAAGAGGTAGAAGACCAAAATGGAGATGCCAGGTATATGGAGAGTTTGATCCTGTAGAGTGGAGAGATACGCGGACATAGGGAGTACGGACCAGACGATAGAGACCATTCTGCTCACGGCCACAACCAATCACTTTGCCCGAGGGTATGTCCTGAAAAACAAGAGACGATGAGTCAAAAATAACTCGACAGTTCAAATCTTTGGTAATCTGGCTAATGGACAGTAAATTCATAGAGAAATCAAGAGCATATAACACATTCTGCAGTCGTGTGGAAGACATCAAACTAATCTCCCCCTGTCCTGTAATCGGGGAATGTGTCCCATTGACTATCACCACAGTCCGTCCTAGAGGAACCTGTCTATATGCAGTAAGCTGTTCTTTGTTCCCACATAGGTGATGTATCGCTCCGGAGTCCATAACCCAATCTGTAATCATAGATCCATCACAAGAGGTGAGAGCATAAGAACTACCTGAGGTATTGGCTGGAGCGGATGTAATGGTAGAGGCAGAGACAGCCACATCTGAATGACCTCCTGGAGCTGTGTTAGGAGGCATGATATTCCTCAATCTGGCAACTAGATCATCGAATCGTGGGTCCAACGAAGAAGGTGCAAGGGACTCAACTTGTTCTGTTGCCCGAGCCGATGCTGGAAAACCATATTTAGAATAGCATGTATCCTCGGAGTGGCCAGAGCGGTGACAATAATTGCATGGTTGATGGATCCGACCCCCACGACCACGGGGACCACGGCCACGGAACGTAGAGGAGCCACCTCTACCTCTAGAGGCAGCCATTGCCGAAGGTGTCTGGCTAGTAGTAGAGCTGGGAACAGTGATTTGACTAAGTCGGTGGAAAGCTTCCTCCGTAGGAGGAATAGTGGCGTTAGCAAGAATCTGAGAGCGGGCAGCATCGTACTCTGGATCAAGTGCAGCCAGGAATACACCCACTATGGTAGCATTCCTGTATGTTTTCTGCTGCTCAGGAGTTGCCGTCAAAGGCATGAAGCTATGGAGCTTCTCAAACATTCCTCATAGGGATATGTATACTGAGTGAAGAGGACGTCCATTCTGTTTGACTGTAAAAATATCATTGTTGCAATTGAAGTATCTTGGTCTCATTCCGCGCCTGCGAATATGTTGCTGCTAGAATATCCCATATGGTCTTCACTGTGGGCTGATGCAGCACGTCGTTGGCGATCTCTATCGTCAACATCCCAGATAGCCGGACTTTGGCATACGCGTCATCCGCCTCCCACGAGGCATTCACCCCAGTCTTCTCCACCGGCTCCTCCTCGATAAGAATATGTTTCTTACCATTTGACTTCATTAGGCTCATGAACTGCATAGCCCAGAGCTCATAATTCGTCCCGTCCATTTTTACAATAGGCGTTGGATCTCTGAATGCGCTAGTGGCGGGTACATCAACCTTGTTTTCAGACATATTGCCGAAAGAAGAATACTACAGGCTCTGGACACCAAGAAGATATGTCTACACAGACATATATGGGTTTGTGTGCAAGTATAGACTCATGCACACAAACCCATCAGCCAAACGACAAAGCCGAGAAGCGTGCTCACAGCAGTCGCACAGTCACATGCACGCCCTAGAGACTGTCGCACAGCAGGAGGGTGCGCACTGACGACACGCTTGGGTGACGCGCGCAAGGCTGCGGGCTGGGAAGACGCGCGCGAGGGTGCTAGGCGGAGGCGCGCGATGCGGTGGCGCGCAAGGCGGTGGCGCGCGCTAGGCAGTGGCGCGTGATGCGGTGGAGGGAGTTGAAGGTAGGGTTAGGGTTTTGAGAATCGAGAGCTCCGATCTAGGACCGCCACTCTGATACCATGTTGGAGAAAAATAAGAGAGTTGTTTATTTCTGAGAACCCTAGGCTCTCTTATATAGTGGAGAGGCATGTGGGTAAATTACATAAGATGGAAACACAAAAACAAAAATAAAAAAGAGATACATATAAAATATAGAAATACATAAATATCTCCAGACTCTGTCTTTGTTAGACAACGGTCTATTGGCATTGTCATTCTTACCGTCTATGTTGATGATATGGTTGTCACTAGAGATGATGAAGTTAGTATTCTATAGAACAAGACCTTGCTCTAGAAGGTCTTTATTACGAAAAACCTCGGACAACTTCGTTATTTTATTGGCATTAAGGTAATACGCACTATAAAGGAGCTTTATCTTTCATAGAGGAAGTATTGTCTCGATATTATGACTGAGGTGAGACTGTTGGGATGCAACTATAGATTTGAGAAAACATTTAGCATTTACTGATCCAGCTTTTAAAGATGCAATACGGTATAGAAGCCTAGTAGAAAATTTGCTTTATCTCATTGTTATTAGGCTAGATATATCATATGTTGTAAGCAGAGCCAACCAGCATATGGAGAAACCTCTTTACAGTCACTGACAAGATGTTCTTTTGATCCTTCGATATTTGAAGAAATCTCTCGAACATGGACTCTTCTATGACGCTAATGGGCACACTAATATCTCTGCATATACAGATTCTGACTATGCTAACTCTCCTGAGGATCGCCGATCTACTACAAGATACGCCATGTCTGTTGGGGATAACCTTGTCACTTGACGAAGCAAGATGCAGACAGTGGTCTCCAGATCCAGTGCGGAAGTAGAATACAAAGCAATGGCTCAAGCCACCTATGAAATTATGTGGCTTGTCTCTTTCCTAACAGAACTTTCCAGGCAGGATTGTCCCAGTTTGTGGAGAGATATTAGATCGGTGTGCGGGAACGGGCATGAAGACAACTCATTTCCGTTTGCTTTAGTTTGGCCAATTTGGCCTACCATGAACGAGGTTATTTTGGGAGGCAAGCGTTCTATACATAAAATGTAATTGAGCATTGTAGGGTGCTTTGTATATCATGGAGAGTGTGATGTGATGTAACCTCAAGCATTGTATCTCTAGCCTTTATACACTTATAAATACACTGAGGTGAATCCCAACTTGGGATTTCACCCTTTTTCTTTTCCAAAAAAAAAAATCCTAATTGATTCCTAATGCTAACTTAAATCGCCAAATAGGAAAGCCTAAATTACTAAGAAATGGGGAACCGGAGAGGAGGTACATCGACTCCTCCTCCTCTCTGGTTTATGCCTTTTCTTCGCCTCTGTTGCCGAGGCTCGATCCCAGAAGCTCCACCGCATTGATCTCCAAGGTGGCAAGCCCTCTTCCTGACCTCCAGGTTCCAAGGAAACCTAACAAACAACAACGATGCCGTTACTCCCTCCAGGAGACGCCCCAAGCATCCCAGCAACACTCTTAGCCACACAGGCGACGGCAGAAAGCCTCGAAGGCGGAAGTTTCCATCAGTGGTGCCTCCACACTCATGTGCCAAGTCCCATTGAGGGTGGCGGCACGCTCAACAGCAGATCCCCCCCCCACGCACACATACACCCATGTGATTCTCCAAATGGCGTCAGCTTTGAGAAAGAGGGGTTCCAAGTGGAACCTTGAATAGAAGCTCCAAAATGAGATGTGTTTTTAAAAAATCTCCTTTTTTGTTGCTATTGTAAGACCTGAGATAGGCCGAAGAAGAAAAAAAAGGGAGAAATGGGCCAGGAAAAAAAGAGGTCTCCAAGTTTCATAAAAAGGATAAGAAAAAAAGGGAGGGATTGTTTGCAAGAAAAAGTTGTTTGAGAAAAGAAGTGCATACAAAAAATTGCAAAAAAAGGAAAAGCCATAAAAAATGATTAGAATGGCTTATTTAAAAAATGATTTGAAAAAGGAAGGCCGAAAAAATGAAGTTGGCTTGTTTGGTTCATTTGTTATCTCCCCATTTCTCTTGTCTTCTCCTAACTTTGCTGATGCCACTATTTTCCGACATGTATGGGAGAAAGGGGGAGTATTGTGCAGAGTCACATGTCTGTTTCAGATTTAGATGTCAGATTCCAAACCAGCCATATTTTCTAGACTCTACAGTTCAGATGTTTCAGACTCTGCATATTGGTTCAAAATCCAAGTTCGAGGCATTCCGTATTTGAGTGCCCTATTTCTTTGAGTTCTCCAAAGAGAGACTCCTTTTCAGATGTGCACATGTTTGCCATCATTTGTTGTTGTTAGGGTAAAAGAGTACTCATATGATTTATTCTATAGAGCCCTCGGGTCTCTTATATAGGGAGAGAGCCCTTGGGTAAATTACATAAGAGGTACATAAAGAAACTGAAATAACATAAAAGACGAACAACTATCTCTACACTCCCCCTCAAGATGGAGCATAGATATCTATCATGCTCAACTTGGAAGAACATCTCTGGAAGGGTCCTCTGAGCAATGGCTTAGTGAATATATCCGCTGTCTGGTCCTCTGAACTGACGTGAGACGTGGAGATGAAGCCCTTCTGAATCATGTCCCTAGTGTAATGACAATCCACCTCTATGTGTTTGGTTCTCTCATGTAAGGCTGGATTGTTGGCAATAAATAATGCTACCTGATTATCACATTGAAGGTTCATAGGCAAGGGAACGTCAACATTCAGATCTTCTAAGACTGCTTTAACCCACATCATTTCTGTGCTTGCCTGTGCCATGGCTCTATACTCGGACTCGGCACTGGATCTCGCCACAACAGTTTGCTTCTTGCTTTTCCAAGAGACTAAAGAGCTTCCTATGAAGATAGCAAATCCAGAAGTAGACTTACGGTCCCTTGGACATCCTGCATAATCTGCATCTGCACAGGCTGAAATAGACAGATCTGTACCTTTCTTGAATAGCAACCTTGTGCCTGGGGAGGACTTCAGATATCTCAATATCATGTATAAGGCATCCATATGTACTTGCCTCGGCTGCTCCACGAACTGACTCACCCGGTTTACTGCAAGGGCAATATCCGGTCGAGTTATAGTGATGTATAAGAGCTTACCCACCATTTCTCTGTACCTTCTCTTGTCCACCTCCTCGGTATCATCATCGTACAGCTTCATACTCGGGTCCATAGGTGTACTCGAAGGTCTGCATCCAGTCATTCCTGTTTCGACTAGCAAATCTGTGACATATTTTCTTTGAGTCATCACCATTCCTTGTGCATTTCTTGCAAATTCTATCCCCAGAAAATATCGTATTGTGCCTAGATCCTTTGTAATGAACTGGCTGCCCAACATAGACTTGGTGATCTCAACTCCCTGTGCATCATCTCCCGTAACCAATATGTCATCAACATATACCATAACAACAATGGTACCTCTAGGGGTCTTCCGGACGAACAGTGAGTGGTCCGCATTAGATCTTCTGAACCCCTGTCGTTCAATAAGCTAAGAGAGCATCTGGAACCATGCACGGGGACTCTGTTTAAGGCCATAGATAGCCTTATGAAGTCTGCACACCTTCTGAGTCTCCCCCTCAGCAGCAAACCCGGGTGGCTGCTGCATGTAGACTTCCTCCTGTAGATCACCATACAAGAAAGCATTTTTAACATCAAGCTGGAATATGGTCCAGTTACGTACCACTGCAACCGATAGAAGGATGCGAAGGGTAGAGTGTCTCGCCACCGGTGAGAAGGTATCCAAATAATCTACACCATATGTCTGTGTAAATCCCCGTGCAACGAGCCTGGCCTTGTATCTGTCTAGACGGCCATCCGCATGGTATTTCACCGTAAAAACCCACTTGCAACTTACTACTGAGGCACCTGGAGGAATGGGGACAAGAGACCAAGTTCCTCTAGATTGCAAAGCACGCATTTCCTCTTCCATTGCAAGTCGCCAGCAGTCAATCTTCATTGCATCCTGATATGTTCGTGGAATCTCAACTGACGATACAGCAGCTGCAAACTTCTGGAAATCCCCAGTGAGTCGATGAAAGGAGACATGAGAGGCAAGGGGATATGTAGCACACTGTCTGCGCTGCTTCCGAAGAGCAATGGGCATGTCCAAATCATCCAAGACTGTGCTGACCGGTTGCTCCTCCTCCTGTAGTAAAGGTTCCTGCACAGGTGCATTATCTAAGCCATCGTTAGTGTTAATTTCAGAACAAACCTGAGGCATGTCGGATGGTTGACCTGTAGCTTGAGCATGGCCTGTCCGCCTCGTATAGAACTTAGTGAAAGGGACAACAGGAGGAGGTGGTGGTGGTGGTGGTGGTGGTGTTGGTGGAGTAGAGGATTGACCCAGGCTTGGCGGTGGTGGAACAAAGACATTGGAATCTGGAGAAGTGGAGGAGGCCAATCTGTCACCCGCAGGTGAGAAATACATGACAGGTTCGAAAAAGGTAACATCTGCACTGACATAATATTTGTCATGGATAGGATCATAGCAACGGTATCCTTTCTGTGTCCTGGAGTAACCCACAAAAACACACTTGATAGCCCTAGGAGAGAGCTTATCAAGTCCTGGAGATAAGCGGTGGACAAACGCAACAGTGCCGAAGACACGAGGTGTAAGTGCAAACAAGTCTCTGTCTGGAAAAAGAACAGAGATTGGGGACTTTTCCCCAAGAACAGTTGTAGGCATCCGGTTGACTAGATAACATGCTGTAAGGATAGCATCTCCCCAAAAAGATAATGGAGCACAACTTTGAATGATTAATGTGCGAGCAATATCAAGAAAATGTCGATGTTTACGTTCTGCAACCCCATTTTGTTGGGAGGTGTAAGCACATGTGGTTTGATGAACAATGCCTTTTGAAGAAAGAAAGGTAGCAAGAGAGCGAGTGCATAACTCCAATGCATTATCAGTTCGCACATACTTAACAGTAGAAGAGAAAACATTCTAGATTTCATTATTAAGATTTTGAATAACACTCCCTGCTTCAGATTTATTTTTAAGAAGAAACGTCCAGGACACTCTAGAGAAATCATCAACCACTACTAAATAGAACCTGTGCCCCTGATGATCTGGGACACGACTTGGACCCCAAATGTCTACATGAAGTAATTCAAACGAGGAGTGACTGCTCCGACTCTGACGACCTGGGAAGCTAGATCGATGGTGCTTCCCTAACTGACATGCTTCACAACGAAAGGAGGAACTTGGAGAGATCTGAGGCAGTAGGTGACGCATCTTCTGCAGGGGCAGATGACCGAACCGAAGATGCCAGGTGTACGGAGATACGGCGCCTTGGGAATGCAGAGAGACGCCAGCGTAGGAGTTACGGACTAGACGATAGAGGCCATTGTGCTCAGAACCACAGCCAATCACCCTGCCCGTCAGTATGTCCTGAAAAATAACAGACGATGGATCAAAAATAGCACGACAGTGCAAATCACGTGTAATCTGACTAATGGATAAGAGATTCATAGAGAATTCTGGAGCATGTAGAACGTTCTGTAAGTGCATAGAGGGTAGCAGAGCCGTCACCCCCTGACCGATGATAGGAGAATGAGTGCCATCAGCTATGAGTACAGATCGACCAGGCTGTACAGCTCTGTAGGACTGAAGAATATCTTTCTCACGGCATAGATGATGGGTGGCTCCAGAGTCGACAATCCATCCTGTGACATCATGACAATGAGGTGAGACTGAAGGACTACCTGAGGCACTGGCAGAGGCAGATGTACTAGCTGACGCCGAGGCTGCAACATCAGAAACTTCAGCACCCTCTGGCGACGATTGTGGCATGATATCACGAAGTCGTGCCACTAACTCTTCGAACCTGTGATCTATAGCAGGAGCTGAAGGACCCTGAACATGATCCGCGACACGTGCAGAAGGAGGGAAGCCGTGCTTGGAATAGCACGTATCCTCCGAATAACCAGTACGGCGGCAGAAAGAACACGTGGACCGTATGCGACCTCCGCGTCCACGTCCACCATTTCCTCTGCCACGAAACGAGGACGAACCACCACGTCCCCTGGAAACTGCCATTGCAGACGGTGGTGCATTCGTTGTAGCGGATGGAACAGGTACACGACTGAGCCTCCTGTATACCTCTTCCATTGGCGGGATAGTGGCATCTGCTAGGATCTGAGAGCATGCGGCCTCGTACTCTGGGTCTAGGGCAGCAAGTAATACGCCAACCATGGTGGCATTGCGGAACGTCTTCTGTTGTTCCGGCGTGGCTGTGAGCGGAATGGTGCTATAGAGCTTCTCGAACATACCACGAAGCGACGTGTACAGTGAATGAAGAGGTCTCCCATTCTGCTTCGTGGTAAATATATCATGCTGCAACTGGAGCATCTTCGTCTTGTTGCGGACCTGAGAGTATGTCATGGCCAAAATGTCCCACATCGCCTTGGCGGTGGGCTGATGAAGAACATCATTTGCTATCTCTGTCGTGAGCGTACCTGAGAGCCAAACCTTGGCGTACGCATCGTCAGCCTCCCATGAGGCATAGACTCCTGTCTTCTCCGGCGGTTCATCCTCGGTAAGAATATGCTTCTTACCACACGACTTCATGAGACTGAGGAACTGCATCGCCCACAGTTCGTAGTTTGTCCCGCCCATTTTGACGATCGGTGTTGAACCTTTGAACGCACCTATGGCGGGCATATCGAGCTTTTGTTCGGACATGATGCCGGAGAAGAACGACTATTGATAGACCAAGAAGAGGTTGTCTACCAAGATTTTAAGGATTCAAGTGCACATGTAGACGTTATGCACTTGAATCCATCATCTATCCGAGACCGAGCGAAGGGGCGGCACCCGGCGACAAGTAGAGGCTCCGGAAGCCTCTACCAATGAAGATGACGGCAGGGCGGGGACTGATCAGGGGCTAGGCGAGAGCTGGACTGTGTATACAGCCCTCGGCGGTGGCTGGAGGAAGCCGGGGAGGAAGGTGGGTGGCTCCGGCGGCGCGCGTGCGGGATGAGGAGAGGGTCTCGGCTGGTCGGCGACGCCCTGGGGGCTGGGCGGCAACCTGGGGTCGGCGGCGGGGCCCTAGGCGGCGCCCTGGGGCG
Organism: Ottelia alismoides; assembly: GCA_037367405.1. Taxonomy (NCBI): domain Eukaryota; kingdom Viridiplantae; phylum Streptophyta; class Magnoliopsida; order Alismatales; family Hydrocharitaceae; genus Ottelia; species Ottelia alismoides. Next base: position 895,525 of record JAZKJV010008682.1, read on the forward strand.
GCGGCAGTGGGAGAGAGGCGGGGGGGCGGCGGTGGAGAGAAACCCTAGATTAGGGTTAGGGCTCTGATACCATGTTAGGGTAAAAGAGTACTCAGATGATTTATTCTATAGAGCCCTCGGGTCTCTTATATAGGGAGAGAGCCCTTGGGTAAATTACATAAGAGGTACATAAAGAAACTGAAATAACATAAAAGACGAACAACTATCTCTACAGTTGTGGTCTCCAGCTTTTGTTTTGGTCAGAATTTTCATGTGTTCCATAGGGACTCCAGAGTAGAGTTCATATTCCTTATGCCATGTGGATTAGGGTTTTCAAGTTGTTTCATAGGGACTCCAGAGTAGAGATCACATTCTCTGATTCAGTATGGGAGAGACTCGATTCTCCGACGAGGAGACTTTTTAGACTCCATTCTTCAACGATCGTGGACTCTGATGAGGATGTCTCCACAACTTTTTCAGTTCGATCCTTTAAGAGATGGAGCAGTTGTCCACATTATTGTGACGGGCCAGAGTTCTCTAAATGGAGACTTGTTTCACTTGTAGTGACTCTGACAGGTGCAGTACATAGCACATGCTCTCCGACGAGGAGATTCAGTTTGACTCACACTTCAGCTCGTTTGTTTCTCCTGACATGCACGGCATGAGAAGCAACGTCCTTGATAGCAGCCGACAGTTGTGTGTGTTGAGTTGATATTGCCTGTATTGTCTTGTATTGTGAGTTCGAGTGATTTCTTTCTTTTTGTCCAAGCTGAGCAGTGCATGCTCCAACTTGAGAGCGAGTGTTGGATTATATGCATCATATGTTTGGGTAAATGGATACTTTCAATATCCATTTATCCACATCCTAGTGTTTGGTCCAACATCTACCAGTGGTGAAACTTGGAGGGTATGTGGAGGCTATATAAGAAGCCCCAAACCCCATGTATGCAGTGCGAAAGCGCAATGCAACATATTGCCCTTTGAGGTCTTTTATCGTAGTTTCATCCCGCTTCTTAGGGAGTAGGGTTCCACGTTAAATCCCGTGTTCTTCAACATTTTATTCTTTTTCTCTGATCAAGCTTCTGCATTCTTTATTTTCTAACACAAATTGATCTCAATATATTTTAACTAAAACAAAAATTAATTAAAGTCAAAGTCTATTTACACGACAAAACCCTAATCTATTCAAATCCCCAATTTATGTTGGCATCAATTCACCCCAACCTTGGAAAAACTCAGAGCCTGATGAGTTGACCAATATCCAATAATGAGATTGACGGAAGGATGCTCACGTTTTTAAAAAATGGACTATGCATCCACAAATTTCTTGCCTATCTCTATGGACTTGAGTGCAGTTTTTAAATATTGGGAAATTTATGGACTCGGAGTGTTTCCTCGTGATTTGTTTCTTATATCAGGTTTCATGGAAATTTGAAGAACATTAGGGCCGTATAGGAAATGACAAGATGTTTGACCTACTTGCAAATATTTAAATTCAATGGAATGTGAGGATTGCAGCAGCAGATTGAATAATATATGTTAGAGCCCGCCATTATTTCTCTTTTTAGCACTATCATAGGTGTGATGATTAAAATTTTTTGAAAAGAAAAACGAATCTCCACCATAGGTGTGCGCCTAAAAACTTCACCATTTGATGCAGCGTGACCCCAAATTATAGGGCCACATTTATCTAATTAATTAGTAGTCAATTTTAATTACGTCTTTAGAGTCGTAATGGTCTAATTAAATAATTGAGATCGCCTGTGATCTCAACGTTTATTTCGTAGAGTTAATTGGGTCAATTAATTAATTAGAGTCTAATTAGCGTAATTAGAGGTCAATTTAAATTTGTTAGAGTCCAATTAGGCAAGTCGGTTGTCAATTTAATTTAGTTTACTATTTTTGTAAACCCCTCTCTCCTATATAAAGAGAGGGTAGCCCATTGTTTTTAGTCAGTCAATTATGAAGTAAAAATTGAGATTGTTATCTCTATCCCCTCTCCTTCTCTCTCTCCCTCCACGCGATCTCCGCGGTTCTCCTCCTTCAACCCCTCGCATTGCCGACGAGTTCTCTTCTCCAAACCCCTCGTTCCGACGAGTTTTTCTTCTTCTCAACCCCTCCAATTTCTCTCCTCAACCTCTCTCTTTCTTCCACCAAAATCCACCAAAAAAATTGTTAATTTCCAACGTCGACGCCAAAACCTATTTGCATCAATTGGTATCAGAGCATGGATATTGAGTCGTTCCTACGATTCAACGATCCCGTGGCATATTGGCGTCTCAAGCTTGATCTCAACCGCATATCTCATGGGCCGCATGCGCGTTCGCGTCAACGGAAGTTCAAAAAACGTCTTGCGGCATCCCTGAAGGTTCAAGCATGGTTGGATGCGCTAACCGACGAAGAAATCGTCGCCGAAGAAGACGGAACGACCGCTGTCCGGGTCGTTTTAGAAGAAAACGAAGAAGCCCGCCCCGTGGAGGAAGAAATGCCCGCTGTCCAGGAGATTCCAGATCTGATTCCGCCATCGGAATCGACCCCTCCGCCCCCTCCAGCCATCCCGGCACCACCCCAACCCTCCCAGGTAACGCCCTTACCCTCCCCAGCCCTCGCAGCCGTCGCTTTCCCCCTAACATGCCCGATCCGAATCCCAATCGGCCCCGAGGCCCCCCTGGCCCTGTCGGCCCTACCACGGACCTGCGCCACCCCCCCTGCCGCCTTCGCCTACCCCCTTCCCACGCACACCAACCATCTCCCCAGCCCCCCCTCCCCCTCCGACACTTTCCCACACCCCCACCCCTGCTGCCGCCACCCCCACCCGCAGCGCCACTCCTCTGTGAACCATCCCTCACCACCGAACCCTACGAGCCCTCCCTCGCCATCACCCCAATTCCCCTCCGCTCCACCTGCGCCTCACCCAAACCCCCAGCGAGACCCCCCCTTCTCCCTCCACTCGCCATGACCTCCCCTCCCTCCACGCGATCTCCGCGGTTCTTCTTCTTCAACCCCTCGTTACCGACGAGTTTTTCTTCTTCTCAACCTCTCCTTTTCTCCACCGATATTCCACCGCCAAATTATTTTATTTTTATCGTCGACGCCGGAAGTCGTTTGCATCATTTGGTATCACCCTTCCCACCGATTCCGCCCAGCCCAACTCGCCCCGCCGCCACCTTCCAGGTCCTACCCTTCCGCGCGCCCAGCACCTTCCCTCGCACCCGTCATCGCCTCCGAGTCATCTCCTCGCCACCCTCCCTGCCTCAGCACCCCAGCGCCTCGAGAAACCACCCGCGCCGCCGCCACTATTACCGCAGGGAGCCCCGCCAACAATGCTGCATGGAACCCCGACCCCGCCGCCTGTGGTTGAGGAGAAACGAAACCCTATCGGGTTCTCAAGGAGCCGAATCCCTGAGATTAAGGGATGGGCAAACTAATTGGAAAAATTACAAAAATAAATTCCCTAAGTTCTCTATTTACAGAAAGGTCCAGAGCCTTATGAAAAGAGAGGAAAATAAAGAGGTGCGAAAATTACACCAACACCCCTGGCGGTGGGAATCTTTAAAAAAGGGGGTTGTTCCTTATCCAAATAGGACTATCATCTTGGGTTTTCCCTATTTAAGGACCCCATGGCTTCATTCCTTAGCCACATCCCCTCTTCTCCTCTCCTTGTGTCATTGCTTCATTATGGATTATTCAAGGGCCATATTCTCCATGCCGCATCAAATTTTTGAACATCGCGGGAAGGACACGACAATCAAGACGACGTCGCCGTTCGCGCCACACATGTTCTTCAACCACGACGGCCGCATCACCCCCGCCTGCGTATGGATTCCGCCGTTCGCTCCACATCAGTTCTTCCAGAAGACGAAGGAATGCGCCGAATCATCTTCCAAGCCTGCAGTTCACGCAATTCGTCAGGAGCCGAATTTTTTAAAAGCGGTGGAGAGTTGATGCAGCGTGACCCCAAATTATAGGGCCACATTTATCTAATTAATTAGTAGTCAATTTTAATTACGTCTTTAGGGTCGTAATGGTCTAATTAAATAATTGAGATCGCCTGTGATCTCAACGTTTATTTCGTAGAGTTAATTGGGTCAATTAATTAATTAGAGTCTAATTAGCGTAATTAGAGGTCAATTTAAATTTGTTAGAGTCCAATTAGGCAAGTCGGTTGTCAATTTAATTTAGTTTACTATTTTTGTAAACCCCTCTCTCCTATATAAAGAGAGGGTAGCCCATTGTTTTTAGTCAGTCAATTATGAAGTAAAAATTGAGATTGTTATCTCTATCCCCTCTCCTTCTCTCTCTCCCTCCACGCGATCTCCGCGGTTCTCCTCCTTCAACCCCTCGCATTACCGGCGAGTTCTCTTCTCCAAACCCCTCGTTCCGACGAGTTTTTCTTCTTCTCAACCCCTCCAATTTCTCTCCTCAACCTCTCTCTTTCTTCCACCAAAATCCACCAAAAAAATTGTTATTTTCCAATGTCGACGCCAAAACCTATTTGCATCACCATTTATCACCTCAGAATAACTAAAGCCTAATATAGGCATTGAGACACCAAGAGATTACAAGTTCCAACTCTCAACAAACATCTTGGCATACGCCACTAGATTTTTCACCATATACATGATCCTGACGAAAACTGCACCATTTTTGGCAATCCAGATGGCCCAGATCAGAGTTAAGTATCATGATCTCTCCTTCCCAGTGCCATTCCACCGTACCCCAATGGACTCCCAAAAATCGATCCCGCAATCATTACGCACAGCGTTATTCTCGAACAGGTCATGGCTTCCAAAGATCATCTACACTTGAAGAAAAGATGATTAGCATCTTCCACTTTCTCTTGACATCTCAAGCATGTTAGGTCAACGGTCTGAACAAACCACACAAATAGATCCCTATTAAAAGCTTGCTCCTTCTAAATAACCACAGAAAAAGCTTCACACGAGCTATCATACTTCACTTTTGTATTCCTCCACAATCTGCCTCGTACCCCCAAGGTCAAAGATCAAAGGACCCTTAAGTGATCTGTACACCTTCCCCAACGAGAAGACCACATCACACCAACTCCGGCAATCCTGCCCATCAGAGGGCCCAACCACACCCTCAAGCTCATCCAACAACATCAACAACTCCCCCGGTCGCCAATTTGAAAGTTCATATCTAAAATGGGGAAAGAAAGATTGTTCGGCCCAAACCTGCCACCGAAGCATCCTAGAATGATTAAAATTCAAACCCGACTCTAAATACATAGAATGGAGAAATTTATGTAAGCTCGTCATGGCACAGAACCCTTTATAAAAAGAGACATGAATGTGAGCTTCCTTGAAAATGTACCCATAACAAATCCCTTTCTTAAGTAGCCTCTGATAATCCTGTATAAACCACTCTACATCTAGGGTTTCTTGTACCAACAACACAAGGCAACAAAAGTTGGCACTTTCTGCCAGTAATGACATTACATAAAATAATGGGAACGATAACCCACTCCAACAACCCGATTGCAAAGGATGATAACGAGGTTGCGAGCCCTGTGGAGAGAAAAGAATGAATTGATTGATAATGAGGCCCTAAATTTTCTTATATAAGAGTAGAATCATATTGGGCAAATTACATAAGAAACTGAAAGAAAAGAGAATACATAGATCATGAAAAGATAACTAATATCTCAACACCCCCCTCAAGATAGAGCATAGATATCAATCATGCTCAATTTGGAACATCTTTGGAATGGCCCTCTAACTAGGGCATTAGTGAACACATCTGATGTTTGTTCCCTTGAGCTGATGTGCGAGGTGGAGATAAAGCCCTTCTGAATCATGTTACAAGTGTAGTGGCAGTCGACCTCGATATGCTTGATCCTCTCATGGAAGGCTGGATTATTGGCAATGAAGAGAACAACCTGGTTGTTGCATTAGAGATATATGTGAAGAGGCACGTCAATAGCTAGGCCAATCAGATTGGACCTGACCAACATCATCTCAGTACTCCCCAGATGAAATGTCTTTGTACTCTGACTCTGCAATAAATCTGGCAACCATGCCTGCTTCTTGCTCTTTCATGACACCAAAGAGCTCACTATGAATACTGCAAAACCTAAGGTAGACTTTCTATCCTTGGGACATCCTGAATAATTTGCATCTGCACATGTTGTAACAATCAGGGATGCTCCTTTTATCGAGCCAACTAGTCGATTGAACGACTATTGATCGAGTAGTCAATAATCAGTCAGTCAATTTTACAACATTGCTCATTACTAGTCCTATTGATCTTAACATGAAGCTATATGATAATGATGATACAAAGGTGGATAAGAGGAGATAGAAGGAACTCGTTGGGAAGCTCCTATATGTGACCACTTCCAGGACAGCCATTTCCTTTGATCTGAGCCAAGTTAACCAATTTATGGAGCAGTCTAGACATGCATATATGGATGCGGTTCACATGATTCTGAAGTATCTGAAGATATCCCTAGGTATGGGATTTCTCTTTAGCAGCGGGACATCCCTCACCAAAATAGCATGTACATATGCAAATTATGCAGGATGTCCCAAGGACAGGAAATCCACCTCAGGGTTTGATGTGTTCATAGGAAGTTTTTTGGTGTCATGGATGAGCAAAAGGCAGACTGTGGTTGCTAGATTCAGTGCAGAGTTAGATTATAGAGTCATGGCATAGGGAAGCACTGAGATGGTGTGTGTCAAAACTGTTATGACTGACCTTGCTATTGAGGCACCTCTTCTCATGCTTCCATAATGTGACACCTAAGTTTCCCTATTTATTGCCAACAATCCTACCTTCCATGAGAGGGCCAAGCACATTGAGATAGATTGGCACTACACAGGGGACATGATTTAGAAGAGTTTTATTTCTACTTCCAATGTCAGCTCAAGGGAACAAACAACAGATGTTTTCACCAAAGCTCTAGCTAGATGGTCATTCCAGAGGTGTTATTCCAAGTTGAGCATAATTAATATATATGCTCTATCTTGAAGGAGAGTGTTGATAATTATCTCATCTTTTCTTATTTTTGTGTGTTCTCTTTTCTTTCTGTCTCTAGTATGTAATTCCCCCAGCAAGTTTCTCCTCATATATGAGAGAACCATAGGGCCTCATTATCAATTTAATTCAAAATTCTGTTTCCACAGCATTCATTTCTCAATCATTAGGAGATATTTCCACAAGTTACCCATAAGCCTCAACAACAGTTTTCACGTCAATATGATATGATCAGAACATGACCAATCCCCTTTTCAACTCCATGATTCCCAAACAATAATGTGAAAATAAGTTGTGATATCAAATTGATGTAGAATAAAAAAGTTGAGGTCAAAAAATTGTGAGTGACAGTAAGAAAATGAGAACATGCTTTTTACGCATGCTTTTGGAAGGAAAGAGAGGAGATGAAGAGGGAAATAATGTTAGGGTTCATGAAGTCAAAAGTTAATCCCTCCATTTCAAGTGACTAAAATTCTTCATACACAAAGAAAGCACGGGAAATTGTACATTCACCCCTAAAGAACTTAAATAAATGACCTCTAAACATTAAATGAAAAGAAACTTTAGGCCTAAATTTACTCCTTTTTATGAAAAGAAAATGACTTGGCTGACTTATGACTCTTAATTGACTTTATGACTTGGTTGACTTAACTAACTGTTAATTGACTTTTTTGAGGAGAAAGGGGGCACGACATCGAGAAGACGCCTACCCTACAAATTCTATATATTCACAGCAAAAAATATTTACTTTTAATTGACCAAATTAACGTCAAAATTATATAACTTAAGATTGTTTTTTATGATCCGGCACGCCACCTCTTATTTTTTCGAAAGAAAAAATGCCCTACGCCGTATAGGTGCATGCCCAAAAACTTCACCATTTATCATCACCAAAAAGTTATTACCAGCCTACTACACGTACGAACAAAACAAGTACATGTTACATTCCCCAAATCTTAGACAACGCACTTGTATGTGCCACAATATTCTCAACGTGTAGGTGGTCCTGCCAAAATATCACCCCATTTCGGACCAACCAAAGTGCCCAGATGGTTGTCACACTTCTTGATCTCTCCTCCTCCGTGCCCTCCATTCCGCACCAATGGAGCACCATAAGCTAAATATGTTGTCAGTATTTTCCACCTCTTATAATTTATCTATCCAGGCTACACGCTGGGAATGTGGCCCCTTCCATTCCTACATGTTAACAAGCTTGCCCAGGCCAATTTTGGACATATAATACAATCAACGGAGTAATATAATACCCAAGTATATATTTTATTCTAGGGCCTTGCGGCATGGTTATGGTGGCTTGACTAAATCCATGTGAAGTTGCCTTATTTATATATTGTTGGTATAAAGAAGAGCACGATAGATAATGGAATATGATAAAACGGTATCAAAAATAACTCTATCATTCATCATTTGCCTTGTGAAAAAAAGTTAAATATTGGAATACGACAATACGATACAATAATTCACATGACCAACAATGAACAGGCAGGAATTATTAACAAAATCTACTTCATAAATAACAGAAAAACAGTATAGCTAGATGTTAACGCATTGCATAGTATGAGGTAACATCAAACCTTATTTAAACTTGACTGGAGCATCTGGCAAGTGAATCCCACGCTGGTGAGTTCATTTATTGAATCCCTAAGCCTGTAGTAGTCCTCATCTACATTATAAACCTGTCGAGAGATCCTCACATAACCAGTAATATAGTCGATTTTCTCAAAAACCCCATTTTCACCTTCTACCGGTGGCGCCTTAAAATAAATCGGCACCTCAACATGGAATTTCTCCCTCAGGTGTCTCCTCAGTATCAATGCATCCTCATCACTACGAATCAGCAAACAAGCTGGCAACCCAACCATTGCCATGCTCGAACACATCTCAGGAGGTGATCCAAGATGTGTGCCCCAAGCCTTCGCCAACATCTTCGCCATCTCAACAACTTTCTCATGATTGCTTCTCCTTATACCATCAATCCCTCCTTCAAACCTATTAACAAACTCAATCGCATCTGGAACAACAAGCTGTGCGCTGTAATCCCGTGTGCCAACCCATGTGCTCTCCCCCGCCAGCCCGCTGCCATACTCATGAGTCACCACAAGGTGATGCAAGCCCTCGGAAGCACCACTCCTCCTGCAGTACAGAAACGCAACAGATGCAGGACAGAAGAACCATTTGTGGAGATTGCTGGTATAGAAATCCGCTCCAATGTCCTTTACATCGACCTCGATGTTCCCGATCGCATGAGCTGCATCAACAAAAACCCACTCGACCCCCTCCTCCCTGCATATCTTCGTCAGCTCCTTGACAGGGATCAAGACGCTCGGCATCGACGTGATATGATCAATCACCGCGAGCCTCACGCACCTCCCATTTTCCTTTCCTGTTGCAAGGGCCCTGCGGAATTCTGCTGCAATCTCCGCGTTGGACTGGACAGGAAACGGGAGAGGGACTTCGATCACATGACCGCCTGCACGCTCAACGTAAGCCTGGATCGATTTTTTAATCGAACCATAGGCATAGTGAAGCATTATCACGGCGTCGCCCTTGTGGAATCTCCCGTCAGAGAACCCGCGCTGGACCTCCTGGAGGACGATGGCGGCGGCAGTAGTGGCGTTGTCTACGAGGGAGACCTCGTCGAGGTGATCGGCATTGATGAGGTCCCTGATTAGGGACCTGGAGGTGAGGATGGAGGGCTTGAGGTGGTCGAAGTAGAAGGCGTCGGGCTGGCGGAGGTAGAGCAGCTGGTGTCGGCGCTGGGCGGCGAGGACGGAGGCGGGGCAGGACCCGAAGCTGCCGTTGTTGATGCGGGCGACGAGGGGGTCGTGATGGGAGAACTCCAGCCGGAGCTCCGCGGCGGAGATAGCGGGATTGGGGCGGCGCCTCTTGGAGGCGTGACCGTTGGCGTCATCGGCGCCGCCGGAGGCAGCTTCGGGGGAGGCCATGGGGGGATTAGGGTTACGGCGGGAAGGCGGGGGCTCCCATCGGTGGTCTTCCGGAGCGGCGGCGTTCGTTGAGTCCGCGGGAAGCAGTGACGCAAAGTGGCGTTTTCTGGGGGCCTCGGATATGCGATGGGATTATTATATATTTATAATATTTGGGGGGACGTTAGAAACTATGGTCGGTTGAGAGGGAATGGTGACGTGGCGAGTCGCGTGCTGGCACGTGAGTTTTGACCTCTGTGAGTATGGTAGCTGTAGGTCACTTTGGAGAGGAGGTCGAGAATTTTCGGATGGTGATTCGGTGAACTAAATAGTTAATGCCTTTTTTCGAGTGCACAAATAGACGGTTACTTTGCAGAGGTAGGTCGAGAATTTTTGGGTGGTGAATTTAATAGTTAATGCCCTTTTCCGTGTACACAAATAGTTGCGGAGATTTCTCTTTTTCGTGTAGAGCAGCAGTTATCTTCATCTCCTAGTACATTTGTATGTGTAGAAAGAAAGGAAACTTCAATATCTTATGATGTTAGGTATGCATCCAGGGTAATGCAGTATCTTCTTTAAGTTCAATGGTGATCAATGTTGCACAGTATCTTCTTTAAGTTCAATGGTGATCAATGTTGCAACATTCGACTGAATGGACCGAATATTCAGCCAAATATTCTAATTATGAAGGGAGACTGAATAGAGTATTGTTATTCAGTCAATATTCAATTTAACCCGAATATGTGGGTATTCAACTGAATATTCGACCAATCATTACAATCAACTATTGATTTTTTTTATCTTTTAAAGATTTGCATTTATTCTTGTATCACCACAAATGTTAAAACTCTGTATATGTAACTTATTAATTAGTACTTTTATATGTATTAACAATATAAAAATATGTGTGTAACATGATTTTGTATTTAAAATAATTAAAAAAATACATAATTGAATATTCTCTCGAATATCGATAATTCTTTATTCAGATACTCATCCGACTATATACCGAATACTGACTTCTGCAATACTGATGATGATCTAGTATCGAAGTTTCTCAAAGCATAAGAAGATAGTAAATTATATGTGTTATTTCGTCATGAATGATTTTTTAATCATAAATATACTTAGAAAATGATATTATATGTAAGTAATGGCTTATGATTAGCAAAAGATTATGCGCTGGTGATAGTCGCATACCTACCCATTTTATTGTCAAGACCTAATGCATTGCATATTGTGTAGGATGCATGTGGACATGCATTAACATAAAGTACTATGTACAAATGAAATGGATGACTACCTAAGGGTTACATAGTTTTTAATGGATTGGTTTAATAGCTAATGGAATCTATTAATGAATATTAAGATTAAATACTTTTGAGTAAAGTATAAGAATGCATATTGAGCAAGAAAGATAAACACTACACAGTGGGTGCATTGTTTTTGTGATCATATTGAACCAATAATTATACATCCACTCTAGGAGCATATAAGAGTGAGGTGGTAGAAGATACTCGAAAGGACATCAAGTGTATGCATATGTGTGTTTCACTATGGGAATCAATATATGTGTTCACTTTTCTTTAAGCAAAGCGAGAGTTCTTGTGAAAACTTGATTGAGGGAGTTGTAGCTTCCTAGGCTTTGCATTTAATCTTGTCCTGAGAATGAGATTACTACCAGCTCAACTAGCTGAATAATCGCAATTGTACGCAAGTTTTGGCTATACTTTCAATGGCCATGGAAGTAGTTCATTCTAATTAGTATAGTCCTTTTCCATGGACAAGTGAATTTAAATATATATATATATATATACATATATAAACATATATGTTCAAATATGCGCTTACATGCATATCTTAATGATGAGAAAATGGTTGTTTTGTATTAGCTTGTATTTAGAATTGACCAGCAAACTAAGGATAAAAAGAATATCAAACTACATATGACAAAGAATGATGAAGCTCTATGAATAAAACCAAGATGTTTCTGCATAAAAAAGATGAAGCCACTTGAAAAGATGAAGATATCCAAGAAATAATTAAGACACAATGAAGGAGAAAAATACCAGAATAAGATGAAGATCAAGAGAATTTTGGAGTCTTTATATTTTTATATTAAAGAGAATGCTTATTGTATTCTCATTTATTATCAAAGTTTGGAGAATGTTTATGTTTGTTACAAAATAAAGCATAATGCCCAACAATAGATCTAGAATCGAAGAAACTACATAAATCATCGACCATTTTTTAACAGGGCAACTTCCAGTGGAAAATAAAGATGATGTTGTTTTTGAGGTCCATTGACTTCAGCCTATGGTAATGATGAAGAATCTTTTTACCTAATTTAAGTAAAAAGAAGAGGATTGGCTCGAATTGAGACTAATAGAATGTCTCTTAAGTCAAAGGCAATCAATGACTTATATTGTGCATTTTCCATGAGGTATTTAGTCATATATCGCATCTTAAGATGGCTCACAATATATGGCAATGTCTCGAGGTTACCCATGAAGATACAATCAAAAGTATAAAAAAATCTCATTTTTTTGCATGCATATACGAATGCACGCGAGATATTCAAGATATACAAGAAAGAGAATCAAGGATGTGAACATCTGATTGATTAATGTAGATAATCAACTAAGAAATACGGAATAGTACAAAGTGTAACACTCTCACCTAAGTGGGAGAATAAAGTGATAACAAGGGATAAGTCCATTAATTTCAAGATAATGACTCTAGATGATCTTTCAGATAATGTACATGCTTATGAAACTAAACTTAATAATAAGAAGAAGTACGAGGAAGAACTAAAGGAGAAGTAATTAGCCTTCAAAGTTAGTAATTAAAGACTTAAATATCAGCTCCAATAAAAATGAGGGCAAGGATATCTCCATTATGGCACGCTGATTCAAGTGATTCCCAAGAAAAGAAGATATAGTTTACCAACAAGAAGAAGAGTGATGAAAAGAAGAGTTGTGAAGTGCTTATTATGAGTTCTCTGCTTCTCTACCTAAAACTTTAATTTATTTCTTTCATTACTTTGATTTTAGGGATGACATACACTAATTGCAAGTCACTTGCAAAGTTTATATATTTGACTTCATGAATACATGTTATATCAAGCATTCGATAAAGATACCAGAAGATAAAAACTTCATTCAAGAAGTTACCTTTTCTTATTGTAATTTTAATATTGTAATTGAATCAAAGATGATTATATTATTTGTATCAAGTTGTAAGTTTAAGAACTCAATAATTCTTTCATAATATGGATCATCTCAAAATAAGCTCAAAGCCTTGACTTGATCGGTCATCTTGAAGCATTCCAATCGGTTACAAATATCTCACTAAATCCCCTACCATATCAGTGAGTCACCGGTATACATCTTTGAAAGGTTGTTAGGGCATTGCAAAGTTCAAAAAGCATCCTCGTAGAAATATAGGTGTTGTAGGGGCAGGAGAATGTAGTCGTTTCTCGGTATAGGATATTTGATAGCCACTTGATGATAGCATGAGTATCCATCCAAGAAGCAGAAGCATTCCTCACCAGCTAACGACTCTATGATTCAATCAGTGAATGTAAACGATACATGATATTTCATTGTGGAAGTATTGGTTTTCTAATAGTTAATGTGCATCCTCCGTGAAGAACTAATCCTAGTTAACATGCCTTTCTCATTATTGACCATAATTATCCTCATTTTCTTGGGTACAAATCTGAAAAGGGATCCCCATGGTTAGTTTAAGATGGCATAAATGACAACCTTGTTCAACCACTTAATAATCTCTCTATTTACATCTCCATGCATGTTTGAATTCAATCTCCCTTATATCTCGCAGGAAGGTCGAGCCTCATATTCGAGGTATATGTAATGTATGCAATAATTGGGGTTGATACCTCTCGGTCAACTAGGGTTAAGCTCATTTAAAACAATGTCGCTATGACCTAGTCAACCAATGCAATCAACAAGAAAATTATTCAACCACTAAGTAATCAAGCAATTCAAACAGGTGGTTTCGCTACTTTTATTAAACATGATATACGATCAGGGTTGAACTTAAGGAGAACAATTAGAAGCTAAGTAGGTGATTTAGAAATCAAAGGATTTTTATTGGTTTTTTAGTGATTTTTAATTTTGCAACTTTTTAATTTTCCAAATAAGGCAAAATAAGAACAAAGATGAAAAATATGCACATTTTTTTGGATTTTTTAAATATGTCAAAAATACTCAGAAAAATCTAATAAAAAAATTTGGACCTTCTATATTTTATAGTGTTTTGGGGAATTTTTCAGATGTTTTTATTATTTTTAAAAATAAAAAAGCAAGAAAATAAGTAAACAATGCACAACCAGAAGTATTTTTCAATTTAAAAATAGACAAAATACTCAAAACTACTGAAAGTGATTTTTATAAAATACTATGAAGAAATATCTACAAACAAGAACTTAAAAAACATTTTTGGATTTTTTGTTGATTTTATATGAATTTTATATTTTGATTATTGTGCAATTTTTTGGTTTTTATAAGGTATTTTAAGAAAAATCTATATAGAAGCTAAATTACAACTACATGGATTTTTATGGAATTTTTCAAAGGTTTGTCCATGTTTTTATAAATTTTCTAAGATCAACATGGGCTTTTTATATTGTTTTTAAATTTTTAAAAATAGAGAAGCAAAAGAAAATGGCACACAAAAATTACCAAGCAAATAACAAGTTAGCATGAGCTACATGCTATTTTTGTATAGTTTTTAAGATAAAATCCATTTATTATGAACAATCAAAGACATTAATAAAAAACCATGAAGTAGAGACCTATATGCAATTATTTCAAGTTCAGGGCCTACTAGATAACAAATAGTTAAAGTATAAGGGCCTTTGTGAAAAATATCCAGGCAAATCAGGCGCTACACTTGGCACATGGGCATAAATGCAATAACTCAAAAGTTCAGTTCATTCAATAACCATGAAATAATTCAGGACAAAAGCTAGAATTAACCCACAAAAACACGTGTGGATGCACGTAAACTCAACTCAACTGGACTAAAATGCAAATAAATAAAGTATGAGGTCCTTATTGTAAAAGTTTTTAACTAATTATTATAATTAATAAACTAAAGTGAAATACGATAAGAGGCAAGGGCAGGAGGGAAATATACCCACGCAAGGGGGAACGGCACGTGGCGCTCCTCTAGATTTGACGGCTCTAGCTCGGCGCGAACGATGGCTGAGAATGATCCACTTATGATGGACGGCTCCAATCTGTTGGTACCGCTTCTACGATGAGTGGTTGGGGATCAATACTAAGAGATCAGACGATCAAAAAGCCTCCCAAAATGTACGCACGAGATTAGAATTGGGAGGCCCCCATATCCAACTATCGGGGGGTGGGAACGTTTGGAAGAACTGAGGAAGAACTCGCCTCTGGTGAGTTTTGGACGGCAATTGCATAGTCTCCCAACGTCCTCCGAGGCTGCTCAAATGGGGAGAAGGTTGTTGATGGTTGTCTGCAACTGTTGGTGTGCTCAATAGGGTTCAAGACCTCGAAATGAGTCCTAGAGAGGCAGGGGGTCTTGGAGCTCCCTGGACTATCGTGCAGGTGCAAAATGACCTCCAGATGAGGTTGCCTTCAGTCTTGGTCCTGCACAAGAGGTTCTGCTCGGAGATAGAACTCCGTCGAAGGGATAGAGGCACCAAATGATCAGAGGAATGCGTATGGGTCAGGTCCTGCATAGGGTGAGGGAACAGGCCTGAGATTCGACCCAATCCGATGATTAGGGTACGGAGTGAGATGGAGTAGCAAAGGATGAAGCGTGCAGGACATGTTTTGAGTAGAGATGGACGGTCGATCGAGTGTAAGGGTTTGGCATAGGTACTCTGCACAGGATGAAGAAATCGAGATAAAACGAGTGTCCTAGATCTATACGGGGATACCTGTTGTTGAGTGTAGTCGCCTGGGGTGGAGACGAAGAGCCTCCAGGGGTCAGATCCTCGATGGGCCGGTGCAGCCAAAGGTTGATCTCCTTGTGGCATAGCACAGCGGAGATCTCACCGATCCTAGCGTGCACACGCGTCCAAGCCCTCCAAAGCTAGCCCTCTCTTACTGTAGTCACTATAGGAAATGAGCTGGGCACGACGGAGGTGGTGGACCAGCCAAAGATGGCAGGAGAGGGAGAGGTGCAAGTGCTTTTATAAGCATCCCAGGTTCAAGAAGAATCAAGTGAAATCGCGCGAACTGAGACGCAGATCCTGAAGATGATCTCAGGGCGTGGATTAGGGATACGTACTGTATAATTGGGGAAGAGGAGCGATGCAGAGTCGATCGAATCAGGTCGGGAGAATCGGGCGAAGTTAGTGCTGAACTCGATTTGAGGAAAAAGGCAAAGGGGGGCATGTTGACTGGGGTCAACAGTCTCAGATGGACGAATAGGAAGCGGCGGAGAGCAAGGACAGATTAGGCTATGCGATAAAATAGGGAAATAAATGGATTAAATTATAAATAAAATAGGAAATGAATAAAAATGAATAAAATAAAAATTATTATTTTTCAAACTATTTGTCTATGATTTTTATTTTTTTTTATGGACTCATATATACAGTATCTATAGTATATTGTATAGTATACCTATATATTTTATTATTTTTTATTTTTTTACACATATATCCTTTATTTTATAATAAATTAAGGAATATAAAATAATTTTTATTTTATTTTAAAAGTTAATTAAAGGTATTAAATAAGTATTTTGTATAATATATACATGTGTGGCCGGTGTACAATTAAATTTTGATTTTATTTTTAATTTATTTTGTGTTTCATGATTTTTATTTTATTTTTATAATATTACTAGGAGTGTACACAATTATTTAAAAATATAATATATACAAATTTTGCATAAAATAAATACATATTTTATTTATTTATATGCATATGTATAGTAGAGGGTCGATCCTATGAGATGAGATTTTGATGAGATGATGAGATGGAAGATTCTAGACCACTAATTTCAACCATGAGAGAGACGACCAGGAGAGAGAAGACAGAAACTAGTGGTCCAGAATCTCCCATCTCACCATCCCACAAAATCCCATCTCATATGATCACTCCTCAGGTATAATATAGCTATACAATGCACTCAAAAGTCAACTTTTACATATTGACTTCAAAAAATTATGAAACCGTCCTCATTTTAAAGATTATTAAATTTAAAGGCCAATAAAGGTGATTTAGGAATATTTATGTTCATATGGAACCATAATTGATCTTTAAAGTTCTTATTTTATGGCTTTGAGTGATATTATTTGTACTATATACATCAATTTATTTTGCAAGTATTTTTATTATTTAGAAAATAATTTTATTTACAATTTTTATTAAGAAAATAATTTATTTTGAAGTCTTTTTATTGATGAATAAAATAGAAGAATGATATGTTCAATGAATATATAGCGAAGAATACACAATGGCCCTATCCCCCTACTTTATTCCTTGTCGTCAAGTCAATGGTTGATCATCTCTCAGGATTTGGGTCAGTATGCATTTATTACATAATTAAAGCCCTCTTCTATTTTTCTTTTCTATTTATTATTTTATTTTGAACAAATAGGTATTAATTACATATTATTAATAAAAGCTTGCATGATGATAATTTATTGGATTTACATATATTTACAGATGTTTTTGCTAAAAGATTTGGTTAAAATAAAAGAATAAAGAATGGGAATCATAGATTCATCAACCTCTAACATCGACAAGTGTCCAACCAATGATCTTTCAATTTTTCCTCAATATTTCCAACAATTTGCTTTCTTGGTCATTGGTTGAATCAGAAATTATGATCGGTACAAGTTTTATTGGTTACTTATGAAGTCACACTTTAAGTTCTTAGGCATGGGTTTCAATTCTGGCTTAATGGGGATGGTGTTCGGTGGGTCAGGCATAGGTCTTGAGTTTGTGAAATCCTTCTGAAGCTAACATAGAGTAGAAAGAAGCTTATTGAGATCTGCATTTAGCTCTTTTAGGAGTGGGATAAGTTGGTTAGTGAGATGGTCGTCAACGAGAATGAAATGCAATGTGGAACTGGACTATTTACTCCTAAATAAAATCCAAATGATGGCATACCTCTATGTGCCCACATTTTTCCTCCTTGTTCTTATGCAGTGGTTTCATTACATCAATATGAACCTTACCATCTTCCATAGAAAATTCTAATGTCTCTTTTTGACAGTCTATATGAGATTTTCTTGTGGCGAGAATGGTCTCCCTAAGATTATTGGAATATGAGTTAGCTTCTCTAGGAGTTCCATGTCAAATACCAGAAAATCAATTAGGAAATTGAAGTCGTGAGCTTTCATTAGTATGTCCTCTAATACACATCTACGTCTTTTGACATATTTGTCTACCAAATGGTGCGTGAAAGATGTTGGTTTTTAGTTAAACTAGGTAGAATTAATCGATCAATCAAGGTTGTAGGGATGAGGTTGAGGGATTCCTCGCAGTCTCAAAGGGCGCTTTTGAAGAGTAATGCATATTTTGCATCTAATCATGGGTGCCCCAGGATCACATTTCCTTCAGGACAAGTGGCTACAAAATGGCATTAGTGGTCTCATGGGTGACAACGCAATGCTTGTGTGATCACACTCTTGCGTGTTTGGGTCATGGTAAACACCTTCAATATTTTTGTATTGGAGGCAAATATGGTCATTATATAGTGGAACTTCCTTGGTACCTTGGGGAACATGGTTAGAATGGTGTAAGGTGAAGAGGGTGTGTCTGATGTGCAGTCATCCTTAAACAGATGTTCCTATCCTTGATCCTCAACTGGATCTTTACCTGCGTGTTCTTTCCCACTGCATTGGGAGTGGGTCTTTCCCTACATGTTAGATACTTTTTTCCCTACTTGACCAGGCTCCTTTATTTAGTGGGCAAGTTTTTGGAGAATGATGAGACATCTTTGATTAGGATATTGGTATGTTTCTTAGTTTGGACATTAATTGTGAAGACAAGATACATTGTGTGGGTTGCGTTGGGGCCTTGATTTGGGCCTCGCTTCGATGTTTTAAGGCATGCACATCCTCGTTTATGTTGGTCACCATTTTTATCAACATTTCTAAATGGGTGTCTAAGAAAGAGGAATGTGATCAGTTATTATATGCTTGTTGAGTTGTGAGTTGGGCTTGTTTTCTTTGTTTTGTAAGCCCATGCTCTTGGGTATGAGCTTAACCTTGCAGTCTCCTAGAAAGTCTTTTTTTTTTTGTTTTTCAACATGTGATTTATGTGTTTGAATAAATATTGTTTCCTTGAACACGATTGACACCTTCAGGGTTATGACAAGGTATCACAATAAAATACCATTGATCCTTCAAGAGGCGTAGTGATGCAAGTGCTTGCAACAATTGGATTATATTAATATACTACTAGGTAGGTTGACGATGTAGGTTTTGTAGAAAATATTGTGTGGTATCAATAACAGGGGATTGTTATCAAGGACGGATAGAGATGGGGGCAAGGAGGGGCAAGTGCCCCCTAAGTTTTAGGAAGAAAGTATGGCACTTGGTTTAATTTTATGGCAAGTTGGATTCTAAAAATAGAATCCAACTTTGAGAAAGAATCGTAACTCTCTCTCTCTCTCTCTCTCTTCACTATCTTTCTCTTGTTTATCCCTTCTCTCCCATTCATTTTGCTCTTTTAGCATTTGGATAACTAAAAAAAGTATATGGAAACATTGCTTTTAAGGTCTTGAAAATGTATATTTTTTTATTAGCTAATATTATGCCTAACATCAAACTTTTGACTTGTTTAAAAAATAATTATATATTAGCTTTATATCTTAATATATTTTTAATTAACAACTAAATAATAGTCTTGATTCAGTTATTTGGTCGTATTATTTGACCAAAAATATTAGAACTTTTTTGAATTACTCAAAAAAATAATATGAGAAAAGTGAGATAATACTAATTAATAGTAAATAATATTTACTTTCTTTCTAAAAAAGATAAAAATGATCAAATAAAAAAGAGTAGGAAAGAAATAGTTCTAAATAGCTTATTCAACAATTTGAATCAAATGGATTTTATTGTCTCTATTCTGTATTTTTCAATATAAAGAAGAAAGATAAAGAAAACTCTATCACAAAGCCCTATGTATAAAAAATATATAACATGAATAGTTCAATGCTGAAAGTAATTTTTACTACGATAAAATTCAATCAAAGTGGATTTCAATTATAAGCTATTTTTTACAAATCTTAGAGATATACAGAGATAAAATTTATAGAAATTATAGTAATTACAAATCTAGATTATATTATTTTTTGATTATATTTAGAAACTTTAAAAAAAGATTTTTTATTAGTATTGTTGCTCATTGAGAAAGTTTTATCAAAGTTATACACATAATTTGCATTTTGTTAAGTTTTATTGAAATATATGATTGTACTTGTCAGCATATATAATAGTATAAGAACAAACTATGCAATACATAAATGTGAAATGGTGATTGCATAATTTGGTTATTATTGTCGCATGAGATATAATTTTTTTATTGTAATAAATTGTTACTTGCAGGTCAAGGAACCAATAATTCTACTTTGTTGCATTTAAAGAATGGAGATATTTTTAAACTAGCATGAGGTAATTTGATGAAGAGTTATAACATGTTTTTTTATTGTATTTTTTTATATGTTAAATATTTCTATTACATTAATAGATATATGATTATTTTTAATTTCTGGCCCCTCCGATATAATTTTCTGGCTCCGTCCCTGGTTGTTATGTACAAAGGCGGCAGGCTGGTGTAGTGGTGGAGCACATTGTAGATGTTGCTAACGTGTTGGTCATGAAGATAATTTACCTCTATCGATTTCATAAAATGTATTACTTATGTAACGATGATGCCCACTTTGTCAAGTTTCTTGTAGATCATTTCCATTTCTATACTTGAGGCGTTCTCTTGAATCTCAGATGTCTTTATATTTTTAGTCAGGTGAAGTCTACCAAAGTTTTTATCGAGGCATAGTTTAGTGAATTATCGTTCACATTATCAAATAGTTGTCATACATACTATGTAACATATCCACACACACATATATCCCATGATTCATGAAACAACGCTTATTTCTAGGGAGAAATTAAGTTGTGGTAGCTCTCCTTAGGTGTTCATCCCAAGGGAAAGAATTTGTTCGCAAAATCCTTCCTCAAGCCTTCTCGTGTGACTATGATTTTACCCCCGTCATGTAACAATGGTTTACCAATCACCATGTCATTTAGGGAAAAATATGAACAATTTAAGGTGAGTAAAATCCAAACTTATGCTCATAAATCAGGGTGTCACTTATGTCTAAAAATTTGCGGGACTTGTCAAAATGGATCTTCTGAAATTTACTATAAAAGTGAGGCAAAAGTGAGATTACATTGGCATTCAATTTGAAATTTTCTTTCCTAAGAGAGATTTGATTCCAAGGTCAGCCTTGAGCATAGTTTTGAAGTGTAATTGCCCACAATCAATTAACTTTAGGGGACCAACTTTACATATGATCCGGTTTTTAGTTTGTGAATAAAATAGTGTCTGTCCTAATGGGCTCTTGTAAGATTGAATTTTGGTGAAACTACTCATGAAAATGTACTCCTATAAATTTGAATTTTCGATGAAGAACTCACTAAAATAAAAAAATTAATGAGATTATATTAGGGTCGATTGTTCTCATAAATAAAATCTTTCATTTTATAGTTGATGGTAAACACACTAGGGACAATTTGCTTTTTATTAAAAAGATCTTGTAAGGATCTTTTTTTCTTTTTGCCTAGGGCCCATGAAATGTCAGGAACGTCACTGTTTGAATCTATGGGTGAGATGGTGAATATCATAATTATAATACTCACATAGCCCTTAGATTGCTCAGGTTCTCTCTCTCTCTCTCATCGCATGCTCTTATTATGTTGAATCCATCAAATAGATGTTGGTTAATCCTACTCCGTTCGAGTGGTCCATGCATTAAACTTCCCATCTTCTAGCTCAAGTTGCTCCATCCTAGACCTAATTGATGACATATTCTGAGGTGGTTCCCTGCTTGGGACGTCACCCTTTCAGTATTCAAAAAAAAAAAATTAACTAGAGGTAGATGTTGGGACTAAAAACTGTGCATGCACCAATTAAACACTAAATAGTTCTAATTATACATGCAACACTTTGATGAGATCTGGCGAGTTTATCTTTTCAATTTTATACCGGTGATCAACTAATTTTAAAGCATGGTTATGTGTGCAAGCATCTTGTCTATCTGTTTTGTACTGTAACTACATTCACGAGCGCAATCCACAATGCAACAAACAATCTTCAAATAATATGTGGATTTGATTTTAAGGTGATCACTTTCAGTTTATTTTTTATTTTAGATTAAAAAGAGTTGAGTAAGATTAAGTAAGTTCACATAATCATGGTTTTGTGATCTTGGCATCTTAGCAATGGGAGATCAAAAACACATAATATGCCACATGGTGCATGCATGGCTGGAGATACGTACCTGATCCTAGAATTCTCTACGATGCGAAACTGTAACAACAATAACAACAAAGCTTTTTTCCACAATTATGTAGGGTTGGCTACATGGATTCTATGCCTCCATTGAGATCTATCATGGACCAATCTCTGGCTTATATCCAAAAAAGTAAGAACTCTTCGTAGATTATCATTCCAACACTTCTTGGGTCATCCTCACCCTCTCTTAGCCGACTCGGCTTCCCAAACTCGCATCTCGTAGCAAGTGCATCAGTTGATCTTCTTTGCAAATTAACAAACCATCTTAAGTGATTTCTCTTGCACCTTATCCTTGATTGGAGCTGTGAAAAACCCGAAATCCAAATATGTGCTTAAATGCAAATTCCTTTAGATCTGAGCTTAATTTCAAATTCTGTATTTACCTGGTGTCCAAAATTTTTTTGAGTAGTCCATCTCGTAGTTTTCGTCGAGATCTTTCCAACGAGTCCAAGAACGCAAAAATCCGAGCTCGGGAGCCCGACTTACAACCATTTTAGTGAGCCGATGTCTAGATCAATTTCGGATCCGAACCTAAATACCCATTCACATTAAAACGCCCAAATGAGACCCTATTGCCCTAAAAATGCCCCCATCTGATATCCTGCCACTTCCTCCTCCATCCACCTCGGAGCACCACCGAAGCTCGCCGGAGCGCGCCCGATCGACGATCCGAAGCCTACCCCGCGTGGAGGAGCTTGAGGTCATCCTTGTTTGTCATTTTGCGTCATCATCAGAGCACCGACTGCATCGTTTCTCCATGGACGGAGTTGCCCAGGAATCAAATTCTTGAGGTAAAATACTCCCCTTCCTCTTGCTGTGGGATCCACACACTTTTATCAAGCTTAAGGGATCTCAAACCATATACGGTGTCTCCTTTCCTATTTGTCCTGGGGTTCATACGATTTCAGTGGTTCTTCGACCATGTTCCTGTTATCTTATTCGTATTTCTCGTGATATACAGACTATCATCTTTGGAGGTGCAAACCCATCTTTTCGTAGCTCAGTATTTCCCCTTACATTGGTAATATCAAACCAGTTCTGTCAAGAAATTCTGATATGAAACACGTGCCCAGTAAAGGTTGATATTATACTACGAAAGCTTTCATGTCATGAGAGTTACTGGGGCGTGGGTACCTTCTCCAATGGTTTAATATATGAGATTATAGTGCCAACGATACATTGTGTGAAGTTAATTTTGGCAATGGAGAATAATAACTGTAGTGCCTTAATGGGCATTGCTAGAGTTCTGAGATTATTGGAGGTAAATATATTTGCAACGATTGTCCCACAATCTTCTGCAACAGCTCATGTTATTTCTTTAATTACTAACAGCCTCTAAATACCACTGATTTGTTTTGGTGCATCTAAACACACTCTATGATCCATTCATATTTGGTATTCCTACGTATTGTGCAGAGTGATCTGCTTCAGGGGGATGGCCATTAGAAGTTAGTTGCGTCCATTTTTCTTTCATTTTGTTGTAGCCAGAATTTGTCACAAAATATACGCTGATACACCACTCAAATCTTGCCATCACCATTGCACCCATACGTAGGAGTATGGAATTAGTTAATTGTCTACCTATGATCACTTACTCCAAACATTTTTCAGTACTCCAAATGCCACATCGTTGCATCCATAGTATCCTTGGTGCGGCACGCCTCTTCGCTATGTTGGTAACATACTGCCTACCTTTTTTGAAGGATTGTTAAAAATCATCCCAACCGCAGGTATTCAACCACTGAAGAGACACAAGCATTTTGTTGTGTGAAGGGACAGTGACAAAAATATATAGGATGTGGATTTATCTTGAAAAAGCATTGCACTGCCATATTTTTGTTCCAGGTTTATTAGAAGAACCCCTCTAGATTCACCAATGTCATGTTGTTGCTGCTACTAGTTGCATATGGCAGCATATTTTTGTCCCTATTTAAGCCAATGTTGCTGCTGCTACTGATTGCATATGGTTGCTTTTTTCTTATTTCGGTAAGAACAATTGCTCTTGCCCTTTTGCAGTCTAGTTTTTTTGGATAAATATCTTTCTGGCTCCTGCTTCCTTTGATTTCCAAGTTGATGTATGAGGGTGGTGGTAGATCGTTGGTTGCTGTTAGATGAGGTGGTGAGTTTTGTTGTACCACAAGGCCTTATATCTTTGTGTGTAACTATACCATAACCAATTAATTGGATCTAGTTACCTAATTAACACTAACCATATCTCTCAAGTGGAGAAATGTTGCATATTATCGAGTCTATTAAATGGTTTATTAGAATCATAAGTTCTGCATATGAATCAACATAATCCTCCTGCTCTGTAGACCTTTTGAACTGCTTGGGCTGAATTTTGAGAAATAAATTTTGAGGCAACCACTACTGTTGAGACATGGGGTCCCTTACCATAGATTGGGATTTCTATAAACAAACATCATCGATTAGGCATGTAAGGAGGGAATATGGAGCTCTTGAGTTGGCATGCCCTTGTCATTGCTAAAGTAAACCAGTTGAAATCAGGTTAAGTTGCAAAGATGTGGTATTGTTATCATTATAAGTTGTGTAAGCTGGTAACAAACCAAGGTAGTATGTGGTTTCATTAAGATCCTGAGCATCTGCTCTAGGGTTACATGTGAGAATAGTTGTCAATCTCCTTATTCTTTTTGGAGGAGCTTGGGAATTTCCCTCCTCATCCTCGGGGAATATGTTATCAAATAAGTTTTGAATGAATGTATGATATCATGGTGATCGGTAGTAGAGTAGTTGCCGCCAAGGGAGGGGCACGCACCCTTGGGGGTCCCGGGTAGAAGTTTAGATGATTGCGATCCCAACTACTATTGTAGTTGCGATGGTTGGGGGACATGTTGCTTGGCACAACGAGGTGTTGATTTGACGGTGCCGGCCTCGACACTTGCAAGCTTTAGCCCGGTGCTCAAGCGCGGGCCAAGTAGTCATGGTTGGTCGGCTAGTGTTTCGCTTGTCACTTAGAGTTAGCAATCGTGTACGGGCTAGGTCACATTGGTCGGTATTCTGAGTGGGAGCGCTAAGAGGGGAGTTTCGGGAAAATTGTGGTTAATGAAGTTGTGAATGAGAGATATTTCTCCTGGTATAAGGAGGATTGGGTTGTCACGATTATTTGCGGGTTGGTATCTAAATTGTGAATCCAACATTGTGAAGTGGGGCTAGGTGGACGTGTTAGGAACTTAGTTAGGGTGCATTGTACTCCATCGCATGCCTAAAGAGGCAACCGAACCCTAAGGCATCTTCTTTGCCTTAGAGTCATAGTGTGAGGTCTCATCAAGACCAAGACCACAGACTATCCACGAAGCTTGGTTACTCATATGCATATCTAGATCAAACAATAATAAAAAAAATGTAAGTTTTTGTGAGATCAATTACCCAATTGTTCTTTTGCACACATTTAAATTATATCTTGCTTATTATTGTATAGATGTTTATATCGTATTGGGAAACTTTGCTCATAACGTACCAACGTGTGGATCCGCATGTTCGTAGCAGTAACTAGTTGGAGGCACCATCTTTTGTGCAGCTTCACCGTTTTGTGATACAATAGTTGGTAGTTCTTGTACTATTTTCTATACTTAGCTTCTTTTTGAGAGATATGGCATGTAATGTGTAATTGTGGTCATCTATATTTATACTTACATGAATATTTTTGTGGACTGAGAAATGGACAATGGAATGTAATGGAAGATCTAACCAAAAGTCAAGATCGTCCGAAGGTAATTGATGTATGGAATGAATGAATGAATGGAAATACAGGTTGTTGTTGTGAACAGGTTGAATGCAAAGCAAAGAAAAATTTTAAATTCCAATGCATGTTGCTATTTTCTCTTGCTTTTGTGAATATCAAATATTCGAATGTGGAATTTATGTGCGTGGATTGGTTTTCCGAGTATCCGGATCCTAGAAGGGGGCGGACGTCATAGGAGCTACACCAACTTTATTTCTAATTGTAATATCCAGAATCTGATCTTTACGTGTGTGTCCACACATCCACCTTAGCATTAACTTATGCTACTTCCATTCTCTACATATTTATATGGTTTACATGCCAACATTCAGATCCATAGAGCGTATAAGGTCTCACATTGCTTTGTAAAACTTTTATTTGATTTTAAAGGAATTTTCTTATCACAGAGAATAACAGAGGCTCCTCTCCACGTTAACCAATCTACATTTATTCTATCAGTAACATCTCCATCAATTTCCCCATCATGTTGCAAAATAAATCCTAGGTATCTAAAAGAATCCCTCTTTCGAATGTTATTGTCATCAATCTTCACCACGATTCCTTCATCATTATTTGACATCGAAGGTGCACTCCATATATTCAGTCTTAGCCCTACTTATTTGATATCCTTTAGTCTCCAATGCATGTCTCCAAACCTCAAGCTTCTCATTTACTCCATCTTTAGTCTCATAAATCAACACAATATCATCAACAAATAACATATGCCAAGTATCTCATCCTGAATGTGACTTGTCAACTCATCCATAATCAAAGTAAAAGGACATGGACTCAAAGTTGAACCATGATGTAAACCAATGTTGATGTCAAAATAGTCAGTCTTCCCAGACTGGATCCTTACACAAGATAAAGCACTGTCATATATATCCTTTATGAGGTTAATGAATAGGACAGATACTTATCTCTTCTCCAAAACTCTACACAATATCTCCCGTGGGACAGAATCATAAGCCCTCCAAATCAATAAAAATCATACGGAGTTCTTCCTTTTAGCTCTATAAATCTTCATTGTTCTCCTGTGAACCCCCTAAGATCCAGGTACCTGTTTACGCTACTTTCACGGCATTTCATTCACACAGGATCACACAATTTACAGAAAAACAGAGAAATTTTTCACGCGGATAATTTTCCACATGACATTCATTATATAAAATTTACGTTGAATATGTATAAATCATAATTGAATGGATGAAGAGAATTTACTCGGCTGAAGAAATGGGATGGAAAAGATTGAAGGTCATTTGGGGGTTTATATACAAAGGGATGTGGTTTTATATATTGCCAAGTGTAAAAAAAAGAAAGCCAAATGGCTGTCCTGGAATTTGGAAATTACTGTAGCAATTATGAGTTATTCTTTTATAATATGTTACCGTCACTTTTTAAGTTTTAACTTATTAATATTTTTTTCTTTTATTTGACAAACTTAAAATAAACCGTACGCGCGCCTCGGGTCTCGGAATTTGGCGCACAATATCTTGTTTTGACCGTCTCGGAACGACGATCAATATGAGTATAATATTGATATACTTCCGATCGAGTTTTGAATACCTGAAATTTTCGGATACGGTTTTTGTTTAAGATTAAATTTTGTGATTTTAAAATATCAAACGATATCCGATTGACGAACGGTCAATTCCGTTGGTCTTATTTTGTCGAATCAGATTTTTAAGCAGTCTCAGTTCGTTTTGCAGTTTCTGAATTTGCGTCGTGGCTTTTTGCGGCACGCATTACGATGCGACCGATTTTTGGTCAATTTTGCCTGATCGACTTTTGATTTACGATCAATTGATCGATTTAGGTTGTTTGACAATAACAAACACTTTATTGGATTAATCGGACGCTAATCGGGTCGGATTCGGGTTTGGCGGATTCCGGATGTTACAAATATAAAAACCTCAAAGGGAGTCTCTTCCTCGAGACTCGAGTCAAGGTCATTAGATGTTCTTGTTTGGATTTGATATGAGCATAAAAATCTCAAAGATTTTGGAACCCATAAAAACCTCAAAGAGAAAACAAGCCATATATTTATCTTGTATCTAATTACAAAAGCTTGTTTTGATGATTACATCAGAAAAGCTGCGGGTATCGTGCCCGCATGTCGGCTTCGGTCTCCCAAGTCGCTTCCTCGACACCGCGTCGATGCCACAGCACCTTGACCAATGGAATCTCTTTGCTGCGAAGCTTCTTCACAGCATTGTCAAGTATCTGCACCGGCTTCTCCTCGTATGTCAAATCAGGCTCCACATTTAGGTTTTCGTAACTGATGATGTGACG
Source organism: Ottelia alismoides (assembly GCA_037367405.1). Taxonomy (NCBI): domain Eukaryota; kingdom Viridiplantae; phylum Streptophyta; class Magnoliopsida; order Alismatales; family Hydrocharitaceae; genus Ottelia; species Ottelia alismoides. The sequence goes on from JAZKJV010008682.1 coordinate 924,018, forward strand.
AGGGTCGTGCACATACTTCCTCAGGTTGGATATGTGGAAGACATCGTGAATCGCTGATAGATGTGGAGGAAGGGCTACTCGGTAGGCCACTTTCCCCACTCTCGCAAGAATCTCAAACGGACCCACATATCGCGGTGCTAGTTTGCCACGAACACCGAATCTCTGTATTCCCTTCATGGGAGATACACGGAGGAATACCCAATCTCCAACCTATAATTGATAGAAATGTCATTAATATGAGATTAAGTTAATTTTGTTATAAAGGAAAGAGAAGAAGATTGGATACCTGAAACTCCAAATCTCTTCTCCGACGGTCTGCATAGCTCTTCTGGCGGCTCTGTGCCGTCAGAAGCCTCCGTCTCACAAGATCAACAGCTCTCGCGGTCTCCTCCAAGAGATCTATAGAATATAAAGCATGATCACCTACCTCACGCCAACTGAGAGGTGTAAGGCATCTCCGTCCGTATAGGGCTTCGAATGGTGCCATGCCAATACCGGAGTGATAGGCTGTTGTTGTACGTGAATTCCACCAAAGGCAAATGGTCCTTCCAAGACCCTTTTCACTCCAAAGTGCATGCGCGAAGTAGATCCTCAAGCGTCTGAATGGTGCTCTCACTCTGCCCGTCTGTCTGCGGATGGTATGCAGAACTCATCTTCAGCTCTGTCTGTAGTGCTGACATGAACTGATGCCAATAATGAGATGTAAACCTCGAATCCCTGTCAGACACCACCTCACGTGGTATACCATGTAGCCTGATGATGTTCTGCACATAGAGCTTGCCCAATCTGGATGGAGTGCAAGTCGTGTTGACGGGTATGAAATGGGCTGACTTGGTCAACCTATCAACAATGACCCAAATGGAATTATGGCCACATGGTGTTTTCGGCAATCCCGTGACAAAAATCCATAAAAATGCTCTCCCACTTCCACTCGGGAATGGGGAGAGACTGCAGTAATTCTAGTGGTCTCATGTGTTCGGCCTTGACCATCTGACAAGTCATGCATCTGTTAACATGTAGCGCCACATCGCGCTTCATTCCATCCCACCAGAAATGTTGACGCAGACCACGGTACATCTTCGTACTGCCTGGATGGATAGATAATCGTGAACTGTGTGCCTCATCAAGTATATCTCTACGTAACTACTCATCGTTGGGCACAACGACTCGGCCTGCCTTCCATAAAATGGACTCTGCCACTACAAAATCATCAACCTCGTCCTTGACGGCGCGCATGTATCTATCTCGAATCCAAGGATCTGTCTTCTGGCCTTCGACAATGCGATCCCACAAACTGCTGAATCGTGTAGGCACGGCAGTAGAAATGGATGCGCTCTCCTGAGGATGCCAATCGATCAAAGATGCGAGCATATCCCATGTGTATAGCCAGTTCCGTACCATCTGCATGCGCTCTCCTGCTAAGTGCATCAGCCACCACGTTTCCCTTACCGAGATGGTAAGAGATCGTGCAATCATATTCCTTCAGTAGCTCGAGCCATCTGTGCCGCCTCATGTTCAGCTTCTTCTGATCAAAGATGTACTTCAGGCTCTTATGATTAGTAAAATCTCGAAATTCACTCCATAAAGATAGTGGCGCCAGATCTTCAAAGCGAAGACAACTGCCGCCAACTCCAAGTCATGTGTGGCGTAGTTCCGCTCGTGCGGTCTCAACTGCCGTGATGCGTAAGCAATCACCTGTCCTTTTTGCATCAACACTGCTCCTAGACCTTCTCCAGATGCATCTGTATAGACTGCATAGTCCTGAGTGCCAGAAGGAAAAACAAGAATAGGTGTTGTAGTCAATCTCTCCTTCAGTGTCTGGAAGGCATGCTCACATGAATCGTCCCAAATGAATGGAACTCCCTTCTGCGTCAATCGTGTCAATGGACGGACGATGCATGAAAATCCGCTGACAAAGCGTCTGTAATAGCCCGCTAGCCCGAGGAAACTCTGAATCTGAGTAACTGTCTTGGGTTGCTCCCAAGACACGACTGCCTCAATCTTCACAGGATCAATCGCGATACCTGCCCCAGAAATGATGTGTCCCAAAAATGAGACCTGAGATAACCAGAACTCACATTTTCTCAATTTGGCATATAACTTGTGCTCCCGTAATGTATCCAAAACAATCCATAGATTATTCGCATAATCCCATTCATTCTGTGAATAGATGAGCACATCATCGATGATCACCACTATAAACTTGTCCAAGTATGGACGGAAAATCCGATTCATCATATCCATGAAAGTCGCAGGTGCATTGGTGAGCCCAAACGGCATCACCACAAACTCGTAGTGTCCATAGCGCATCCTGAAGGCAATCTTTGGAATATCCTACTCTCGAATCCTCAGCTGATGGTAGCCTGAGCGAAGATCGATCTTCGAGAACACCGAAGATCCCTGGAGCTGATCGAACAAATCATCGATGCGAGGCAAAGGATAACGATTCTTCACCGTTCTCTTGTTCAGCTGCCTGTAATCAACGCACGGTCTCATGGATCCATCCTTCTTCTTGACAAATAGAACCGGAGCACCCCAAGGTGAAGTGCTTGGCCTCACGAATCCTAAGTCAAGTAGCTCATGTAATTGCACCTTCAGTTCCCGCAACTCAGCTGGTGCCATACGGTAAGGATCCATCGAGATCGGCTGGATGTCTGGTAGTAATGTGATCTAGAATTCGATCTCTCTCTTAGGAGGTAGTCCTGGTAGCTCATCAGGAAAAACATCTGGATATTCAGATACTACTTGGATGTCTTGTATCATCGCCTCCTGATCAGACACCTCCCGAACAAATGTAAGGTATGAATCGCAACCCTGATCAACAAGTCGTTGAGCTCGCAACACTGAAATGTACTCCATGGTGGAGTCATGTACAGTACCCTCAAAAGTGAACTTGGGTAAATCTGGAATTCTGAAGACCAACGTCTTCCTAAAGCAATCAACAAGAGCATGATGAGCGGATAACCAATCCATGCCTAGAATCAAGTCGAACTCATCAAGCTGTAGAAGTACACAATCTGCGAGCATCTCGTGTCCGCCAATAAGTATGGGCAATTGCCTGACTATCAGGGATATGACAAATAACTGACCACCTGGCCCTCGGATGTGATATGGAGACGATAGCGTCTCTGCAACTCTACCTAAAGAAACTAGTAGCCTCGAAGCAAGAAAAGAGTGTGTCGCACCGGAATCGAATAAAACATGGAAAGGTCGGCCCAAGACTGAGACCATACCTTTCACCACAGTGGCGGCTGAATGTGCCTGCTCCTCAGTAACTGCATGTAGCTGCCCCTGCCTGGCTGATGCAGCACTAGATCCCGCCACACTCTGCGTCTGTCTCTGTTGTTGTCGCCTGCCACGGAAACTTCCTGAACGCAGTGTCTGAGGCTGTGACTGTGAAGGTTGTGGTTGAGGCTTGCCAGAAGCTTGTGGGCATTATGACTGGTAGTGTCCCCACTCGTGACATCGGTAACACCAAACTGGTCTGCTAGGTGGAGTAGTCGTGTCTGTGCTCTGTATTGGTCCTGCAGGTAGTCTGTCTGCTCGCTGCAACCCAGATGGTCGAGCGGAAGAGTAGTCGATGGAGAAGAGTGAGCACTGCCTGAAAAGGTCGAACCTGTAGGTCGGAACCGTCTGGCTGACCTCTGCTGCTGAAACGGTCGACGTATCGGTCCCGCGGTCTAGGCGCTGCTCCAGACGAGCTCCCGAAACGTCTCCCTCTGATGTCCTCGAACTTCTCCGCTGCATCGGTAGCCTCGGAAATGGATGTGATGTGTAATCCAGCTAGCTTCTCCTGTACCTCCTCTCGTATACCGCCAATGAATTTTTCCAGATTCTCCTCTGGAAATGCGCCAGCTGCTCGGGTATATCGTGACAGTTCTATGTATCGGATAAAGTAATCTCTGGCCGTCATCTGTCCCTGACGAAGCTCTACAAAAAGTCGGCGCTGGGACTCCTTCCACTTCGCCGAGAAGAAGTGGGCTCTGAACCTCGTCTCAAAATCACCCCATGTAGGCTCTCGGCCTAACTCAGATACTATGGCCTCCCACCATCGCTCGACAAAGTCTGTCAATGAATACTCCATGAAAGATAGCCACGTGTTTCGTGGCGCATGAATCATTCTGAGCACCTTCATTACTCTCTTCAGCCACTGCTCAGCAACATCTGGTGGACCTGTATCATCGAACAAGGGTATGTTGGCCTGCTGATAGGAAGTGAAAACCGACTGATGCCTGTGAATGGCTGAATACTCGTGTGCATCCTCGTCAGCAAAGTCAACAGGGTCCTGCTCCCTGTCAAAGTCAGCATCATCTGCTCCATGCTCAGGTACCTCCTCAAGTGGATCATCAGGATGAGGCTGCTCTACCTCAACAGACTGGTGTTGGTCCTGTCGTATTCCATCCAGTGATGGATGGTACGTGAAATCTGATAGATCCTCAAATCGCATCTCAATATCTGTCTGTCTGTCGGCAATCTCAGTCTGCTGAGCCAATATATGCTCCTGCTGACCTCGCATAGCAGCCTGCTGCTGCTGGAGTCGGTGAGGGCAGTCAGTATGTGTGCCAACTGATCGGCCTTCTCCTGACCGGGTCGGGATGCCATGGCTCTGCATGAGAACCATCTGTTAGTCATAAAAATTGTTTGCAGATAATATGATATATGCTTTTTCTCTTCTTGGGATATAATATGAAAATTAATGAAATTGCTGACATTTGTGGTAATTGAATCTGAATGTCATATTTCCCTTCTCGAACTTACGACAAGTCGGAAGACTGCCGTTATCCGAGAACTTAATGTGATCGAAATTGAAATACTGCGAATGTGCGTATCAGGGTACCACTGCTCTGATACCAACTGTGAACCCCTTAGGATCCGGGTACCCGTTAATCACACATTTGCACTATTATTCACATGAGATCGCAGAAGTTATAGAAAAGCAGGGATTTTTTTTCGCGTTGCAATAATTTCATCAGACATTCACATCCATATTCATAACCACAAGCTAATAGAACAATTGGCATCAAAATCTCATTTCATTAATTTCCATATACTTTACAACATGTACAGTGACTGACAGTACATATAAAATTCCCAAAAATCTGACTGAAGAGAAAGAAACATAATACATGAACAAAACTGACACAAAATAACCATACCGTCGGGTATAAACTCTATCTCCTGGAACCATGTATAGCTACTGAGCTGCTACTGAACAGCAGGCTGTTTGCCTGCCAAGCGTGCAAGGAAGAAAAGGCGTCAGCGGGTGCTGGTACTTCTCATAAATTTATAAAACATAAACAATGATTTAATATTTTCAAAAGTAACAAGTAGAAAGGTAGGAGCAACTCAAGTTTAAATTTATTTATACTTGCAAATGTAAAAGGTTTCCAAATTTTTTTGTAAGCTCCTAGCCATTACCTCAACATTTCCCGCATAAGCATATTTCAATGGTAATTAATTTTATCAGAAATATGTATATTTTATTCTTATATTACTCAGAGATTATATTTGCGGATTTTGATGATGGAAAATATGAGATGAGAAGATATAACGATTTATTAAATTCTTAAGTCTAGTAGATAGTTTGTGGTCTTGGTTCGTGTGAAACCTCACACTATGACTCTAAGACTTGGGGAATGTCTTAGGGTTGGGGTGCCTCCGTAGGCATGCAGTGTGGTATAATGTATCATATCTAAGTTCCCAACACGTCCACTAGCTTAATGAGATTTCGATTCAGATTGTAGTTACTTCTATTAACTCAACTTTGATTGTAATCCCTTCAAACCTTTACAGTAACTCTCTCAGATATAACTCTCAATGATGTAGATATAGATGCAGATATGGATGATCTGGATATAGAATCGCCAAGTTTGTTGGCGAAAAAAAAACTCAAGCGGTGAAAAAGCCAACAAAAGGGCTCTTCCGTCTCGCCCTCTAATTGGAAGTGCGGTCCAATAGAGGGATAGGTCTACTCCCAAACTACGCCACTGAGATGGGTGAGAGAGACTTCCCGGAAAAGTCGCTCTAGAAAACAGCCCGACAAGTACGGGCAACCGAGCTCGTATGTAAAACTGAAAACCAAGGATCCCCCGCCTGGGTATCCTAAACAGAGGGTCAGCGTAACTGGTCTAAAGTCGGGATCCCAACGAGGCGTAAAAACACTGCGAGCTCGCGTAAAAACCGAAAAGGATTGGGATCCTAGACCCGCGCACTTGGCGGCCGCTGCCCTATCTGGGCTTCCTATTCTCCCGCCCAGTTAAGGGTCACCGCGCCCTCGCACGGTCAGGCGTAAGGATTACCATGACCGGCATAATAATTTATCATTGGTTCATCCTTACTGGCTTGATTTTTTTTAAGATTCACTTCTGATTACAATTACATGGAGTGTGACTTTTCTGAACTATGGACAGTCACTTCTAAGAAGGTTTGTGATGCTTGAAAAATTTTGAACCATTCTATTTAATTATAGGGATTATTCTTCCTGCCTGTATAAAGAGCAAAAACCCTCCCCCTTACATACACTATATGACTTGTTTGTTCGACAGATTTGCAGTATCGCACCGTTTTATGATTATTTTGAGCATTTAGATCATACCTTTTATTAATGGCATTCTAGTTAGGCATGTTTATGGTGGCTAAGACCTAATCATGCACCATATCTACATCTGCGGCAAAGCCACAGGAAAATTCCATTCCAATGTGGCCACTCTGGAATTGCTCCTTATCAAAACAAAGAGCCAGTCAATTAGTCCCAAAAGCTGGACTATGTGTAGTATTATAGAATTTCCCGTTTGTGTGGGAATTAGTCACAAAGTATGCCCACATGTGAGTGAGTTTAATCTAAGCTACATTCTATTAGAGAATGATTCACCTTTTTGCTTGTAACAGAATCATTGATGATAATATGACAATTGAGGCTAACTAAGGATACTAAATGCAATACCAAGAAATACGAAGTTTATATGTAGCTTATATGATCCTTGAAATTTTATGGTACCCGATAGAATTTAGGTTCCACTACAGCATTAGTTGTAGCCATGTAATATTGGGATAACTGCGATCTTGGTTGGTTCCACGAATTTAGAGTGTTAACCTTTTCTGAAAATTATAGTACGCATACCGAGCACATTTCTCTAGCCCTGCATGATCATTTGGAGTTCATCCAATGAGCTTAGTTATTAAAAGTTGACCATGACTTCCTTAGTTGTATATGCCAATGTTCATGCCCGATCCTTGAGGAATACGAGTACATGCAAATACAGATTTGTATAAACTGAATATGGTCTTAAATCTATGAATTCTATATATCTATACCGATGTTCAAACCCTTCTGCTTTTTGTGCTATCTTAAATTTTCTTTTTTTAAACAGAGGTCAGCAACATATCCCACTATAGAAGATCTAGCTCAAGATTTTAAAAACTAATGTAATGTTAAAAATGAATGGTTATATATTATCATAAACGTTGAAATCTTGATCGTTTCCTCAAAGGTTTGGCATGTTGGAATTCTTAAAAAGGTAGATTAACAATTAAATCTGTTTAGTAAAAAGAAAATATGAGTAATCACTGGGTCAAACTTTTGGAGAAAACCCCTAAGAGTGAATTTAGAATGGTTAAAAATGCATGCATGGCAACAATAGGATGGGGATAGGAATGTACCTTTGATCTTCAAGTTTGAAGGGGATGAGTTGCATGCAGGAGGAGGCTTCTTGGCAGCTAAGATTAGCTACTGCTGGGAGTAGCTTCTAAACAGGAGAATCAGTTGGAAAGAAGGCTTTACTGGAGCACGAGTTTTCTGAGAGCAAAAGCTACAGGAAGGCTGAAACGTATCCACTTCCCTTTGCCAATAAATAGCAAAGGCATACAACCGATGGAAGGGCTGGAGTCTCCTTGTGTTCAGCTTTTGGGTGGGGAAGAATAGAAGGAAGAAGATATGGATTCTTGCTGGAGAAAAGAAGAGAGACAAATTGGGAAATTGGAAAATACGATGGAGAAGAAAAGAGAGAAGAAGGCTCCTCTCGGCTGAAGGAATGGGATGGAAAAGATTGAAGGTCATTTGGGGGTTTATATACAAAGGGATGTGGTTTTATATATTGCCAAGTGTAAAAAAAAGAAAGCCAAATGGCTGTCCTGGAATTTGGAAATTACTGTAGCAATTATAAGTTATTCTTTTATAATATGTTACCGTCAGTTTTAAGTTTTAACTTATTAATATTTTTTTCTTTTATTTGACAAACTTAAAATAAACCGTACGTGCATCGGGTCTCGGAATTTGGCGCACAATATTTGTTTTGACCGTCTCGGAACGACGATCAATATGAGTATAATATTGATATACTTCCGATCGAGTTTTGAATACTCGAAATTTTCGGATACGTTTTTTATTTAAGATTAAATTTTGTGATTTTAAAATATCAAACGATATCCGATTGGCGAACGGTCAATTCCGTTGGTCTTATTTTTGTCGAATTGGATTTTTAGGCGGTCTCGGTTCGTTTTGCAGTTTCTGAATTTGCATCGCGGCTTTTCGTGACATGCATTACGATGCGACCGATTTTTGGTTAATTTTGCCCGATCGACTTTTAATTTACGATCAATTGATCGATTTAGGTTGTTTGACAATAACAAACACTTTATTGGATTAATCGGACGCTAATCGGGTCGGATTCGGGTTTGGCGGATTCCGGATGTTACATCTCCTCAGCAAATGGATGGCTTCAATAGTTGAGCAACCTGGCATGAATCCAAATTGATTTTCTTTTACTTTAAAAACTTGCCTCAACCTTCTTTCAAACACATGCTCTCAAATTTTCATAGTATGACTCATTAGCTTGATACCTCAGTAATTTGAACAAATTTTAATGTCTTCTCTGTTCTTACAAAGAGGCACCATGATACTTCTCCTCTAATCTTCAGGCATTTTCTTGCTTCGTCAAATAACATTGAATAAATCCGTAGCCAAGTCGAACCACCCTCTACATCACCAGGGGTGGAACTAGTATATGTCATGGAGTGGCCATGTCCCCTCCTTTATTAGCATGTCACTTGTGCAATGTATTAAATTTTTAATATGACCACTTATTAGTTGTTTAATAAATAGTATTATTGGAGAAAGATTGTAAAGTCATTTAATATTCGGACGGTAGAGTAACATGGTTAGTTTTTAGGAGACTATGGTTTGAATTTTACCTCTGTATATTTTATTCATTCACTTCCAAAGTATCAAAATTTCAAGTATAATTTGATATAATATTCAAGTTCACTTACAGATTCAATGATTTCTCATGTTGTTTCTAGCGCTCAAAATAAAAAATGTAAAGTTTCCTTTTAACCATAAATTTTTTTGTTTTAAAAATTTTCTTGATAATTTAGCATTTTAGGGACGAATTTAGAGATGTTTATATTATTAGATTTATGAAACTTTAAGAATCGCCGTTGAAAATAATAATCTATTGAAAAAATCTAACCTTAATAATAGATTTAAATTGTAAGTTTATCATCGCCACCCTCCGATGTGATCCGCGGTCTCCATCCACGTAGCGGCTGTCGTTGCGTGCCGCCGAGCACCTCGCAATAAGCTGAGCGAGTCGTGCGACGACTGGAGCACCTCCAAGGTGCTCGGCCCATGCCCCTTCTCCACCGGGTTCCCCTCTCCGACGAGGTATTTCTTCCCCTTCTTTTTCTCGCAATTTTCTTGCCTCTCACGATCAGCTTCACCTTCACCCAACCACCCCCGCACTTTCGCCATCCATCAATCATCTTCGCCGACCACTCCTCCCTTCTCTAGAACCCCATCCGCTCCGTTCCACCTTCTGCTCCACTTCGCCGAAGAAGAAGACTTCGGGCCACCATCTCCCGTCACGCCAGCCCTCACTCACTGATCACGCACTGTCCACTGCACGCTTCGGCTATCTAACAATTGCAGGAAATCAAAGCTTCAATGACCGGAGTTGCAGCGGCGCTTTTTCACGTCCTTCCACTCTGGCGAGGCTCCATCAACCTCCATCTCCGACTAGCTTCGGAGCCTCACCGCGCCTCCCGGATCTTCGCCAGCTTATCAGTCGCCTTCTCCAGCCCTCAGATACGAATATACATCACAAAGGAGCAAGGGGCAGGTCGCCGGAGCCCCGCCTTCTCCGGCGACCTGTAGTGGAAGACGAACAGGTGCCATCCGATCATCTGGATCGGACGGCTATGCTGATGCCATGTGGACATCCCAGCCTCAGTCCGAACCAGATGCCTCGGGTCCACCGAGCCACAACCCGAGCCACGGCTTCGCGCCATGTGTCCTGAACCAGAGGCGTCTCCCGAGCCTAGGGTCCTCACGTGCGACGCACGTGAGGCCTGGGTAAATTACGCTAAAGGTCCTGGAAGTTTCGAGAATTGTAGAATGGTCCCCAGGCACGTACGTGCCTCATGTACATGCCTGGGTATTTTACAGGGAGGCCCTCCTACTTTCCAGAAATTACAAAAGGCCCTCGTGCATGAGAAAATTTCACAGAGGCCCATGCGGTTTTTCTTATTTGCATTTAGGTCCCTCCAGGGACCTAAATGTAATATTTATCATTTATTTTTCTTGTATTTTTATTACAATTATGCCATTGCATTGTTTTTAGCATAACTTGAGCATCGTGGGTCCAAATTGCATGATTTTAGTGTCGTTTTGATCCTTGTTTCGTCCTCTACATCATAGCATGTTTAATTTTCTCATCTGCCACTATTTTAAATGAAGTGATTTTTTTGTGATAGATGTTTGTTCTGATCTTGCTCTGATTTGATGACTACTCTTCATGTTGTGATTAAATTGACCCTGATTTCTATTTCTAATATGATGCTCATACTTTTAGGGTATCTTTGTAATCTTTTATTTAGTATACATGTAACCTTGCATAATTACTCATCCATCACTTTAAATTGTATAAAAATCAACTAAAAATTACATTCATCATGGTATTGCATTGTAATTCACATAGTGCATCTTGAAGACCAGGAATTGAGAATTTATTCACATATGTGCTTAATTGATCAAAATTTGATAAAAAGATTAAGTAACTGTGTCCTTGCATTCGACCTTGGTAGACTTGCCAAGTATTACTCCACAACATTCAAACGATTGTGATTTTTGCTGAACCAAATTTGCCTCTTATACTACGATAATTATTCATTCTAAAAGATGCAAATTTCACGTTCATCAGTTATGCAATTGTCCCTTATACTCTAATATAGGGGACGGTTGCCACCGTCCCCTATAGTTGGGTTTACGCGACGGCAACAATGGAGTGAAGGGGACGGTTATGACCATCCCCTATAGTACCCGGGTAGATAGAAAACAAGCCGGGGCTCTTCTCGTAAGGGACGGCTATATAACCGTCGCCAAAGGTCCAATTAAAGGCGACAGTCCGTAACGACCGTCGCGAAAACTCGATGGAGGGGACGGTTAGTCTACAACCATCCCCTATACTATTATAGAGGATGGTTTCTCATTGACCGTCCCCAATAAGCGTCCCCAAAGGCCGTCCAGTTTGTAGTGAAAAGTCATGACAATCACCTCGTCAATAAGAATGAGGTGACACATATAATAGATACTAATCAAAACATATACATACATACATGCATACACACACACACATATATATCAAAAGAAGAAAGAACAAAAAATAAAGCTCTTCAGTTAAAGCATGGTTTTAGCCCTTCAATCTCGTGTCTAACTGATTTGATTTTGATTTAGATCTAAAATTCAGAAACTAACTAAAGAAACCTCTTCATACAATGTAAAGCACTCTAACAATTAAACACCTTGACGAATAAACAAGTGAAAATTCATTAATATATGCAAGTTTCGATGAAAGCAAAGGGTAGGTTCCCTTATTTTTGTTGTTTTATCGAAACGACATGTAATTTTGATGAAATTTCGTTAGTATCTCAATGTATTTTCATTGAAATCATAGAATAAGAAACAAGGCAGCATTTCAATTTAAGTTATCAAGAAAAATGGTAATTCATAGGTATTTGGTGGACTTTCGTTGAAATTTGTGGCCAAGACACGAAGAGGGGCATGCAATTAGGGTTAAACAGATGTTAAGAGTTCAATCAAGTTGTACGCCTACACCATTGGATCGGTGATGGACGCAAAGATTTAATCACGAGGGGATGTTGTTGTGAAGCATCACTCAAAAAGATGATATTAGTGCGGTTGATCATATGGAAGAGGATACTCTACTGTAATGAGAGTTACAATCTAGGTGTTGTAATTCCAAATTTATTTGCGATTTTGATTTTCAAAATTCAACATTGTGGTTTATATATTCAATTAATGTTCCACATATCTTCCAAAGTTCGCTCAAATCTAAGGGCATTTGTTATTTAATCTTAATGGTCAAAGGTCCAATCAACATTTAAGCAACTTAAATCCCATTTTGAAAAGATTCAACTTTTGATCATTAAGATAAAAGAACAAATGTCCCTCGGATTTGAGTGAAATGTATCAGACATGTAGAACATTAGTCAGAGATATAATCCATAAGGCTAGATTTAAGAAATCTAAATCACAGAAAAATTGGAATTCAATTGCCGCTGAAATATATGCATGAAAGCACAACTCTAACCCGACAAATCTTAAGATCGACGGATTCAATTGCTGCTGAAATATATGCAAGAAAGCAAAACAACTCTAACCCGACAAATCTTAAGATCGATTGATTCAAGTACTTTATTATAGTGAATTACAGATTCATCAATAGCCTAAATTAATCTTCTCCAAAATGGTAGAATTGTAGCTGGGTTTCACAGGATATTCATGTTCCCATTTTTTCATCGATTTACTTAGTGGTAACCCTCTTCCTTTAGATGTGGCACCAAAAAAATCTATTAACTCAGGGTTGACCTTCCAATATCGACATTTTTCATGTTCTTTTGAAGTGCATTGTTCAGGAAAATCTCCTTCTCCTCTACCCAACCCTATTAAATGAGTGATCGATATATGGACCGTTGCTAATGATATAACAGCAGAGATGATATTCGTAGCTAATTCGAATACGAAAACTCATTTCGCAATGAATAATATCGTCATTATATTGTTTAATAACGGCTAATTTAGTGACGGATTTTGAAAGAAAACGTCAATATAGTTCAATTTTATTATAGTGCCACGACTGCTACCTGCTCACTCTGCTAGTATCGATCCTTACGTGATTGAGTTCATATACACCTGCAAATTTTACTAAAAATTCTTGTTCAGCAGTTACTAGCGGAAGCAGGAACCTGATCTTGTATAATAATTGATACCGCCGTTGGCGGTTGCCAGTAGTGCCGAATAAGTAGTGGTGCTATATGTTAAAAATTAACGAGTGTTGCAGGGGCTGTCGTAATTGCTTACTAATTTCCAAATGCTAACCCTAATCCAGTTCGCAGTGGAAGGATTCCATGCATGCATATATATAATGGGAGGTGGTCTATCATCTAGATACAGGGAAGAAAAAGACCTGGATTTTTAATGGGGATCCAGCGAGTGGTGGCGGGAGCTGTTGATGCATGCGTGGAGCGGCGATCGAGAAGGGCAGACGCAAGTTGTGGTGGTAAGAAAGATCGGTTGGGGAGTTGGTGGTAAGGCCCGCACATGGAACCATCAGCATCGCATGCTGCAACACGTGATGACAAGACGCTGGAACTTTGAAATGGAGAAAGGGTAATGGGACTTGTGATGGTGGTTTGGTCCGTCTCTTTGTTTGCATGTGGGTCGGACGCATTTCAGGAGGAGAATTAGATATCAAGCTCCCCCCATTTTAAACTCGCAAGATGGTTTGTTTCGTGCATGTCGTATATTTTCTAGGAAGAAAGGATTGATCCTTACATTGAATCTCAAATAAGGGATTGATTTTTAGTTTGTAACATACAGGGGACCAAAGTTTAACTTATCGTTACAGTCCCCAATGCCCAGGGCCGGCCCTGGAGGGTGTTTTAGAGTGCACATGCCCATGGCCCATCAATTACAAGGGCCCATTTCATTTCATGGAAAGAAATCCAAGTAAATCCCTCGTATCTCTTTCATGCGCAACGTTCACCTATTTCCCAATTCAGGAGGGCCCAATTTCCAAAATCACCGTAAAGAACACGGCGGTTCCCATTCCCTTTACTTTTTTAAGCCATTCTCATTTCCATTTAATCGGCTCCCCTCCCTCTCTCTCCCTCCCTCCCTCTCTCTCTCTCTCTAATCTCAATTCCAAAATCATTGTAAAGAACACGACAGTTCCCATTCCCTTTACTATTTTAAGCCATTCTCATTTCGATTTAATCGGCTCCCCTCCCTCTCTCCCTCCCTCCCCCCCCTCTCTCTCTCTAATCTCAATCTCTCGATTGGCTGAGAAAGGGCAAGTGTTGATAACTGCTGCGATTGGGAAGAAGCTTCTTCCAGTTTTATGATTTTGGAAATTCAAGTAAACTCTGGGTATTGTTCCGTTACTCTCTCTCTCTCTTTAGATTTTAATGATAAATAACGTACAGATGTGGATATCTGATCCATTCTCAAGTAAATAGGGACATGGAGTTATTAATATAGATACAAATACTTATTATATGCATCCCTATACGACCATTTGCATCTTTAATTTTCTTTACAATCAACATTGAAAATAGTTAAGCCCCCAGATTTCCAGTCATGGCAAATGCTTTGCCAGCTCGAGTCTTTCATATCTCAAAATGCTTTGGTTGCTCAATTCTCACATATCTCAAAAAAGTATCAGTCCCAATTTTCTGCCAGTTTGTTTTAGTGCAGATACTCGAATGGGGTGAACCATGACACATAATGTATGAGCCAGTTTGGAATGAGCACTGGATGTCTTCCTGTATTGTGTAGTTAGTGTCAGTCTACAATCTACACTATTATCTGCATTTGTCCAGTGAAATAAGATGATTGTCTCCATGTCATATCAACAAAGTGATTCCTTGCAAAGGGATTTATTGGCATAATTAATGTTATATAAGGGTCCAGGGATCGTCAAATATCAACAACGGATGCTTTTTTGCTACGAAACTAGAATTAGCAGCAGCACTGACATAAGGAAACCTATGTAATGAGACGGGAAAAGCTCCTTGGAAGAGACACGTGCACCAGACTAGGGATTTGTTGGCATAATGAATGTTTTTTTTGCAATTTCAATTTTCAAAATCAAATCTTATGGATTATATCTTAGATTAATGTTCCACATATCCTTCAAATTTCGCTCAAATCTGAGGGCATCACTATTTTATCTTAATGGTCAAAATTAAATTCTTTTTAATAGGGAAATTTAAAAACCAATACGTTCAAAAGTAAACGGGACAGGGTTCAGAAACTTAAAAGGGGAGGGTTCGGGTTGAATACCCAATAGGTATATCAAATCGACATCCTACAATAAATGGATTGGGAGATTCGCATGGTGTTCATACAGAGCATTTTTCTTACTTCAATTTTTGCAGCTACTTGTACATTTTGTTAGCTTCTCTATTTATATTAAATCATATATTTATGATATGCAGGTGTGGTTAGATTTTGCAGCTGTTGGCGCTATTAGATTCTTTTAACAGGTATTGTTGTTCTTTTTTTCTAAATTTCTTTATAGTTTTGTTTAATTTTTATATCATGTTTCCCAAAAAGTACTTGTCTGGATGTGAAAAAAGGAAAAAGAAAAAACACGATGAAGAGTTAAAAAAATCACAACAAGGTGCTCTTGATAAATTTATTCTTAAAATAGGAAACTCTAGTGAAAATTTGAATGATAATGAAAATTTACCTGATATCATCAATATGAATGAAAATAAAAATTTAAATGAAGATGTAACTAATAATGAAAACTTACATAATTATGTCAATAAAAAAGATGAAATAAATAATGCAATTGAGGCTATTAATGTATAAGATGCATCTAACAATGAAAACAATGGCATTTATAAACATCAAAATATTTCTTCTTTAGATATTTGTGACCCTAAAAATTGAGAGAAACTTGATAATCCATCAAGAGATATTATTTTGGAAAAAGGGCCCATAAGAGAAATAGATATTGATTTTCCCTTGGATAGTTCTAATAGACATTTTTCTTATTCACACTACTCTAGAAAGTTGAGTAATGGGGAGCTTATTGATAGAAAATGGTTGATTTATTCTAGAAGTAGTGACAAAGTATTCTGTTTTTGTTGCAAATTATTTAAATGTACTATTAGTCGAAGTTTGTTGGCAAACGAGGGTTTATGTGATTGGAGGCATATTAGGGAGAGACTTCAAAAACATGAAAATAGTACAGAACATATGATTAATATGAATAAATGGAGTGAATTTATAAAACGATTCGATAAAAATCAAACGATGGATAAAAATTTGCAAGAAGAGATTAGGAAAGAGAAAAAACGTTGGAGAGACGTTTTATTTAGAATATTCTCTACTATCAAATGTCTTGCTAAACACAACTTGACTTTTCGAGGATCGAATGATAAACTGTATCAAGATAGTAATGGTAATTTTTTAGGATTAATTGAAATGATAGCCGAATTTGATGTTGTAATGCAAGATCATGTTAGGCGTATTCAAAAATCGTGAAATTCATTATCATTATCTTGGACATAGAATTCAGAATGAGTTGATTTTACTTTTGGCTCATAATATTAAAAATGCTATCATTAAGATTATTTTTTAGAATTTTTAAATGTGGATAATACATCTGGTATGGGACTTTTTAGAATTCATCTGGTTGAAGAATATTTTTTAGAATTTTTAAATGTGGATAATACATCTGGTATGAGACTTTTTACTGTATTATTAGATGTTTTAGAATCTCTTGGTCTTAGTATGCATGATGTGAGGGGTCAAGGTTATGATAATGGTTCTAATATGAAAGGAAAACACCAAGGAGTTCAAAGTCGATTTCTTGAAATAAATCCTAGAGCATTATACATGCCTTGTGCTTGTCATAGTTTGAATCTTATTATTAGTGATATGGCACATTTTTGTGTTAAAGTCATCTCATTTTTTGGAATTATTCAACGCATATACTCGTTATTTTCGAGTTCTACTAAAAGATGGAAAATTTTGCTTGATAATATTTCTGGATTAACTATAAAGTCTTTGTGTAATACCCGTTGGGAGAGTCGAATCAAAAGCGTCAAAGCAATCAGATTTCAAACTCCCCAAATTAGAGATGCCTTCCTAAAGTTATTTGAATCTTGTGATGATGCAAAATCTAAGAGTGAAGCTGAGAGTTTAGCTAATGCACTTAATTTTGAATTTATTCATGGTATGGTAATTTGGTATGACATTCTATTTTCTGTGAATATTGTGAGTAAGAAAATGCAATCCGAATCTATTTGCATTGACTCTAGCATAAAACAAGTAGGAGGTATTTTATCATTTTTTGATAAGTATAGAGAAGAAGGTTTTGCTACAAGTTTAGAAATTGCTAAGAGCATTGCACTTGAAATGGGTATAGACCCAAGTCATCATATAAAACGCCGTGTTATTAGAAAAAAACAATTTGATGAGAATGATGGGAATGAACAAATCCAATCCGCCGATGAGTTATTTAAAGTTGATTACTTTTTAGTTGTTGTAGACATGGCAATCACATCTTTAAAAAGTAGATTTGAGCAATTAAAAGAATTTGAAAATATTTTTGGATTTTTATTTAATTCGAACAGGTTAAAGGCGTTGGATGATAATGAGTTAAAAGAATATTGTACTAATTTTCACTCTAAATTTTCTCATGATAATTCGTGTGATGTTGATTTCAATGATTTTTACTTTGAATTAAAAGTGTTGCAAATGACTTTGCCAAATGAGTCAATGTCTGCTATTGAAATTCTTAAGTTTATAAAGTCCACGAATTGTTATCCCAATGTATTCATTGCATATAGAATTTTGTTAATAATGCCTGTTACTGTAGCATCAGCCGAAAGAAGTTTTTCAAAGCTAAAATTGATAAAAACCTACTTGAGATCATCAATGTCGCAAGAAAGATTGAATGGTTTGGCAACATTATCGATTGAGAAAGATTTATTAGAAAACATTGATGTTGATGTTATTATTAATGATTTTGCATCCATAAATGCTCGTAGAAATCATTTTTTATAATTTTAATTCATGACTTATTGTTTAATGCTCGTCGGTCATAAACATCTATAGTTCATTGTAAGATTTTAAGAAAAAAATTTATAAGAAGTTTATAAATTTAGAAAATTAAATTATTTTTATGAGGGCCCTTTGTTTTATTTTTGCCTAGGGCCCACGAAATATCAGGAACGACACTGCCAATGCCATAAATGAGCGGCACCACAATCTATGATTTCACTTGACAAAATTACCTTTGACAATAGGGTTTACCTTTTCAACTTTTCCCAATTCAAGCCTCAAAAAAACAGAGCCAAACCACAACGACCGCTCCGCCTCTGCCTCCCCTTATATGACGACTGCTCTGACCATTGTCGGCTCTAGAC
Source organism: Ottelia alismoides (assembly GCA_037367405.1). Lineage (NCBI taxonomy): Eukaryota > Viridiplantae > Streptophyta > Magnoliopsida > Alismatales > Hydrocharitaceae > Ottelia > Ottelia alismoides. Next base: position 942,477 of record JAZKJV010008682.1, read on the forward strand.
CATGATGCGGTTTGTCGGACGCCTTCTTCTTGGGCGGTAACCTCCCCTCAAACTCGGCCACACCGGGTCTGTCTATTTTCCTTTCTCCATCTTGATGCATTTTTCGGGTTTGTGTGCATGGTCGAGAAAGGGGGTTGCGTGCGTGGTGCGACCTGAGCGGAGAGGTTCTTGCTCATTTGCCCTTGGCTCTTCCCCACAGCACTAAGTAGAGCTGCTTCTGGTATCCTACAATTTATTTGAGGAAAAAAAGAAATTAAGAAAGTATCAACCATCCCATCAATACGTGTTAAGCAACACACCATTACAGATTAAGGGTCTTGTTCTGTATTGGCTTTGATTTGATTCCTTAGAAGTTTGATGGAGATTCCTTAAAGGGTTGCATGAGTGGTCGGAGAGGGCGGCCTGAGCGGAGGAGTTCTTGATCGTTTACCTTTGACCGTGCGCACAAGTGCTCCTTTGCCTTGTATTGTTGGTTCTACATGAGAGAATAGTGTGCAAGGCCATTTTGGTACTCCCTAAATCTACATGATCTGATGTATGCTAAATGTACATATGTAATTTTCCTGATCGTTGTTTTGTTACTCCATGGAAGAGAGAAGCTAATCGAAGAGTTTGATCCTACAAGTATTATCTATTTTGTAAAAAGAACTGCAGTTTGCAGCGAGTTTCATTGCTTATTTTTATCATTAAGTAATGTTGGATAAAACATTATAAATTCCTTTAGTATAGGATTTTTCTTTTGTAGATGATGGTTATGAAATTTGTACAACAACCTGTTTTGGTAAAATGATGACTTTTTGTTTATTAAATCGATGCAGCAATGTGAATGTGTTAATATTTGTACATGAGTGCATTTTGGTAACATGATGAATTTTTCTTGTTGGTTATATAGATGAATTGTACTAAACGATATAAATTTCTTTTGTAGAAATGGCTATACGATTTCACATGTTAGAGATCTGGCATTTTGGGTATTAATTAAATAATTAATTGTATATATAATATTGAAATAATTAAACAACTTAATGATTTATTATACAATAATTAGTAGTTAAGTAATAATAATAAATAAATGCATTAATTAATAAATTAATAATTAAATAAAATTTATTTAATTTATTTAATCATTAAATATTAATAAAGTATATAAATATAATATATAACACATGTTAAATAATATAAAGTAAGGTACATTATACAATATATATACCAATACATTTCCCAAATCCACATTTTGCATATTAACTCCGATTGTAGCGAAATCAGTGTCATTTGATAGAAATTAAATAAAACAGATTTTAAAACTGAGTTTGCCCAATTCATAGTCCATATAGTCGAGTTATGAGGTCTGGAAAATTCAGGTAACAGCTTCGTGGTCTCAAGATTTATTGACACTTTGGCTTAAATTATATTTTTATTTTTATGTTGATTTTTAGAAGCACTTTAGAGAAGAATTAGGTTAAATGGAGTTACGGTTTATTAATTAGAAAATCGAGAAGATCTTACATATAGTACATATAGACAACGGGTTTCAAACGCCAAAACTCGTCTGTTTTATTCTAATATTTTTTTAATATTTTTTAATAAATAATATTAATTATAAAATGAAATTAAAAAGTGAGTTTGGTCGATTTAGAGTTTTTGTATAAATAGTTACGAATCTCGAAAGACGGCTTTTACGGTTTTTTGGTTCATTGTAATATTTTATTTTTATATTAAATATTTTTTCTGATATTTTTTATGAAATAATATATATTTTTCTAATAACTTTTGTGAAAGAAATGTTTTTATTTGAGATTTCTTCGATGATGAATAAAATAGGTGAAATATTTACAAGGTGGAAAATGGATTTATGTGTTTTTGTGATATCGATTTGTGATATTTTTATAAGCGAAGATCCTTATCTCCCCTTATTTATTTATTTTGTCAACCATGTCAATATTGATGTGGTCTCAAGGTTAGGATCAATATATATATATATATATTATATACATCCTTCTTTTTCTTTTATTTTCTTTTTTCTCTTTATTATTTTATTTTAGATAAAATAAGTGTTAAATAAATATATAATATTAACAATGATGGTTAGAATGTTAATTAATAAAAATTAATGATTATTTACATGCATTTTACCAATGATTTTAGTCAAATTGAAAGAATAAAGGCGATAAATCATAGATTCATCACTAACCTGTCATTCTGGATCATCTGTAATCATGTCCAAATATGTATTTGCTAACCATTTCGATAAAATCTAATGATTTTGTAATTCTCTTGGACATGTATGATGTGTAAGGAAGGACTTGATTTGATATGACTGCTCTGAAGTTATCCATGATACATATAACTTGTAATGGCATGCGGATCTTTACAAGCAACATGAATTTTGTGCAGCTTGTTTGCAAGGAATCTAATATCATTGCCACTTAAAATATTTGCTTTTCGAATGGTTTGTTTTAATTCGCTCGATCAGAAAATTTCAAGCCAAGTTTGAGAATGGCATGAGACATTTCTTCACAATTCATATCTTTGTACTTTGGCACACCTGCAATTGAGATCAATTAAGTCATAAGATGGCAAGTCATAGTCTGACATATATGAACCTCCACCATCACAATCTCCATCACTTTCATTCATTGGTTCATCTTAACTAAGATCCTTTATAGGAGAGAAATCACTATCAACCATATTGCCATCATCACCCTCAGTTGACATTTGCAATTCAACTTCATCAACATCTTTCATACCATCTTCAGTGGCACGTGTGCTAGTGCAAATTTCATGAAGTGATTCAACAAGAATAACCAAAGTCTCTAATTTTTTGTGAAGAATAAATATCTGTAATGTAACTTTATCCGAATTCACCAAGATTAAATTAGAACCTCTACTTGTTGGAGTGTACCACATTCAACATTCCTTGTCAAGACCAATATCAATGAGGAAACCATGCTCTCAAATAAAGAAATTAGATCTAGATCCACATTCTCCACATAATCTACTTGAGCGCCAACATAGTCTCGATTGTTATTAAAGATAAATAGGAATGAAATAGCAAATGAATTTGGATTGAATTTTTTTTCACGAAAGTTGTTCGTCTCAATGAGATCTACAACTTTCATGGGGATCAACACCAAAATTAGTCAATTACATAAAGTAATATTTTTTGGGTACTTTAAGTGTATAAAATACCTTGATTTTGGGGTTTTTATATTTTTTTTATCTTTTTAATTAAGATAAAAATTGAGAAAAAAATCAAAGATAAATCTTTACACATTAATCTATTGTTATATTTTTATTAATTAAGAAAACAAAGAGATAAAATAATGTAAAGAAAAAGATGACTTTTGTACAGACTGTTAGTGAACACTCAGATTCGGTTAGTTTCTTTGATTTTGATTTTACTATTAATTTAGATTTTTGCACATTTTAATAAAACTTTTGTCATATAAAATAAATGAAAAGGAAATAAAATAAAAAGAGTTAAATATGTACATAAAATAATAGGTCAAAATCAGGTAAAATATACAATGTACAAAAGATGCCCAAAACTCAACTTTCACATATATGTTGTGATTCACTTGAGGATATTGTTTTGAATGTAATTGAATGTATATTAGTTCAAAAGTGAGTAGGATCAAATCCTCACACATATGAGGAATATATCAACGTTTTAGTCCGTCATATCTGAAATTAGGGCTCGAGTTTATTTCTCAATTATTTTAGTTAGTGATTTTTTTGTATTTTTCCTTTATCTGTGTTAGTAATATGTGCACAATGGATGTGGTTTCTAGTGGTTTGGAGTTAGCGTGACAGTTAAGAATCGTGGAAGCTAGCTTATTTTACATGTCAATTGGGCTGAGATTTTTGGCTTCTTATTTTATGCAATTATGAATGATAAAATGCGATTCTTATTTGCGTATGCATGAAGTTAATTATGCAAGATAATTGATGAAATGTAGATGAATGAGCTTATATAGTGTCTTTTAGAGTGATGAATCTGAGACTCATCAGACTCCATGAGTAACTATAGTGGCTCGATTTTCCCTACGGTCCAATCGAAGTTAGAATTCAGAAAGAGAGAAGTTAGAGATACAAAGATCCTATATGCAGGGGGTCGCAAGTTTGAGGTGGATTGCAAGGGAATAGTGCATGAAGTGGATTTGGCGTTGAAAATGTATGGATGCGGGGAATGTTATTTTGATTGGAATCCCTTACAAGCATGTGATAGCAACAATATTTGCAATTAATGAAAACCCAGAAGATTATGTTGAAGCTTGCTATCATATATCGACTTATCGCAAGAGTTATGCTCCAATTATTCAACCAGTGCCTGACAATTCTCAACAGCCATTTAGATGCATTTCTGCTCCCGCTATCATGAGGCACTACGAGATCTATCATTCACGAGACTGGTATCGAGGGGATATGGGATGATGTGTCTCTCAAAAGGACTAGTTATGTCGAAACGGAAGGTCATTTATTGACGATCGATGGTTATAATACAGAGGAACCCTTGGCTTTCTCTCTCCTCTTGACCTCGACTGTGGAAGGACTTTGATCCCGTAAAAACGTCTTTCGAGGAATGGCCAAAGATCTCTCTCTTCCAAGCCTGGGGAAGCACTAGTCCTTCTATGACCAGATTTCAATTTGTTGTCTGAAACACTATAATAATCTATGAAACCTGATTCGTCTCGACGTGACCTTATCGTGGATTCTCAATACTTCTGTCGCTAAGCGTCGGGCTGATATCAATAATCTCTTTCAGTCATTTATTATTTCTTAATGTAGAACTCATTGAACTAACCATATTCTCGGACAAGCGGGAAGCGACGAGAGTCTCTTCCAAGCTTCAAGCTAAGGGGGCTTTATAAGACTTTCTACCTGACCTCTTTTGCTTTCCATGGAGAGTTCGATGTTGAGAAGGTTCCCTTATCCTGGACCTTTTCGCACTCTTAGAATGATTGAGTTGATGCCGCTGTTTTCTAGCTTCCTATATATCTGGGTGTCGCGGGCTTGAAAGTAATTTGAGGGAGACCTGCCAAAGAGACTTCTATTGAATCGAGAAATAGGTTTGATTGTACATCTTTTTTAGAGATATATATCTGGCATCCTCCAGATAATTCCAATTGAAGCAATTTGATGTCGAGTACAACTCCTACTTCAAGCTGGGCACTGCTGACCTAGCAGGGACACATCAAGAGGGACTGCCCGAGCACCTATTCACCACCTTAGTCTTCGAAACGGCAAATGCTATTTTACCTCCAAATGTTCCCACTCCTCCAGGAAGGCCCAAAAAAATGAAAGAGGGTAGCGGATGAGGCACCTAAATCGGACAAGTTGAAAAAGCATCAGCATCAATTGAAATACCGTAATTGTGTAAACTATGGCCATAATGTAAGAACTTGCAAGGGAATCCATATGAGAAAGAAGCTTATCAAATAGGACCTAGTGCTGCAAGAGGATCTTTCAATACTGAAGTGCATGCTCCGACAATGGGTCCATCACAACGGGGAAGAAGAATCCAAAGGGGATCATCTCAAGTTTCTTCCATCGTGCATTAACATGTAAGTATTGTAAATTTGAAGCCGTAAATAGTTTAGTTCGAAATACTGATAATCTATATATGTTAGGTGGTTTTTCATAGTTCCATTTTGTGAGGTTGGGATTGTTGGAGTGTTTTTTATGATCTTTGCCTTTCTTTTTGGAAAATCGATATGCATGTCGAGTTATATATCCAACAATTTTTGGAGAAGGATTGATCGTTTACATATCTTCGTTGCAGGAATTATGCCAAGATGGATATTGGTGGAGTTTTTTTAGTTAGATATCCTCACTTGACGATGGTGCATATGTTAGTTATTTGGTTTGGATAATGGTGTTCCATAGGTGGACATCCTCACTTGTTGATGGGTATTATGATAGTTGTTTTTTTTTTTTGTGTATGCCAATGACAACGGATGATGATATTTGAAAAGTTTTTATTTTATAGGTAGGCCAATGGTTGGCCATTCTTACATGTTACAAGGGTGGTTATTTAATGAACATTGATGATCTTATGTAAATTGATAACACACTTCTTATGTCGATTTTTAGTAGAAGATATTTTCTTGATATTGTTGCTCTTGGTCATTAGTGAACATTGTATACGGTTGATTTTTTGATGTGTCATGTAAAATGAAAGGTAATTCACAAAAAAGAGATTGATCTTTACATGGATTCAAAGCGTATTGATTTGGAATCTGTTTTGTAATCTTTACTGTCAAATGACACATGATTAAGATCTCTAAGTAAGGATATGAGACATTAATTTCTTAAATAACCACTTAATTGGAGGATGCAAAGAGACCGTTATGTGTTTGATATTTTAAATCTAACATCTGTTCTTTTGTGACGGTGAAGAGAGAGCGAATCATTCTATTTTTCAGAAAAGTTCGCATATGACGTCCATCTCTCGATAGCAAATTGGCGGATCTAACCAACAAAAGTGTTCGTGACCACTGCCGTCATATCGATAGCATCCATAAAATCTTTGATCTGGATTTTTGTTAGTCCAAGAAATACGTAGTGCAGCTTTGACTCCATATTTACCCTTTTCAAGGATCTCGTACTCTTTTCTGTCATAAAATGAAGTATCGACCTTATTTGTCCTGATGAGGATGAGGAAGACATCATTTCCTGAAATTAAAAGGAAAAAAAGCGGATGTATGAATATTGCACATACTTCTAGCAAATATAAGACGAGAAAAACCAACACCGAGTAAAGTCAGCGGATCTAATGCTTACATCAGTCTTTTTAATTCTCCCACATTAAATGTAATAGAAAAAATATGAATAATGTGTATGCCTAAGCATTCTAAAACAATTACCACAAATTCCATGTGTATGATCTAATGCTCTGGACGAGGAGTTCTACCCAAGGGGTAAGTGTCCATGCATTGTTGTATAACGCAGCTTCCTCCAATTTGCTAAATCTAGACATCAATGTACCACAATCTACTTAAATAATTATGCCTGAATTATTTAATGATTTTATGAAATTACATAATTAGTTTATCCAATGTTTTGACTAACTGAATATGCCCATGTAATTCATTTATACGTATAAACTTTACGGAATCTCCATCAAACTTCGAAGGATTCGAATCAAAGAGAATACGGAACATGATCCTTAACCTGTAATGGTGCGTTGCTTAACCCTTAATTTGTAACTTGACTCCAAGAGCAAACGAGCAAGAACTCCTTCGCTCGGGCCACCCTCTCCGACCGAGGGCTAAGGGCAAATGAGCAGAACTTGTGCGCACAATCAATGGCACGACCAATGGCAAATGAGCAAGAACTCCTCCGCTCGGGCCGCCCTCCCCGACCATCCATGCAAACCCCTCTCTCGAACCTAAATACGTGAAAAATGCAGCAAGATGGAGAAAGGAAAATTGGCATACCTGTTGCGGTCGAGTTTCAGGGAAGGTTGTCACCCAAGTGGAAGACGTCCGACAACCCGCGTCGTGGTCTGGAGCCAACGACGTCGAGCTGTCGTATAGAGGAGGTGGAGACGGAGCAGCCTTCGTGGTTTGGCTCTATTTGTTTGAGATTCGAATTGGGGAAATTGAAAAGGTAAACCCCATTGTCACGGGTAATTTCATCAAGTGAAACTATGGATTGAGCCGCCCATTTACGGTGTTGGGGACTGGAACGAAAAATTAAACTTTGGTCCCCTATTTATTATGATGTAAAGATCAGCTCCTAATTTGTGATTCAAGGTAAAGATCAGTTCCTAATTTGGAATAAGATGAATGATTTCTGATCTTCTAAATAGCCTTCATAATATGCTGCATGTAATAACTATGTATTCTTGATATTGCTTTCAATTGCCATTATATGTTACTTAACTAGCTGGCTAAAGAAAATGTATCACATAATCAGTATATAGTCTGAGAAGAGATGTCAATCTTCTCTAAAAGCTGATATAACACTCTTAATGCAAGTCCTATGTATAGGAATAAAGATTTTGAAGTAACCGATAAGTCAAGTTAAAGAGTTAATATGATGAGATGAAGATACAAAGATAGACATGGTATACTGCCATGAAACCGATACATATCCTTTGACCGTAGGAAAATACACACACACATACATATATACATGATTGTGTACATTCGACAAACCAATAAGTAGATAGCCTGACATGGACTATCTATTGATGAGTTGGTGTTTAAGGGAATATGATAAATATAATCTCTCAAAGGAATTATACAAGTTTATACTTACTGAATCAAAAGAGGCAGATCACTCATGAGCTATTGGGTCAAAATAAATTCCATCGATGGTCATCTTGTTTATAAAATTAAATAAGAATTCAATAATGTTAATATATTCTTTTGGAAAGCGTATAGTTAATATTGTTGCCAAATGATCAATAGAAAAATCTATTGATAAACTCTTGTAGGAGACAACAAAATACATGATCGAACTTCAAGTTATTCTACTCTTTTAGTTTGTAGGATAAATGAGTATTGGGAATGTTTGAGGTCGATGTGATTATAATTGATCGCATGACATGATGCTTCCATTCGGAGGGAATGAAGAAACAAATGGATTCTAATGACTTCACTTAGCGACCAAATGAATGAGTCGTAGAACCATATTCTAGATCCAAAAACTTGAAACTTGATCTGAGATTGTTTAGTTAGAGTCAATTAGAGAATTGGTTTGATATCTTACTCGATCAGATGATTAAAGTGGCTTCAATCCAGATATAAATGTACACACGTATATATAACTTAATAATTTAATATATATGTATATATAACTTAATATCTTTTATATTTTAATAATTTATTACAAATTTTAAGAATTTTAAACATATTTTAGGTGGAGACTACGATTATCTCTTTGTTGGGAGGTTATATTAGGCATTCTAAAATAAAAAACGAAAAATAGAGGGAGCCAAGAGATCATATTTACTAGTAGCTCCAAGGGATGAAATGGTATGTAGTTATGGGTAATTTTACTTTCAATATACATATAAAAAACATTTAAAATATTTTACATGATTGCTAATGGTAATATTTCATATGGTTGTTACTTGGACCTATTTAATGTTAAGTATGAATTTGTACATGTGGAAGATAGTTTGCCATTTTGATGATGGGTTATGTTTGGAAATCCATGTTTAATGTTGCAACTTTACAGGTTCTACAAGTGTTTATGTCGGTCCATGCACATGTTGCATCCAACCATTTTAGGTCAAAGTATTATTCATTTGACAAAAAAACATAATAGTTTTGATAAATAATGTAGCCTCTGTATAAATTGTCTCTCTTATTTTATATACGATCTTTTGTAAAATAATAACTGATTTTTTACTTTTAGGGAAAAAAAAGATGAATAATGATGAAGATGAGGACGATGTTGACGTGGATAGATATCGAAAAAAGAAATGTCAAATGAGCATGATCTTATCTACGATCGGGCAGTCATCAAAAGAGATAGAATAACAACAAGGACAAGAAAATGAGGGGGGGAGGGGCATTACTTGGTTGATGGAGTATTTTTTTTCAAAAACACACACACACATAGGGCCGTTCAAATGGGATGTAATACAACGTATAGAGGATGAGCTCTATCAAAACTATTACTATCTTGGGATTTTTACATCACGACCCTTGTGAATTTTTGCCAGCTGAGATGTGTTCTTTATATTTACTCTACAACCTCTGCAAACTTACTCTATCTTACACTACGACTAGGGATGAGTATGGGTCGGGCCCTGAAGGGCTCATGTCCAAGTCCATTTAAAAACTTCGGGCCTTCAGCCAGTCTTAGGCCCACAAATATTTTCTTGATTCGGCTCAAGTGCAGGCCAATCCAATTCTTGTGGGCGGGGCTTGAGCCGGGCCGACCCATCTCCACCCATTATAGATTATTAACTTTGAGTTTTTGTTTAAAGTCAATGTCAATTCAAGTTAAACGGACTAAATTATTTAAAACATATGCCATAATACTTGTAAAACCATTAAAACTTAATTCTACCGGAGATAATTTCTCATTTTATACAAGTGCACTCAATGTTAGATATCATAAACGTCACTCATTACAGAAATTGAAAGAGTGAACCAAACTTACACAGTTAACAACAACAGGTGCACCATGCACTACACGTTAAAAAAATAGGCATAATGCTCATATTGGGTAAAGGTTCAATAATAGAAAAATTCCGATGGAAAAAACACAAAGAAATTCAAGAATAACCATCGAAATCTAAATCATAAACTAATTAAGGAAAAGTAATTCCGAAATGAAATACAGTGATCATCAACTTATATGTCTCATGCATGACTTTCTTGATTTATAAACATTGTATGAAGACAATATACATGAACAACATGCAACATGTGAGAGTTTCCAGGCATGTAGGATACGGGAAGGGTTCGGGCCCTCTTCGGACTGGGCCTTGGACCGGGCTGGAGCCTGGACTGGGCCGAGCCAAGCCCGAGCTCAACCCAAAAAAATTTTGAGCCTAAAAATTGGGCCCAGGCCCAACCCAATTTTCGTTTGGACGTGGGTCGGGCTGGACTTTTTGAGCTGGGCTTCATGTTGAACCGGACTGGTCCAGTCCAATGCTCATCCCTAACCACGACTTCCGCAAGATTTAATAACTTGGGGCGCGGCTTTGGTCTTTGGTCACGTGAGCAGCATGCACCCAGATGATGGTGATCAGAGGGACAAATAAGAGCTTTGGGCAAAGGGGAGATTTGATCTGCATCCTTTCCCTTTGTCACTGATCATATCATTGCACTCTTTTTCTTTTGATCTTATTCCCAAATCTCCCACTTGAAGTGCACAGAGGTACGGACGTTCCGTTTTGTATCGAAATGAAAAGCTGAGATTCCTGATTAGTTGATTTAGAAATACTGCCTACTTAACAATGCCTTTGCTTTTTTTTTGCTAACAAGTTGTTGATATGTGGGGGAAAGGGTAAATTTATAAAAGAGAATCAATTATGTGTCCATTTCTAATTAAGGACCTCAACTTTCAAGTGTGGGAAAGAGACACCTAATCTTTTTTATTGATCTCAAATGCATGTCTCTGTAAGCTTCTACAACCCTTGTATGTCGATAGTAAGCTCTTAAATTGAAATTCCATGCCTTTATTTGTTACACTTTGAAAGATGAGGCCCTTAGTTGAGAATCGAACTATAGTTATAGTCCTTTTTTGTAATCTAAAATCTGAGCTTCTCCTGTTTATGAAAATGTTGGCCTGACTAATAGCTTTAACACCAATATAATGAAAATACCTATTCACCTTTATTTGATGTAATAAAGGGTAAAATGGGGCTGCCTCCAAGGGGAGTTAATTTGCCTCACCCTCCTCCCATCCGTCTCATTTTTTTATATTTTTATATTTTTTTAAAATGAGTCCCTAGATTTTCATAACTATATCCTTATATTATGTCATTCAAGTTTAGTGCGAAATAGAGACTCCTACAACCTCCATCTAGACAATCATTTTTTAACGATCGCAGAATTGTTGAAATCGACCCCATCTGGATGGAGGCGTAGGAGTCTTTTTTGTACGAAACTTGAATGACATAATATACGGATACAATTATGAAAATCCACGGAAGTATTTTCCAAAAAAATAAAAATGAGACAGGAGAGCCAAGTTAATTCCCCCAAACAACAATCCCCCTTTACCCATATACTAAAGTTTGTTCTAAGCTTATTTTTAAACGTTTGGTATATTATATGGTTATTTATGCCTTGTGTTGATAGTGCAATGCATATGAATCTTGGTGTTTATTATGTGTTTACTTATGCCTTAGTGTGTGTTTGTGTGTGCGTGCATGCGTGCATGTGTGCGGTGTGTGTGTGCACGCGCGCATCACATATATAGATATCACATTTATATATAAGACTCCTACATCTACGAAATCAAAAAACATGTATCACGTATATGTATGCACACATACATAATGATAATGATAATGATAGTGATAATAATAATATGTTTGCGCACACGCATAATAATCAAAATATATGAATCTCTTACCTTCTTTACTAAATATTTACATATTAGCGAGGATGTGTCTCCTCATTAAGTGCTCCATTGCAATCGTTGCTCGTTTGCAAAATATGTTTTCAAGGTTTGGTAGTAAGGCTCGCGTTGCTAGAATATTAGTCTCCGCTTGACTTGGTAAGGAAATATGCATGCAAGCTCCTCGCAAAAACTCTTTGCCGGCGATTGTGCTCGCTATGTAGGAGAGCTTGTCCTCTCTAGTTGTTCATATTAGAAAGAACCCAACAAGAACTTAGTGAGAATCGTGCTTAAAACCCCATCGAGTATAAGAGATATCACGAGATTCATATGAAGAGACGACAAAAAGAGGTAAGAGCGACCTGATATGGTGCCGCTTCATTAAAGTGGTACTCAATCACTTAGCCTACTTGCATTATCGTCAGCCATTATATAAATGAGAAAATGCATTTAAATGAAGTACAATGATAATATAATCACAATCATAATAACAACACTCATGCATATAGTACTACTCTCTAACAATAAAGTTTGAATAATATAAATATTATTTTTACAATCAATAGCTTGTTATTTGATCTAAATAGTTTGGAGGTGAACAAGGTCTAAGGCTTTCTTCCAAGTTGTTGTTAGAAATGAATGATTCTTTCCTTATCTTTATTACTTTCTCTTCATTTTCCTTTTTCATTTTTTTCATCCTTTGACGGTATCTTTTTCTAGGAAAAGAGAATCAAATAAATAACTTTGAACTTTATTGCAAATATAATAGCTTCAAACTAATTATTGAAATATTACTTGAGAACCATGATATACGATTGGATGTTTGTTAACATTCCTCGAAGCTCATCCATCATTGTATCGCATAAATGACCATGAACAGATGGTCTAGGCTAAGAATATGTTATCGTAGAGATTGATTACAAACTTGACTGAGCTATGATAATCTGGAGAACATTGACGATTGACATTATATGAATACTAATCTTCAACTCCATCGCCTCCTTTGGAGATCTCCGGCCAATTCATCCATGTTCATTTCTGGACCAAATCAAGCCAGGAGCCCTCCTTTCTCTTGTATGTCTCTAACTCTACAGGTCCTGGCACTTGAAGACCCCTTCTGAGTTGATTTTTGCTAAGTCAAAGATTCCCCAGCAGCTCCAGCTTCCTCGGTCGTCTAGGACCCCATCGATGGGTCATGGATCCTTTTGAGCCCCCGACCTAAGCAGAGAAGCATCAACTCCCTTTTGCACTGTCACTGAGCCTCCTAGGAGCTCAGATCGAAGTTCACCCAGTTGGATGTTCTTCCATGTTCTTCCTGGTGGGCTCTTAATTGTCTGATCGAGTTCAACTCCCAGGTGGAGCAACTGTCGTTGGATTGAAGGTGCCATCACCGTCAGATCAGGTGAGGAGATCTAATCCCGTTCATCCATCGGTGAACCAACATCGGGTGTCCAGCAATGGCCACGTGTCGAAGTGGATAATCACCAGCCGTTAGATCATGCCCTTCGAGGTGTATTTTTGCACTGCAAACCCTCCATTTTTTATTTACTTTTTAGACCTTAAACATTTATCTGACATTCAATACTTTTTGTAATATTTGCATTTCGAACCCCGTACTTATTTTATTTATGTTTAAGTCCAGTCCATGTCACCTCAGGTGCACATACATGTAAGTGTACGGTTTGTGAGGACACCCCTATAGTTTTGTATTATTATTTAGTCCAAGGATTTTGTATGTCAGTGTTATATTTTTAGAAAATTTGCAAGTATGCCCTGTAAATTTTTGGATATTGCAAATATATCCATGTCAATAGATTATTTTTGCATGTATTATGGGATTTTTGCATGTATGCCCTTGGACTTCCATAAAGTATTCTAGAATGGATGAAATGTTTATTTAAATTACATTTAGGTTTCTGCCAGAACAATTAATTTTATTCTGATAGTTTGATCATTTAATATCATTTTCTCTCTAAAAATCTTACGAAAAATATTTTAAGTGTCTGGGACTCTATTAAATCATATATATTTTTCGTGAGGTAATTAAAAGTGTTTTCCTATTTTTTAAAATACAAGAATGGTGCATTTTTCTCCTGTTTGCATTGAAAATTACATAGAAATTATAAAATATTTGAAAAATTCCAGTTAATAAAGTATCTTTATTATTTTATTTTGCAACTCTAGATCAAAATCGCTAAAAATACAAATGAAAAATAGTAAAAATTTAAAAATTCCAAAACCCTTATGAAAATCATAAAAAAATATTTACAAACTATAAAAATAGATGTTTTTATCTCTGAGTTTAGCTTGCATTATATATTATATATTAAAAATAGTTCTGGACATTTTTTAGGTATTTATCTATTTTTAAATACCAAAAGAATCTGGCCTTGTATTTCAATTCCCTTTCTTAACATTTTTAATCAATTAAGAATACAAAAATAATAGAAATTAAAAGAAAAAATTTAAAATAAATAAAAAAATACTAAAAAGATAAAATATTTTATTTTAAATTTTTTATTATGTATAGTTCTATTTATAAATAGAATATCTTATACCTAGTTTATAAATATTACTACTATATATTACCTATTATTATGTACAAAACTTATAAATATTTAAAAAGCCTTAAAATAAGAAGGATTGTACTTAAGGGTATTTTTTGATTATATATATTATTTTTATATCATATATATGTACTATATTATACAAATTATCTTTATATCCTTATATATAATTATACTTTTATATATTAAAAAGAAAACTAAAATCTGAAAAATATAAAAAGAAAACAAAAACTATAAAATTTTAAATAGAAAAATAGAAATTAAAACCCCAAAAAATACAAAATATTAAAACCCGGAAAATTAGAAAAGCGCTATAAAACACAAAAAAACGTTTGTTGGTTTTTCTTTCGATTGACAATTTTTGTGGCTATCTACATTGCTCCTTTGTGTTTCGACCCCTACACTTGCGTATTAAAAATCCAAACAAAACAAAATAAAAACCACCAATCATTTCTTTTTTGATCTAAATATTTTTGAGATTAAACCATGCTTTCCTTGCCTTTTCTCCTTCTCCTTAAATTCGGTATACATGTGTGCCTCTTCTTGTAGGTCATTTTCCTCCTCATCTTCATCTGATTCAATTTCTTAATATTGTGATGTACGCCCTTGTGTCCTATTTTATTGAAGATATATATATGATATGCAATTAAGGATATTGAAATATAAAATTATTAGAATTTATAAGGACAATGCTACATGCACGCTGAGAAATCTTGCTGGATCTTCATCACAGTCTCCACCAACATCGTCATCTGGGACTCCATATGCGATGATGGTTGTGATGACTGTAGCTATGAATACGACGTCTGGCCATAAGAAGAATAGGAATGACGATGTTCCTCCACATAGTATGAAGGAAGACCACCAAGCGCCTGCTCCATGTTCGCCAGAACATCCCTCTCCTCCAACACCTATTACGATTTTGATGGTTTAATATGAATATATAGTTAAAAATTGAATATACTAAAATAATATTTATCTATACATATTTCCAAATTACTTTATCAAATGGTGGGTTTTCCCTATTATGATCTTCACCCCAATTCTCTACAGCTAATGCCAAATAATGATCATGAAATGCAAATTAAAAAAACATAAGAAATAATTATATTATATCCTTCAAATTGCTTATATATAAAAAGACTAACCAACAATTCTCCTGCTTTAGGAGTGAAGTATCAAGACTCTCCATTTTTCTCACTCATGTGAGACGTAGACCACCACTTCTGAAAAGAGGATTCTCTTTCCAACCTTGTCGTCTGAAAAATAAATATAAAAAATAATAACAAAATAGAACAATAATAAGATAGTATTTAAAAATCTAATTTCTAATAAAAAAGTATCAGCTTCATTCTAATCTGATTATGACTTTTAGAGCTACTGGTTGAATTGATCCTCAATTTTTGGTAGTTTGTCCTTCCCACCATCGATCTCTTCCAAACTCAGTATATGCAATGAATGCATCACAAAAATCCACCCATCTACAATAAATATTTTATAAATAACATTTAAAAAAATACATCATAAATCATGGTGGTAATACAATACCTATCAACCGTGCACCAAGTTAGTGGGAACTTTTCATCTCCTCGCATCCTGTCTTCGCATGATTCTTCATTCCCTTAAATGTGAACTGCTTTAAGTTGACCAAATTCAAGAAATTTAATGCATATCCATATGAAAACTCCAATTTACGTGTCCATTCGTAGACAATTGCTTTTGAAATTTCAACCCTTCCATTATCATGTTCCTTTATATACAACTGCAGTCGATTGCATATGGTTTTTAATCACGATGAGACTTTATTGTATCTCTTGTGCGACTGGTTACATTCATAACTGTATAGAAGATGTTATCGAAAATATTTTTTCTATATGCATAACATCTAAGTTTTCTTGTATCAATAGCTTAATCCAATACAGTAATTACTAAAATATACTCTTCTTAATCCAATTATGACTATCACCAAAATCAGGAAGAGGTTTTGTTTCATCTCCGTTGTTCAAGGCTGCATTTTCCGATTCTTATAAACTTGATAATATCATTTCGCCGATCTTAAATTGTCGAAGGATCTATAAGAATGATGGTATTATTTTTAAATGCATGCTTTTGTCTTCAATAGGGATGATTGTTTGAAAGTAAACGTATGTGACAATAGAAAAAATATGATTTTTGACGGTGTTGAAGCTGGAATGAGTTTGTACCTTCCATACAATATGGATAACTTTTACGTCTATGTGTACTCCATCCAGATAACATTTCATATGCCGGGAATTCATTTATAGTTCAGAGTAGAGCTACTTTTATATTAAATATTTGACTTTTATTTGCATCATATGTATCCACTCCATCAACCCATAACATTTTCAACTCATCTATAAGAGGATGTAAATATTCATCGATGTATTTTCTCGGATGTGTAGGTCCTGACACCAACAACGATAGAAATATAAATTATCTCTCATTACATAACTATGGGGGTAGATTGTATGGTGTTGTCATTACTGGCCAGCAAGAGTAATCTTTACTTCTCATGAGAATTAAACCCATATGTACATAAATGTAAAACGCAATTTCTTTTTTTCTTCCGAAAATGAAGGAAATGTTGACATCAATACTATCCAACAATCAGCCTCGGATGGATGCTCCATGTACTCATCAACTATATGTTCTGCATGGTATGTCATATTTTTCGTTGTTTCCTCACAATAATATAACCATTTTAATCTTGGTGTCAATGGGAAATAACATAAAACCTTTCATGAGATTTGTATGCCACTCTTACTTGATTTCTGAAATCCTGCCTCATCACATTCCGGACAACTTTTCAAATGATGATGTTTCCTATAGTATAAATTACGGTAATTTAGACATGAGCCTACTTTAACTTCCGCTAAACTCATCTTCCACATCATCTTCTTGGTTTAATAAGTACCAAGTAATTCAATATCTTCATCTAATATTTTCTTGATATTTTAAACATGACATCAAAATTATGATCAGTCATATTATACTTCATCTCCATCGATAGAGATCTGAAATTGCGAAGAGTTTTGAATATATCTTACAACCCAACCACAATGGCTCTTTTGTTTTTTTCAACGGCTCGTAGAAGTCTGTAGACTCTCCATAGGGTTCCTCATCATCTAGACAAGCAGTTTTAAAATCAGGACTCGCAACGTCCATAACCATATCTAAGAATGTGTTAGTATTGTACGCTTCTTTTGACTCATTCACCGTATCCTCAAAATCATCATCATGCCTCCACCAAATCTAATATCCTTCCATGAAACCATTTTTGTAAAGATGCAACTAGGTTTCATCTTTAGAGCTCTTCTTCATTGAACGACACTTTTGACACGAACACAAGATAGTACCATCTGAGACACGAGAACCTTGTACATAAGCAAATTCTACAAATTCTTGAACACCTTTTTGAAAGGTACATGTAACACGTCCATTTACTACATTCTTGTACATCCACTCGCTATTAGCTATCTTTATCACCAAGATATAACAGTTCATACGGTCAAATGAGAGGAGAAGATTTATCTTTAGCTTAATCTCGGATAACATAAGTAGAAAACTTAAACCATAACCATCGATGGCTTAAACCTATCATACTTTTTCTAGGAGATGAGAAGAGAAGTGTGTTAATTATGTTATCACATGAGCCCGTCCATAAGTATCAAACTTATTATAAGACGATCGTTGTCACATGCTTGCTTAGTTCTGAGGAAAATTCTGCAGCACAACCCTGCACCTCTTCAGTATATCTCAAAAATCAGTCGCAATCAATTTTCAAAACAAATCACCATATTAACTATTTCGATAGTAAATTGCAATTGATTTGATATACTGAAAAGGAAGGAGTTATGGAACCGAATTTCCATCAGCAACAAACAACATGTGACAACAATCGCCTTTTAAGAAAGTTTGAATCCTTACAGACACCTTAGTCTGGGATCTCTGAATTAAAGAAAGTCAACCTAAATGTAATATTTTAATATCACTTTACGTCGTATATTTGTACCTATTACAAATGAGACAATAAAATAATCTTAAAATATTTATTCATTTGTATTAACCGAGTATTTACATATATTTATTGGTTGACGATGGAGATATGGATAAGTGTGATCCTAAATTAGTGCTTAATAAAGTTCTTAAATGAATATTATTGAAAGTGTACTTGCAAAAAAAGATCTCTCCGCCAGCAAACATCAAAATCTACTATCATTGGACCGAGATATCTCATCCCAAAGTGAGTCCAATAATACTTGTAAAATATTTAAAAAATATAACACAATTGGAGGTGATAAAATCTTCCAATGTGTTGCACACACCTGGTGTGCATGGCCACACACCACCCGATGTGGAGGGGCGCATTATGTGTGAAAGATTTTATACGATATAATAATAAGTTATTAGTATTTTAGCCTTATTATCAACCTAACTATAAGTTAATGTGATACACTTGGCCACATTAACTAGAATTTAATGTGATAATAAATTATCACAGAAGAAATATTGGTGTTTATCAAACACCACACTTGGGTTTGCCATTCTATTGATTGCATTTACACCTATAATTAATTTCATATTTACATAATTTACACATACAATTAGCTTATTATTCTTCTTCTTTAATATTTTAATATATAATAATATTTACTTAAATAAAAGAACTAATTAAATTCAATATTTTTGGATTTATTGAAATATATTTAAAGCATTTTAACTTTGGGATTTAAAGGAATATTCATCATTTTAATGTTATAGTTATGTAACAATATTATTTCCATTATAATATATAAATCTATATTGATAAAAGTTAATTATAAATAGTTTTAAAATTATAACATATTATTAATAAATACTAAATTGTAATTCTATCATAATTAGAAGTCTCTGTAGTAGTTTCAATATAAAATTATTTTCTTCTTTCTATAATTACATAAAAATATTATATCTATCTAATGAATATTTTCTTCTTTCTATAATTAGTAGTTTCAATTTAAGAAATATTTAATATAAAAATATTTTCCTCTTTCTATAATTACATATGGAATTTATTTTTTTATTATAATAATACACTCCCCATCTAATCATCCTCCACATATATACACCCATCTCCACATACATACATCTTGCTCATGGCTCCACATATTATCTATCTCTCTCTCTCCCTATCTCTCTATCTCTCCCATATCTATCCTCTATATGAGGATGTTTGTTTGTATAAATAGACTTATAATAAAGAGTTTTTGCCCAAACTAAATCAAATTGGATAAATTATGTAATCTAAGTCTCATTTATAGTCTATCATGTCATGATATTTCTATCATTTATATATTTTTTTTATAAAACATCAACGAAATATACTACCAAGTTTAATGCTGACAAATGTATTCATTTTTCCACTTTATTATCCATATTTAATCATATTATTGGTTGTGGCATTTCATCAAACACCTATCACGCATATGAATTTCCATATAGATTAGGCAACCATCATCAAATATAACAAGAACATATTAAACAAGTCTTATCCTAAGCATAGATAGCATATTCAATCACTCGAATATATACAAAATATAACAACAATTAAAAAAATCTAAAACTATCCAAACAAGAGTGATATGCAATGAGATGTTAAAAAATGAGAGAAAGGATGAAGTAATATACTGAACGGAGGATGCGTGAGTAGTTGAAATACACAAAGAAAGGTCGTCGGTGGCGAGGAGGGCTGTGTAGGGTTCGCCGGAGGTGTTTTGTTGCGGGAGAATGCGTATGGAATGAGGAAGGAGAGGTTGGGCGATATTCTGTTTAATGCTTTTGGTGAGCACACTTATGTGCTCACCCATAGCTCCGCAGGTGCTCGCCCAAATATTGGCACGTGCCCGCATGAGCCACACATGAAATTTCAAACAGGTGAGCACATGTGCAATACAAGTGCTCGCCGATAATTTCAGACGCACGCCACGTGACTGCGCCTCTTAATTCAATCTGGAGAGAAGCCTAAGAGAGCACATGTGATCCTACTGCACTCGCCCAGAGTTGGGCAAGCACATGTGCTTGCCTAGGGCAACCTAGGATGTGCATGCCATTCCCGCCTTTTTTTGTAGTGTTTGTGGGTGATTGTTGATTGACACACTTGAGTTGGGTGTTGAGAGCCGAGAGAGGCGCCGATAAAGCGATTGCCGGATACAATTTGCCGAATACTGTAGGCCCTCAAGATCGGACGTTAGACACTCCACACTTTTGTGTTCATCAGGTGGTAAGCTTTTTATCTAGGTGATAACTTTCTTAAGGTGTTGTTCGTTTATATCCCTCTTTATTCTTCTCCCTCCGAAGATGGTCAACATTTTGACTTTGGAGTCAAAATGAAGAATAAGATTTCCCTCTCTATTACTCCATCATAAACTTCTCCCGCAAAAAAATACAAATAGCTGTCACTTATCTAACAAATCTATCTCCTTAATACTGAACAAAGAATAACAAATAACTACAACTTATCCTCCCTTGTTCATCCTTGTCTCCCCTACAACCAAGCATATACATTGTCTTATCTCTCATTATCTCCTTCCCTTATTCCTCCACCAACGAATAACACTGAAACAAGATTGCTAGAAAAAACTACATTAGACCACCTGTAAAAACAGAAATCCTTGAAATATTGTTTAAAAATTCTTCCACGATTAATAATGCCTTAATGTGCATTCCCTTTTTCTGTTAACAAGAACCTTGTCAGCCTTTTCTCTGTCTCGGAAAAAATGGAAGAAAAATGCATAGATTTTGAGACAGCTGGTGTCATTTTCTGTGAACAGCAGCAAACATCCCGCACTCAAATCCCATAAAATCTGCAAAGGGGATGAAACACAATGGATTCAAGTTTCACATCTAGTGACATTTTCAACTTTTTTCTGCTTATCTTTGAAAGAACTGGTTAGGATGATGAACTCAGGGCCGTTTTGTTTAATCCTACAAGTGATCAGCCCATAGTCAATCAGATCTCATCTTGTGAATAATTTGGATGGAAGTCTCGTACTGTCTTGGCTCCTTTGAAAGAAAGAGAGAGAGAGAGAGAGAGAGAGAGAGAGAGGGAGATAATATCTGACAGATGGAGCAGTAGCTTTGGATCCCCACCCCAAACATTGGTCCTCTTTTTGATGGCAGCGTAGGGTGCCCCCTTGTGGTGGTCTGCTGTCTTCCTTTCCAATATTGTCTCCCTCCTCCACAGATCTCTGTAACTGTTGCTCTCCCATCTCCCATTTCTCACTTCCCCCAAAACCACCTTGCTATTTCTCTCCCCACAAGGGCTGGAAATACCAACTCAGCCCCATGGTTTCAGATCTGGCAATTATTTGATCCTTGGACAGCAAACATGTGGGGGCTGCCAGCACCTTCTGTGAAGAATTCACTTGTACGGATGGGCCTCATTTTGAATATACCTTGTTTTATTTAGCCATGATGATTAATTCAGAAATGTGGGAGTGCAAAATGCCTTCTTTTGCACAGAACTTCCAACTGTGGCCATCTATCAACTGCTCAATTCTTGGACAGGAAAAATGGTAACTTTGCATTTAAAAAGAAAGAAAAGAAACTGATGACTGCCCCCCAAAATGGTTAAAATATATCTTGATGAGAAAGGGAGGACATCTCAAGCACATATTTACATAATGGAGGGGATGTTTTTGGCATTTTTCCTCCCCCCCTCTCTCTCTCTCTCTCTCTCTGAGTTCCAGTGACCAATCTCATCCTTCTCAGGTCCCAAAGCTGCTGCAGAACTTGAACAGTCCACTCCCAGCCCTCGGCTAAACCTGCAGCTCCTCCACCATTCCCGATTCCCAGTCTCTGATACTTTTTCTTTGGACGTTTTTGGGCAGGTGGGGAGTCGGTCCTTGCAGGAGAGGTATATGGGAGAGGGGTATTTTGGGCATGTAGCGAATCCAAGGCGAATGTTTAAATGTCTTGGCCGTTTTACTTTGGGCAATAATCACCGAGCACTAAATTCTAATCACCACCGCATGTTGCCCGTCTGTTCCCATTCATAGCCCTCGGGAAACCTTTCAACTGTTTGTTGGCCATGAGAAAAATCTGAGCTTTTTTAATTTTTGTGCCTGTGGGGAAGAGAGAGAGATAGAGGAGAGGAGGTCATGGGCGCCGAGATCATACCTTTGGTGTAGGAATCAGATCGATCCTTGGAGCAGGATCTGGAGGTGCAGCTCTTTTGGATCAAGGAGACCGAAATCTCAAGTGGGTCAGTCTCGTCTCTGGGCTTTGGAAGATCTGGACGCAGGGAGGGAGAGAAATAGAGGTTACACACAAACAAGAGTCCTGGCAAGGCAGAGAGAGGTAGCTGAGAACAAAGGAAGGCCTTGTCCTGGGGCATGAAAGCCTGCTGTTTTGGAGGCAAGATACTCTCTGTGGATCACGATGCTTACTCCTTTCACCATTTGAGTTCATCTTGTTTTTCCCCCCGTCCTGCGGGGGACGTGCGTGAATGGTAAGAGGATTTGATGCTTTGTCACAGGGTGCTCTCACATCTTGGTGTTGAGAAGAGAGTGTGGTGAGGAGTTAGTGATGCTGTGTGTGACCAGATCCCACGATTTGTCATAGGCTGCTCATATGATGTGGAGATCTGCAACTGCTGGTGACTTGGTTCGTTCAGCTGTCATTTCCATTTATTGCTTCTTTGATTCTTGCTTTCTGGCTTATATTGGTTTTTATTGGCTTAAAATATCATTGTTGGGTGCTGCCTTTTGCATCAGATCCCCCCATATCAGTCTGGGAAATTATAAAACTCCCAAGGGGGTAGTTTGGGATCCAACTTTTCTGGACTCTTCCCCTTTAATTCCACTTCTGTCGGCTGAGGAGTTGAATCATCCACTGTCCATGTGTTCTTGAACATTTTTTTCATCATTTGCTGGAAGAAGCCTCCTGATGATTTTAGTAGATCCTTCTGCATTCAGAATGTGGTGTTCGTGGAATGTATTATGTAGCTTTAGATTTGTGCAATATTTGATTGATATCTGACTTGGATCGATTTTGTGCTCATGCAGATCTTGCTTGTGTTTCTAGTCATTACTGTGATCAGCAAGCTTCCATGCGGGACCTCGTTCAGCCCAAATTGTGGGGATCAGAATCCAAAGGCGTACAGGCCTCACAGCGTGACGATAACTGAATTTGGTGCTGTTGGTGATGGCGTTACGCTTAACACGAAGGCGTTTCAGAACGCGATTTTCTATCTGAATTCGTTTACCGACAAGGGTGGTGCTCAGCTTTTTGTTCCGGCTGGTAAGTGGCTGACTGGGAGCTTCAGCCTCATCAGCCATCTTACCTTGTCGCTCGACAAGGATGCTATAATTCTTGGCTCCACAGTAAGTGTTCTTGATGATCTATGCCAAAGCACTTATGAGTGGAAGCATTTTAAGCATAGAATTTGGTTTTAGGTGCCTTTTTCCCGCATGTGAATGTACATTTTGATTGTTGTGTTGATTGAACTATCTACAGGATGCCAAAGATTGGCCTATTATTGACCCCTTGCCTTCATATGGCCGGGGAAGGGAACTGCCTGGAGGAAGGCACCAGAGCCTTATTTTTGGAAGCAATTTGACTGATGTCATCATTACTGGTAAGCACAAGATTATCACAACAGCCACTTAAAGAGGAGTTCTCATACTGCATTTATGGATGACTTCTTATCCAGGTGAAAATGGAACCATCGACGGTCAAGGCGCGGTTTGGTGGGACTGGTTCAGAAATGGCAGTTTAGATTATACGCGCCCTCATCTGGTTGAGCTAATGAGTTCGAGTAAGGTTGTTATCTCGAATTTGACATTCAAGAACTCCCCATTTTGGGCTCTCCACCCTGTGTATAGCAGGTTATTCCTCTTAAATTGTGTTCCCATATTAGTAAGATACAAGTCATTGTGGACATCTAAGATTTCAGGATAATAAATGTTGCATTAACTCTGATTTTCATGGTTAAACAGCCAAGTCTTGATACAAGATGTGACAATACTTGCCCCACCTGACTCTCCCAATACTGATGGGATCGATCCTGGTAAGT
Organism: Ottelia alismoides; assembly: GCA_037367405.1. Taxonomy (NCBI): domain Eukaryota; kingdom Viridiplantae; phylum Streptophyta; class Magnoliopsida; order Alismatales; family Hydrocharitaceae; genus Ottelia; species Ottelia alismoides. The sequence goes on from JAZKJV010008682.1 coordinate 967,152, forward strand.
GCTTCTGTCTTTTACTATTTGAAATGACCTCTTCCCTAACTTGTGAAAACAAGATAGATTTCCTTGCCAATAACACCTTGCCCAGCAATCTTGTTGTGGATGGAATTAGCTACTAGTGTTGCAGTTTATCTGAATCTTTTCAAGGGATAAGCCCATCTATTTTGTCAGTATTTCAGAGTGCAGTGCATTTCTTCAAGAGCAGTTTTTTTAATGTCGATTAGAATAGTATTTTTCATTTATACGCAACATTCAAGGAGTTGCGACGAGTGAGAAATAGGGTGATGAGGCTTTCAAGAGGAACAAAGGAAAAAGTGTTTGGAGGAAACTATCAAGCAAGTTTTGCTTCTTTGGATGGGTATAGGCATGTATACAACCCTGGAATATATCTTGTTCGAGGCACGTTTTAAAAAAAACAAAGGCGGAACGGGGCAATATTCATGGAATCAAGGTGAGACATAGCCTCGGGACCGTAGATGCATAAGAGACTCATTTTTCTTTCAAAACATAAACATGAGCAATTCAATGAAAAATATTATATGATACTAAGAATGAACTAAATTATAATACAGTCTCCATATGCTTAATGCAATTTAAGGGTTTTTAGTTTAACCTTTAATTCTCTCATGTTAAAATATCCACTATTTTTCTTGACTTGAACATAGTGCCCCAAGAACAGTTACCTCTCCCAATATCATATTGTATTTCATATTTAATACATGTAAGTAGTAAATAATCCGAAATTCAATATATTTTACAAAGGATCTTCATTTATTGGTACAACTAGGAATTCAAGTCAAGTTCTTGCCCAAGTAGCCACATTTGTGGCTTCCATTAAAATGTGAAATTCTAAAGGTGAAAATGCAATGGCAAGGTGGCTGAGTTTTTATGGAAGAAGAAAGGTAAAAAAAATCGCTGCATTCAAAGTACACACCTTGCCTTGCCTCACCACACCAAGACCACCTACAGTGTCTGTCTCACTATGAGCTAGACTCGAACTCAACTCGATAAGAGCTCGTGAACCAAGCTCGAAAAGCTATTGAGTTCGAGTTCGAATAGGATAAATGTGGATGATGCCTCTCAGACTTAAGCTCTAGTTACAGCAAGAAGATACTGATTTCCCTCTAAATCGTTTCCTTGAAATATAATAATCACCTGAATAAAGCTTTACTGATTCATCAACTTTCTCTATGATTTCCAGATTCATCAGACAATGTATGCATCCAAGACTGCTACATCAACACAGGAGACGACGTCATTGCCATAAAAAGCGGCTGGGATGAGTATGGAATATCCTATGCGCGTCCTAGCTTCAACATAAGCATCCGTCACATCATCGGGGAAGGACACCGGGGTGCTGGCATCTCATTTGGCAGCGAGATGTCTGGTGGAATATCAGAGGTTCATGCAGAGGACATCCAGATCTCAAATTCATTGCACGGGATCAGGCTTAAAACATCTCCAGGTCGAGGAGGCTACATAAGGAATATCTTCGTATCAGGTGTTGTGATGACAAATGTTAGCATGGCGATCAGACTGCAAGGTAACTACGGTGAGCACCCAGATGATAAATACGACGCCAACGCTCTTCCCAAGATAACACGAATCACCATCACAGATGTAGTAGGGAAAAACATAAAAACAGCAGGTCTGCTGGAAGGAATCCAAGGGGACAACTTCAGCGATATCTGCCTGTCGAACATCGTCCTCAATGTGACATCGAAGACACCATGGACTTGTGCCTTCATCGAAGGCTATTCGAACTCGGTTTCTCCGGATTCATGCGAGCTACTAAGGAAGGACATCCCTGAAGATTCTTCGGTTTGTTACCCGCTGCTGCCTCGAAATCCGCAATCCTCCATGGCTAATAGGCTTGCAAGTTTTATCAGCAATCTCCCATTTCTTGTCGCTTGAGTTTGAGCGCGTGCATGTAAAAAGGTTTGATTCATAGTGTTTCTTTGGCATCTGCAAATCTTTGCTCACCAATAAGTAGAGTGATGGCTTCTTGGTATTGATTGTATGATATATTTACCACTTTTCTTATTCTGTATGCACTATTTTTGGAAGGAACAAAATAAATTTCCAGTGAGAACAGCAATGGTTGGAAGAAAAGTATATCAGTTGCCCGTGCTATATCTGTTCATACCGTCACGATCGCAAGAAATTCTCAGCAATCTTGGGGAAATGGTTGCATGAACCTGATTGCTGCGACAAGAAGCAAAAACTGATAGATGTGTTGTGAACACAGAGCGTCGGGCTGATTTGAAGCACATGACCTTTTTTAAACCTTTTCACCTGCAGAAGTTAAGCTCAGCAAACATTGGCATCAATGGCATGCTGCTTTTTGTTGTTGCTCCTTTTTTGGGAATATTTGCACTAGAACTCCAAAGATCTGTCCAATTACATCATAATCCTTGTAATCTTTGTAATTACACCATGGCCCTTGTAAATTGCACCATGACCCCTGTAATCTTATGAACTCCTACACTACAACCCTTGAACATGACCATATATTGAATAGGTTGAGATTATATGGGTCGTGGTGTAATTAGTATAAGAGTTCGATGGGGTTACCCCTTGGGGGGAGCTAACTTGGCTCCCCCACGCAATTTCGCCCGATTTTGTTTTTTTGTTTTTTGAAATTTCTTCCATGGAATTTCATCACTATATTCTTTATATTATGTCATCAAAATTTCGTGCGAAAATAGACTCCTACGACTTCCATCCAGATAGTCATTTTTTAACGGTAACAGAATTGTTAAAAACGACCCCGTCTGGATGGAGGCCGTAGGAGTCTCTATTTCACACGAAATTTTAATGACATAATATAGGGATATATTGATGAAAATCCACGGAACAAATTTTCAAAAAAAAACAAAAAAAAGCCGGCGAAATGGGGCAGGGGAGCTCAGTTAGGTCCCCCATAGTGGCAGCCCCATTTTACCCTTAGTATAATGGTGTAATTTTTCTTGCCCTTTTTGGCATCATTCCCCTTCCTGTTGGGTGATTTGATCCCATTTCCTCTGCAATCTATGTAGGAAGAGAAAGCAGTGTTATTTTATCTGGGTTGCATATTGTACTTTAGCCCTTCTCAATCATGTTGCTTATAATCCAAGTTGCACAAGCAATTGTCATAAATATATACTGCAGTTCTTGTTTGCCATCAGACCTCATTGGCAAAGAGACAACTTCCAGCTTACATGCACAGTTGAGTAGCTGTTTAAGATCAGTATGCTGAAATACTGTCTCGCCTGTGCGAGTAGCATCCGCATTCAACCAGTATGCACACTCGCTGAAAAAATGATTCTGTATCAGTTTAAAAATATTCAGTACAAATATTGATGTTCATATATAGATCCAAAACTAAGATGTCATGCTTAGGTTAGTGATGGTAGGCACTTGATAATTTACGACACTGCGCAGATGTTCAGAGAAACACATTTCCTCGCATTATTCATCAAGGTGACTTCGATTCAACTTCAGATAAATTTGGATGCAGCACAATCATGCGGTAGCCGATAACATTTTTAAAATTCAAGTTCAGTATGGTAGAAAAAAAGGGAGAACTAGAATCACTGCAAAGTTGACATATAATGAGGATGGTACATTTAGAAGCACATTGGATTTCTTAAGTTGGCGTCATCGGCCGAAAATGACATCATTAAAATTTACGCAACGAAGATCTACGACTACAATTGAATCAACTCCCTCATATACATGCTGCACATACAAATTTTGGATTTTTTTGATTGGCCATTACAGCTATACAATCAACTCTTCTCCCTCCCTTTTGCTTCACGGCCTCAAGTCTTTACCAGTACGAAATATCCTCGCAAACTGGAGAAATATTCCTGAAAGAAGAAATGACCGGTCAGAGTACTTCAAAACCAATTAGGAAAGTAAAGGTAAGATCAACGGTACACTTTCATCAGCAGATATGTGCATTTACTTGCTGCATTTGGCACTAGGAATGCATGTGCAACGGATCCCACTTGATAGTATTTGGATAGTTTGTGTTCAGTTGCACGCAGTCTGCACTAAATTGCAGAATTCTTTAGCATGTCAAAAAAATATATTTAAGAAGATTCTATAAGGGTGGTGGCAGGATTTAGGGCAGAGCACAGGTCTAGGATCGTCGTTCCGATACCATGTGAAGAAAGATGAGAAAACACGACAGTGGTGGTGGCAGGATCTAGGGCAGAACACACGTCTAAGATCGTCGTTCCGATACCATGTGTGGAAAGATGAGAAAACACGACAGTGGTGGTGGCAAGATCTAGGGCAGAACACAGGTCTAGGATCGTTGTTCCGATACCATGTGTAGAAAGATGAGAAAACACGATAACTTATCTTATTCAAGAGGTCTAGGGATCCTTATATAGGACGGAACCCTAGAGCGCTCATAAATGTGAAACTAAATAATACTTCCGAGGGGTTACAACAAAATAAAACATCTTTAAAACCTACTATATCAGTCTCATCATAAATGTGGCATCTTTGATTTGGTCGCATTCCTCTACAAAAGTTGTATCATGTCCGCTCATATATATCCATGCATTCTACCTTCCAGTGCGAGGCTTGCCAGCTTGGGAAGGATCACCGTTCTTTTCTCAATCGTTAGGGTCGTAGTAGCAGTCATTTCTGTGAGCTTGTCCATTTTGACATTTTGGATCCCGAACGTGTTCTTGATCACTAGGGACACATGTTTTATTTTATAGTTGTGGATGACTTTTCTAGACTATCTTGGGTTTTTCTTTTGAAAAACAAGTCTGAAGCCTAGTATGTCATTAAATCTTTCATTAAATAAATAAATAACATTTTCTCTGCTATTGCTGACAATGCCTTAGAGTTCGACACATTACAGTAATCTAAGTTCTTCATGTCTCTTAGTATCATATACCAGACCTTGTATGCTTACACTTCTCAGCAGAACGTTGTAGTTTAACGTAAACACCGTCACTTGATGTGACCGGGACACTTCTTATTCAGAGTCATGCTCTACACTCTTTCTAAGGTGATGTGGTTCTCGTTGCATGTTACTTGGTGAACCGTATGCATGCCCTCTGTTGTAGGAGAAAATGTCTCTTTCTCGATTGTGTTTCTCAAGGACATGTTCTCCCTTACGCCCCGTGTGTTTGACTCCATAGTTAGTGTACATCACATGACTCCTAATCATGACAAGCTCTCCCCTATAGTTGTCAAGTGTATCTTTGTAGGCTACTCTCGTACCCATAACATTGCTCCGTCCATGTTAGACGGAAGTACCATGTCGGTGCTGATGTCACCTTTTTTGAGTTTATCATCTATCAGAGTACACCGATCAGAGTAGTTGATATGCAAGCACTAACCACCTAAGCTATTGATAGTGGATGGTCTGATTCTGTCGAGTATAGGATGGGGAAGTGATATGGTATGTGACTTCCTGGCTGAGTTCAATAACCAGGGAGGTTTTAGTAAGAGCATAGCGTAACCATTCGAGGTTGCGGTACGCAAGAATTCTTGCTTCTAGACCTCACTATTCTTTAACATGTACTACAACTTACTACATGACATTTACCTAGCCAATACTTAGATCTGACGTCTTCCCTCGCACCTCCTTTCTGTCCTCGGTTTTATATCCCCTTGGCTTTTGATTTTGTCTTATTTTCTTTGTGAGATGTGGAGGGTCCTCGCAACTAATGTACCTGTGTGTTGTACGCACTGTGTTCCCATGGTCAAGGTCTTGCAGCAGCATTACAACACAACGAGAAAGAAGCTATTGGGACGTTGGAGGAAGAAATGCAAAATTGACTATGAAGAGGAGGTATATATGCCCCCTCCTCCTATGGTGATGTGGTTCTCGTTGCATGTTACTTGGTGAATCGTATATTATCCTCTGTTGTAGGAGAAAAGGTCTCTTTCTCGATTGTGTTTCCCGAGAAGGGCATGTTCTCCCTTACACCCCGTGTGTTTGACTTTATGGCTTTTGTATATCACATGACTCATGGTCGTGACAAGCTCTCCCCTACAGTTGTCAAGTGTGTCTTAGTAGGCTACTCTCGTACTCATAAGGGGTACCGTTGCTTCGACCCCGTTAGACAGAAGTACCACGTTAGTGTTGATGTCACCTTTTTTGAGTCTATCATATATCAGAGTATGCCGGTCAGAGTAGTCGATATGCAAGGACCAACCACCTAAGCTATTAATAGTGGATGTCTTGAACTGTTGATTATGTCGGGTATAGGATGGAGAAGTGGTATGGTCCGTGATTACCTGGGTGAGTTCAATAATAACTAGGGAGGTTTCAGTAAGAGCATAACGTAACTATTCGAGGTTGTGGTGCGCAAGAATTCTTGCTTTTAGGCCTCACTATTCTTTAACATGTACTACAACTTACTACAGGACATTTACCTAGCAAATACTTAGACCAGGCTTCTTCCCTTGCACCTCCTTTCCGTCCTTCGTTTTATGTCCCCTTGACTTTTGATTTTGTCTTAGTTTCTTCGTGAGGTGTGGATGGTCCTAGCAACTCATGTACTTGTGTGTTGTACGCACTATGTTCCTACAATCAAGGTCTTGTAGCAGCATCATAACATAAAGAGGAAGAAGCTACTTGGGAGCTGGAGGAAGAAATGCACAATTGACTATGAAGAGGAGGTATATGCGCCTCCGTCTACGTATGGAACCACCACCTCCGGTACAACCAGCACCTCCACCACTAGCTCATGTGGCTCCTCCACCATTGCCACCTAGTACCCTAGTTCACTTGATGCCATGTTTCTACATTTGTTGGTCTCCCATGATTCCCTCTGCTCATGGGCCTTCCACGTCATCCAGCACGCCCTACGTATGTCTGAGCATATTATGTCCATTGATGGCACTAGTGCAACATGATACATTACAGGATGAGCAGGTGCCCTCTCAAGAGGCTAGTCTGCAAGTTGAGGAGGCAAGTAATCTTGGTGTGTCTATTGCTCTGCGAAAGCGGAGACGTGCTTGTGTTATTCATCCTCTTGCAACCCCTGCCTCCTTGGAGCATTTCTCAGAGGATTTCAGAAGGTTTGACGTGGGACTGTCAGCCATGACATACCATAAACATACCAGGAGGCAATACAGGACAATCAGTGGTGTCTTCCCATGGAGGATATGGTCGTGTTACACTTACGTGGCACGTCAAGCATAGTTACAACTCCTCCAGGGGCATATGTCGTGGGATGCAAGTGGGTGTTCACAGTAAGGCACCGAGCAGATGACAGCATGGATCGCTACAAGGCGAGGAATATGGCGCGTGGGTTCGCCCAGAATTATGAGATGAACTATCAGGATACTTTCTCTCTTGTAGCATTCCTTCGGTTATAGTTGGACAAGACGGGCTTCTATATCAGCAAGATGTTAAGCATGCATTTCTTTATGGTGACCTGCAAGAGGAAGTCTACAAGCAGTAGCCGTCAGGGCTTACTGCTGAGGGGAGTGTCAAATGATATGTAGACTTCATAAAGCTGTCTATGTCCTTAAGCAGAGTCCAAGAGTATGGTTTCAGAAGCACTCATACTTGATTGAGCAGCAGGGTTCATGAGATCAAACTACAGATCACACTCCCTATTTGTTTAGAGGATTCAGAGAGGTACAATTGATATACTGGTCTACGTTGGAGATATCATTGTTACAATGGATGACGTGCAAGGCATTCGTGAAGCTAAAGATTCCCTTGATCAGCAATTTGTAACCAAGAACCTTGGTGATTTACGTTACTTCCTTGAATTTGAGTTCGTCAGGAACCAACAAGGTCTTGTTATAACCTAGAGGAAGTGTGTTACAGATCTTCTCTTTGAGATAGGTATGGCAGATTTCATGCCTGCCACTACTCCCATGCACCTGAGCATGAAGTTATATGATGATGACGCGGAGGAGGTAGACAAGAGGAGGTACATGGAGCTTGTTGGGAAGCTTATATATGTAACCATCACCATGCCAAATATATCCTTTGCAGTAAGCATAGTAAGCCAGTTCATGGAGCAATCTTGAGAGGCACATATGGATGCAATACATATGATTCTGACAGGGACAAAGCCAGAAATTTTTACTTGGGAGGGGGGGAATTATTGAGACCACACACATACATAAACACATACACATACATGTAGAAACATTATATATATATATAAAGTTTATCTTTATTATTATTTATCATTTTAATTTTTATATTTATTTACAAGAAATTTTTACAAAGACACCCCTACAAACTTACGATTTCACATAAATATCCAAACAAACATTGTATGGACAAAAAGGTCCTTACAAAATTCTTCAAATGACAAAAACATTTAACACAATGTTAAGTAGTACCATTAAATCTAATATTTTAAAAAAGTAAAATATTATCAGACTTAATGTAGGGAATCTAGGGATACAAAGGGATATATATGTATGTAACTATTCCTTATAATATATTTTGACAGGTGTATATGTATTTGTATTAAAATGAATACATATATAAATGTCACTTTGGTGTCCACATACATTTTTGTCTATATTTTTATATATTTTTTAATATATAGCCGTATATTTATTTTAGATTACATATAATAACTTTTAACTTTTTCTTTATATTCGGTATAATTCTTATGAGATATATATATATTGTATTTGTATCATAATAACTCATTCAATTCATATATATATAGGAGAAACTTCAAATGAGGTGGGGTCTCACCATATATATGGTGAGTCACCCTCAATTTAAGCATCTTTTCAATATATTTTACAATTTCTTGTTTCATGCATATCACAATAAATATTAACACTACATGTATAGTGAAATAAAATTATGAAAATATTATTATTGGATGGAAATGTTAATTTAAATTTGGATGCTATATTTTATAAAATTCTTTTTTTTTACAATGTGCACTTTAAACAGAGATTTTACTAAATTCACAGTGGCCTTTAGAATTTCAAAAAGCCCCCACCTCATTTGAAAGGTCCCATATATATATAGAGAGAGAGAGGGGGAGAGGAAAGGGATATATATAAGCTAATTTATAAAGTAGTTGTGATTGTATTCATATTCAATCCATATTTATTATATATATACCCAATTTTCAAGATATAGTAACATATTATTCATATTCGTTGATATCTATATTGACATCCATACTCATGTATTAAAACAAATTTGGATATGATGACACTTATATGCTTGTCCATAATTAATCATTTATATCTGTATTTTGGTATCTTTTGCACAATGTTGGTATCTTTTGCATAATGTAATTATTCTTTACATTCTGGATTTTAATGATTATTTTAATAATCTGGAATTTTTAATGGGTTTGTTTAGGTTCAAAATGAAAGTTCATAAAAGGATATAAAGGTTGGCATGCGTACAACATGTAAATGCTAATAGTTAATTATACATCTTTAATAAAGGGAATGATCCACGACAGTGAAATGTGTATATATGGATGTTTTCTTAATCTATCAATATTTCTTCAGTTGCTAAATATATAATTATGAGTATTATTTATTACAAAATTATTTTTATGTAAAAATTAGAGACGAATGTCATATATCATTAACGGATGTCAATATAGTAACGTTTATTCGTCATATTTTTCAGAATCTTAACTAATCGTCGATATTAAAATCATGACGGTAAGCGTCACTATATGGACCAACGGTATTGATATAACAATGGATATTACATTCTTTCTAATTTCAAATATAAAAATCTCTACATAACTATTTTGTTCTTGTACTTATGTATATCATGTAGTTCATGTAAAACATACAAATGTTAATAATAAAATTATTGTATTCAGATAATATTATTGATTTTTTATTGAGAAATAAGGGTGGAACTATTATATATAACTTATAAATGAGGAATGGGGGGCCATTTTATACAACTTATTAGCATTTGTATTTAATATTGTATTTAAGTCATGCTTTATTACTATTATAATATACATATATAATAAGAATTGTTGGGAGATATGGGGGCCAAGCCCCTCCCGCACCCTCTTGTCTCCGTCATCGAATTCTGAGGTATCTGAAGACCTCTCATGGTACTGGAATTTTATTCAATAAAGGAACATCCTTTGCCGTTACAACATGCACAGATGCAAATTATGCATGATGTCAAGGATAGGAAGTCTACCTCAAGTTGTGCAGTGTTCGTAGGGAGCTCATCGATGTCATGAAAGAGCAAGAAGCAGACGGTGGTTGTCAGATCGAGTTCATAGTCAGAGCATAAAGCCATGACACAGGGGAGTACAGAGATGATGTGGACCAGATCCATTTTGGTTGACCTAGTGATGTGCATCTTCCCATGCATCTCCACTGTGACAACCAAAGCTACTTTTTTCATTGCCAACATCATTTCCTTCCATGAGAAGACCAAGCATATCGTGGTTGCATGTCACTACTCATGACATGATTCAGAAGGGTTTTATCTCCACCTCTCATGTCAACTTGAGGGTAACATACAACAAATGTGTTCACCATGATCTTGCCAGAAAATCATTCCAGAGATATTGTTCCAAACTGAGCACGATTGATATTTACGCTTTATCTTGAGGGGGAGTGTTGAGATATTATTTATATTTTCATATTTCTATGTATTTTATTTTCTTTCAAACTCTATTATGTAACTTGATTAAATAGGATTCTCCTATTATATAAGAGAACCTTAGGGCATCATAATAAGCAATTCATTTGCATTCCTCCATAATCATGGTGCCAATAGCTTTCGAAGTTGGGTTCCCCTGGAACCTTAATTCCTGATGCGCAGAAGATAAAGACGGAGTCGTGCCCCTTCCTAAATAGGGTTCCCCCTTCTCTATTTTTTCCAAGCCCAATGGGCTCGTCCTTGTATTGTTTTATTGTAGCTTTCAGAAAAAGAGGGAAGGAGGGAAGAAAAGAAGAGAGCTCTATTCTTTGGTCCAAGTGGGCCAACATGCAATATTATTGCGATCCCACTATGGGCCGCACCATTAAAAAGGAAAAAATGGGCCTTGCGAAAATAGAGGCCAAGAGTTTTTTTTTAAAAAAAAGAGAGAAGACAAAAAGGGGGGAGAGAAAATAGATTGGTTTTGGTTCCCCATCTTTATTTTCTTCTCCTAACATGGTTGATGTCACAGTTTCCGATAAGTATGGGAGAAAGGGGGAGTACTATGCATATTTCTTCGGTTCATATTTCAGACTCTACTAGTTCAACGCGCACATATGCGATCATTTATTTGGGAGGTCTCCATACTCTTATCTTGGGCTTAGAGTTTTCATGTGGACCACATATGTCAAAGACATGCTAGTGGGTCGATACTGAGAGATCCATAGGGACTCCGGCAAGGTGGGAGATTGGAGAGACACGGTTCTTTAACGAGGAAACTCAGTTTCAAACTCCATTCTCCAGAGATCGTGAACTCCAGTACGAGATCAGACGAGGTTCCTGTGATAGGGTACTTACTTTGACGTCCCTATGAGAGAGACCCATCTTCAAAGATTTCTGTATGATATCCCCACGACATTCTCTGTTTAGCCCTTCAGAGAGATGAAGCAGTTATGGGCCAACATTCTCTAACGATTACACTCATTCTGTTTCGATGACTCTGATACAGTACAGAGCACACGTTCTCCGACGAGGAGACTCGGATCACACTCCAACCCTTCAATTCCTCCTCACTAGCATGACATAAGAAGCAACATCCTCAACACATAACCAATAGAGTACATGTTGAGTCGATATTGTCTGCAATGTCTTTTATTGTGTGAGTGGGTGATTTCTTTCTATCTGTCCAAGCTGAGCATTGCATGCTCCAACTTGAGGGGGAGTGTTAGAATATGTGTCATAAATGGGTAATTTTTTGAGTAAGAACGAGGGGGGTCCTCCCAAGCTGGGAGTCACCACACCAAAATTTTCATTGATTTGCAAGAAGTTACATCAGTTGGAGACCCAGAAATTGTACAAAGCGTTACAGTGTGCTACAACATTTTCATAGTAAAACCGCTGCCCCTTGAAAGTGGCATCATTCCTACCAAGCCAAATAGCCCAAAGCACTGCAAAAATCCTGGAGACATCACCGGAGGATCCGACTCCCACCGCACGAATAGATCTCCAAAAAAGATCCGCACAGGATGATTGCACCCATGGCAGCCCCAAAGATTCCCATACGTTTACCGAAGCCCTGCATCCGAAGAAGATGTGGTTCACATCTTCCACGCCATCCACGCATCTGTCACAACTGATGTCCATCACGCCCAATAATCTACCCCTTCTGACTTTGTCACACAGACGACCTCTCCTCAGGCACCACAGGAACACTTTAACCCGAGTAGGGAGCTTTGCCGCCCAAATCATCTTCAAATCCGTGCATAGATCCTCGTCTCGCTCCACCACACCGCTACACAATTTTCGGTATGCCATCTTTACCGAGAACTTACTCTCCGCCCAGTCAAAACGATCCGGCTCCCCAGACATCTCCCCGACCGGGGGAATCTCCGCAAGCAGTCGCAAATACTCCTGCACCCTCTGCTCCGAGAGAACCGCAAGGAACCTCGGTGCACATGTCCCAGAGTCCACAACCTCCGCCACCCGCTCCCCTTTGTAAATGGCCAGCGCCATCAACCTAGGGAAGCGGTTCGCCAGTGCCCCCTCCCCCGTCCAATCACCATGCCAAAATCTGAAAAGGAGACCATTTCCCAACCTTGGCCGAAGGAAAGGCCTCATGCCCGGTAGCACCGCACGGATCCCGCTCCACAACGAAGACTCATGACGTCTTCTTGCCTCCACCAGCTCGCCCGAGACCCCATAGATCTTCCGCAGCAGCCGCAACACCAGCAAGTCCGAAGAACCCCAGATGCGCACCACCCATTTGGCAAGCAAGGCCTTGTTCATACATTCCGCATCCCTGACTCCCAGACCACCTTCTGAAACGGGTACAGCAAGATCCCTCCAAGCCACCAAGTGCAATCCCTTCTTTTCCTGCCTCCCATTAGACCAAAAAAAAAGATCTCATCAAGGCCTCCACCTTCATTCTGACCCCAACAAGCATCAAGCGGGTTGAGAAGAAAAAAATCGGAATGGCAGAAAGGACGTGCTTGAGTAAGGTAAGCTTCCCGCCCTTTGACAAGGTGATAATCTTCCACCCCTCCAACCGCTCCTCCAATCTCCGAAGAACACAGTACTAGTCGGACTTCCTCAGTCTGCCGTCAACCAAAGGCAACCCCAAGTAGGTGATGGGTAAACAACCCAGAGGGCAACCCGCCCATTCAGCTAACCTGTTACTTTCCTCATCCTGCATCCCAAGAGTTACCAGTACGGACTTCTGCCTGTTGATCTGCAAGCCAGAAAGGCATCCAAACATGTCCACCAGGATAGCCGCATTGTGATTCTGCTCCTCCGTCTCCCCCCCCCAAGAAAATCAGCGTGTCGTCCGCATATTGCAACACCGGGACGGAGATGTCCCCCATTCTGAACCCCTCACACCAGCTCTCCTCAACCGCCCGCTGAAATAAGGCTGCAAGACAATCCGCCACCAACACAAAAAGAAGGGGAGCAAGGGGGCAGCCCTGACGCACCCCCCTCTGCGGTTGGAACCAACCACCCTCATGTCTGTCGTTGACCAAAACAGAGCAGGAGCACGTAGTGACACACCTCTTAACCCAATCAACTCATTGGTGTGGAAATCCCTTTTTCTCCAACGTTGTCCACAAGAATTTCCAACTGATACAATCGTTGGCCTTGGCATAGTCTATCTTCCAAATCGTACCTTTCTTCCTAGACCTCTTCCATTCTCGGCTGACTTCCGATGCGATCACGATACCATCTGCCATACATCGACCAGGAATGAACGCTGACTGTGCTCGTAGGACCACGTCTGATAGAACACCTCTAAGCATGCTCGCTAACACCTTGGCCACAATGAGGTAGATGCCATTAGAAATCGAGATAGGCATGTAGTCTCCAATCCCCACTGGGGCCTCTTTCTTTGGCAGCAGAAAGATCAAGGCCCTGCTAACCTTCTCAAAACCCCTGTTGCCATCCCTGAATTCATTCAGAACCTCCAAAATTTCTCCCTCCAACAGTTCCCAGAAATACCGATGGTCCTCTCTAGTCTCAACAGTTCTCAAAGCCCTGTCATAAATGGGTAATTGGATCCCTCTAGGATCTACTTACCACATCCACAGGTTTAGTCCCACATTGTATGTGAGTACCTGTGGGGCTATATAAGAAGCCCCACACCACATGTAACAGTTGAGAGAGAAAGCAATATGCATATCCAGCCCTTGAGAGGCCTTCTCCATGGTTTCATCCCCGCTCCTTATGGTGTAGGGTTCCTCATAAAATACCGATGACCCTCTATATTTATATTTCTTTAGCTCTAATACGCTTCCATATTCTTGTTTTCTATATATCTCGGCGAATCATTTGCAGTTATTTATCCTTGTGCCTCAATAGCATTCTATTTAGGTCATGCTTCATCATTAATACTCATTTGGAACCAAATCACCAACAACCATGAATCCACCAAGGTTTAGGTACTCATGGCGATCAAAGCAATCATCTTCTCTTCCATGGACCTTCTAGTAAGATCGAAGCAAGGCCTAGTGTGTGATGCTAGTATATCAACAATGGATTAGCCCTTTATAACATGTTCATAGTTATTACTTTGATGGGCAAATGACATCGTATTGGAAAAATGATACAAAGTACAATCGTAGGACTTCTTAATAACAATTGAAATAGTGATCATCTGCACCATCCAACACCTTACATATAAAATGTATCACTAAAAATTAGTATTAGACCGAAAAGGCTCATGGTCAGGAATTACTTCAGCTGAATTTAATGGCTCTGAAGTGAGGATAGGATGTTTGCACTAAATCTATAATATCTCGAGGTAATGGTTTAGGGGAGACCATGGTTACAACCTCAAGGGCATCTTCAGTAGGAACAATCGAGGCTCAACTCCCCATAATATAGAAGAATGTGATAGCCATGAAAAAGGTTACATTTGCACTGACATAATACCATGGTTATTATGATCACAGCAACGATACCATTTCTGATTTTCTTATTATACTCAAGAAAACACACTACTAGTCATTGAGGGGGGGGGGGGGGGGGGGTTAACAATTATTGAAGATTACTAAAGACCGAGAGAGTTTTTTTTCTCAAAATGTCACCTTAAGTGGATCTTTTAGTGAGATACAACTCGACTTTTATTAAACTTCAGTACTTAGAGGATGAGCTTTTCGTGCACGAGAGACCCCCATAATCATAATGGGAATAGGGTCTACTGTGAGTCGTGACATTCACATTCTTAAGAGCAAGTAAATTTAAATAAATGATTACTCATTTACTTTATTTAATAATTACAGGGTAAAGTTTAAGTACTGAGATATGCGTACTTTGATTATGTACCAAAACAGCTGGCATTCTCTTTGATGTTTTCATGGCTTTAATTCTATTTAAGGTTGTTATACTGTTGAGCCAAGTGCTAAAGATGAGATTTCTTTTAAGGCTTTTATTCTTGTAAAGTCCTAAAGTCAACTCCATCAGATTCTATCTTATATACTGCCCTCAAATTCAAATCATGATTAATACATGCTAACTGCAATTAAATCTTGATGAAATCTGAGAAGCGGAAGCGGGATCGATAAACAAAATAATAGACATCAAGAACACAAAGATTTACGTGTACCCTATTCCCTAAGGAGCGGGATGAAACCACGGGAGAAGCCCTCAAAGGACAGATATTCTATTGAATTTCTCAATGAGTACGGGGGTGTGTGGCTCCTTATATAGCCCCACAGACAGATAAAAGTCCCACCGCTCATCCATGTAGGACTAAACTAGAGTGGGGTAATTGGATCTTGGTGAGATCCAATTAACCACCTATTACATTCTCTAACAATCCCCCTCAAGCTGGAGCTGAGAAAGCGACAGTATGTAACAAAAAAAAAGTATACAATACATCTTCACATGATACCTCACAAAAAAACACATCCGTTGCTGGTAGAAAACCTCGAACGAGGACGGGTCTGTGGCTTTCAGGACATCGAAAAATATCTCTATCATGCCCTGTAGAACCGTTGCAATATCAGGTCACCAGAACGTATCTCCGTCGTGCATGTAGGTCACCACAACATATCTCTGTCGTGTCAGGAGAAGAATCGTTGCAGAAGAAGTCCAGTGCGAGGAACTGATCGGGTCTTAAAAGAAGTATACGCCCTGATGAAGAATTTGATGCTCGGTGAAGACGGTTGATCAACGAAATCTGTTATGCCGGTATGTTAGTCATGAATATGCAGATGACGTCCTGAAGAATATAGTTCTGACTCCGCCTTTCTACCATACTTGATAGAATAAGAATTATTGATAAGTTGGGAGAAACAAAACACGTATACTTTTTTGTATTTTTTTTAACAAATCATCATCATTATTTTTGGCCATTCACTTCTCTTTTTGTTCAAGCCATTCAACATTTTTTGGCTTTTCATTTTTTAACATTCATCATTTTTTTCGCGTACGGTTTTTTTAGGGTTTTTATCAATTGGCCCCTCCGAAATATTGCAACATCAGTTATGCCCCTTCCTTTTGGGGAATATCAGTTGTACCCTCAACTTCTTCAACAATTATCGCTTGTGCGGCGTGCCCTTCCGTTAGGATGACCATCAATCAGTTGAACTAAACCATGGTTTTTTCAAACTATGGTGAGGTTAAGAGGAGCATATCTATCCAAACACCCCAAGACAGTCCCTCTTCCTCAAATTCCTCTACCTCTGGAACCTCCTTCCTCCTCCAGAACTATCCTTCATAAGGGCATCGATGTGCTTTTGGACCCCATAGCGGGTACAGAGCTTCGGGGGCTTGTCGAAGAGTTTGCGAATGCCGGGGAGGTGCTTGGTGGTGCTGAAGTAGCAGTAATTGGTGCTGTCACTGGTGAAAATTCAGTCGAATCTGAAAGCATGCAGGCCAACGGGGGGTATCGTCGACGCGAACCTGGTAGGGTTGGGAGGTATAATCATCGAGGTGGGCGCTCTCAATGCCAAACATGGGTTGGGAGCAGAGGATGTTGAAGCGATGGGGAGGTGTGAGTGGAGGAGGGCTGAAGGGGGGAGCTACGGGCAGAGGGGGGCAGAGGAGGAGCGAGGGCAAAGGAACGGAGGTGGAGGGTAGGTTCTCGAGGCAGAGGAGTGTGGGTAGAGGAACGGATGTGAAGGGGAGGTCCTCGAGGTAGAGGAGGTGGTGCGGAGGAGCTGGGGTAGCCATGGGTGCAAAGGAGCAGGGGCAGAGGCATGGAGGGGGAGGGGAGGTGCTCAGGGAAGAGGAGGCGACGCGAAGAAGCTTGAGGAGGTACATGGACGGAGGGGCAGAGGAGGAGCGAAGGCGGAGTGGAGACGTGGGGGCAGAGGAGGCAGCACGGAGGAGCTGGGGGAGGCGCGAGGAGGGAGGAGGTGCAGAGGAGGAGCGGGGCGGTGGGGGAGGTGCGGGAGCGGTGGGGGTGGGGAGGTCCTCGAGGCGGAAGAGGCGGCGCGGAGGAGCTGGGGGAGGCACGTGCAGTGGGGGCAGGGAGGGGGGAGCTCAGGGCGGAGGGGATACATGAGGACATCGACCATGGAGGAGGACGGGAGACAGGAGGGCATCCGTCAAGGTAGGAGGAGGGCATCGACCAAGGGAGAAGGAGGAGGGGAGGAAGGAGGGCATCAGCCAGGGGAGGAGGAGGTCAGTCTGGGGAGGAAGATGAGGAAGAGGAGGAGGAGGGAAGGGAGGAGAGAGAGGAGGAGGAGGGTAACAGAGACCATTCAATCCTTTTTTCTAATTTATTTCCGCTTATATCCCAAAGTTAACGTCCGTTTACGTTGAGGATGGACGGCAAGTAACCTGAGGGGAACAAGTGATAGAACGACAAAAAGTCGAGGGTACAACTGATATTCCCCAAAAGGGAGGGGCATAATTGATATTGCAATATCTCAGAGGGACACAACTGATAAAAACCCTTTTTTTAATGTACGCAACATTTTTCCCTTTTTTTTGAAAACTCTTGCCCATATTGGGCCTGGAATAATGCACCCCCATTTTTTTAACTCAAGACAGATCAACCCACTAGAGCTCTCAAACAAATAACCTCACAAATTTTTTTAAATGTCGTCACCATGCAAATAAAAAGGCTGGTAAAGAAAAGGAAGGTTCCTAAGATCACTATAACTAGGTGGTGGAATCTTCCGCTGAAGCAATCAAGCTTCAGAGAGAAGGTTTTAGAAGACTTATCTTGGGATTGTTGCGGTAGTGCAAATGAGATGTGGGAGGCAGTAGCATCTTGTATCCGAAAGGTAGCCAAAGAGATGCTAGGCGAGTCAAAAGGAGGAGCTCCGGGTCAAAAGGAGGCTTGGTGGTGGAGTGAAGGGGTGCAAGAGAAGCTAAAAATTAAAAGAGCTTGCTTTAAAGCTATGTCTAAGGATAGAACAGAGGAAACTGTCACAGACTATAAAATAGCGAAGAAGGAAGCAAAGAAGGCTGTAAGCGAAGCTAAGTCAAAAGCTTATAAGGTTTGTATAAAAATCTCAACTCTAAGGGAGGGCCAGAAGGATATTTTCAGGTTAGCCAAAGCAAGAGAAAGAAAGACCAAAGATCTTTCTCAAGTGAGATGCATTAAGGACGGGGAAGGTCACGTGCTTGTTACTCAGAAGGATATAGAGACTAGATGGGAGCAATACTTCCATAACTTTTCATTGGAGAAGGAAATAGAGAGATCACTTTGGGTGATCTAGCTAGTAGTGAAAGTTACTTGAATCGTGCATGCTATAGACGAATACAAAGAAAAGAAGTAGAGGAGGCTTTGAAGATTATGAGACCTGGGAAAGGTGTTGGACCGGATGACATCCCTGTAGAAGTATGGAAAGTTTTAGGTGGGCGTGGTTTGACTTGGCTTACGAATCTATTCAATGTTATTTGGCGAAGCAAGAAAATGCCTGAAGATTGGAGGAGGAGTATCGTGGTGCCTCTTTATAAGAACAAAGGAGACATTCAAAATTGTTCAAGTTACAGAGGTATCAAGCTGATGAGTCGCACTATGAAAATTTAGGAACGTGTGATCGAAAGAAGTTGAGACAAGTTTCCCAAATAAAAGAAAACCAATTCGGATTCATGCCAGGTCGCTCAACTATTGAAGTCATCCATTTGCTGAGGAAAACAATGGAGATTTATAGAGCTAAAAGGAAGAATCTCCATATGATCTTTATTGATTTGGAGAAGGCTTATGATTCCGTCCCACGAGAGATATTGTTGAGAGTTTTGGAGAAGAGACAAGTACCTGTCCTATACATTAATTTCATAAAGGATATGTATGATAGGGCTTTATCTTGTGTAAGGACCCCGACGGGGAAGACTGACTATTTTGATATCAACATTGGTTTACATCAAGGTTCAGCTTTGAGTCCATTTCTTTTTACTTTGATTATGGACGAGTTGACAAGTCACATTCAGGATGAGTTACCTTGGTGTATGTTATTTGCTGATGATATTGTGTTGATTAACGACACTAGAGATGGAGTAAATGAGAAGCTTGAGGTTTGGAGACATGCATTGGAGACTAAAGGTTTTGGTATAAGTAGGCCTAAAACGGAATATATGGAATGCACCTTTGATGGAAGCAATGGTGAAGGAATCGAGGTGAAGATGGTGACGATAACATTCAGAAGAGAGATTCTTTTAGATATCTGGGATCTATTTTGCAACATGATGGGGAAATTGATGGAGATGTTACTAATAGAATAAATGCAGGCTGGTTAAAGTGGAGAGGAGCCTCCGCTGTTCTCTGTGATAAGAAAATTCCTTTAAAAATTAAAGGAAAGTTTTACAAAGCAGCCGTGAGACCTGCTATGCTTTATGGTTCTGAATGTTGGCCTGTGAACCATAAACATGTGCAGAGAATGGTTGTAGCAGAAATGAAAATGCTAAGATGGATGTGTGGACATACACGTAAAGATCGGATTCGGAATGATGTAATCAGAAAGAAAGTTGGTGTAGCTCCGATCGAGGATAAGATGCGAGAAAACCGCTTAAGATGGTTTGGTCATTTGCAAAGAAGGTCAACTGATGCACCGGTTAGGAGATGCGAGTGGTGGGATGTTGAGCCGGTTAAGAGAGGGCGAGGACGGCCCAAGAAGTGTTGGAAAGAGACTATACGAAGGGATCTTAGTTTTTTGGATATAAGTCCGAGATTGACCCAAGATAGATCTGAATGGAGGCGAAGAATCCATGTAGCTGGCCCTACTTAATTGTGGGAAAAGGCTTTGTTGTTGTTGTTGTGTCGTCACCTTGCGGTGTACAGTGTGTCTACTGCACAAAAGACCAGGGCTCGAATCCCACTCTAGCAGTGGTTACGTTAGGTAGTCGACGACCAGCGTAAAAAATAATCGAATCTTTCAACATTGGTTTGACCAAGAATCCATGTAGTTGACCCTACTTATAGTGGGAGAAGGCTTAGTACATTTTTAAATACCTTAACCCTTCTAGGGCTCCCATTGTGGGAACCATTCTCACGCAGGAGCCACCTCTGATGGGAGGAAGGAATATACCGACTGGGCTTGCAGCCTCCGAGAACTGGGGAGGAGCTCTGCTGGGAGGTGCGGCTTGCTAGGATACGCGAAAGAGGATGGGGTCGCCAGGAGCTGGGACGAGATGCGAAGGAGGATGGGGCCACATGCTCTCCCACTGTGGTCGCTATATGTGTAGAGTTCTTCGAGTGGAGGAGGCGGAGGGGCCTAGAGGAAGCGCAACGGGCTGGAGGGGATGCGACTGGAAGGAGCGGCGCCTGGAAACCCATCGAGTCGCCTGCACGCATGAGCTTGCGACGCAAGGAGGAGGGAGGTAGATCGAGGACCATCGCACCTGTAGGTTGGGGCGCTGGAAATGGAGGCGTACGTGTGAAGTACCTTCGGGTGCGGTCAAATGGGCTCCACCTGAGGGTTACTTCGAAGCCCCATCGGGCTGAATCGCCTGCACGCCTATAAGAGGGGTTGAATCGCCTGTGGTATGTGTTACGCTTGGAAGGAGCGACGCTAGGGCATCGAGATGCGCCTCCTAGAACGAGAAGGGTGCCATGAGCGCCGCCTGGGGCCTGGAGGCACCGCGTTGCACCGTAAAGGGGAATGCGAGTCACCGTCGCCTGATGGGGGCGTTTGTTTGCCGCTGGAACTGCTAGAAGATGCAAATCTAAGCATGGAAGTTGCTTGAATCTGAGCAATATTAGGGTTTCAAAAATAAACCCTAAAATTTCTGGAATATAATCTTGAACAAATAATCTTCACGAATAATCTTCAAGATCAACGATGGATCGAATCTCGAACGAATCCTACAGATCTTCGAACAACATATATGAATAATCTTCAAAAAAATCGAATCTCGAACAAAAGATGGAAAAAACTCCTCGAGAATCGAATCCGCTCTGATACTATGTTGAAATATAAGAAGCGGAAGCGGAATTGATAAATAAAATAATAGACATCAAGAACACGAAGATTAACGTGGAACCCTACTTCCTAAGGAGCGGGATAAAACCACGGGAGAAGCCCTCAAAGGGGCGGATATTCCATTGAATTTCTCAATGAGTACAGGGGGTGTGGAGCTCCTTATATAGCCCCACAGACAGACATGATTTCCACCGCTCATCCATGTGGGATTTAAACTTGAGTGGGGTAATTGGATATTGGTGAGATCCAATTACCCACCTATTATATTCTCTAACAATCTAATTTTAAGTAACATTAATTAATCAGGATTAACACTAATTAAGCATAGTTAGGAAAAACATGGGCGATGGGATAGGCATGGGCAAAACACACGGTTTTCACAAGTTAGAGGTCAATAAATACCCTTTATCCCTTCATTCCTACCATTCATTCCACCTCTTACGCCTAAGGTTGAGAACTTGAGAGAGGGAGAGAGATGCAGGGAAGAAGCACAAGTGAAGCTTGTTAGGTCATGCATAAGCTTGTTAGATCATGCATAGCATGCATGTTTTGATGATAAAACTTGATTGCATTAGCTTATACCTCAGTTAAAAGCAAGTAAGATCACATATAAAGCTTAAAGAATAAGCCAAAACAGAAGAAACCTAAGGACAGCCTAAAACTCAAGAAGGACAAAAGCCGACAATCAAAGTATTAAGATCTTTGAAGCTAAAAATCTCATAAAATGGACATAAAAAGTCATTGAAGCTCAAGAACAAAAGGAGATCAAAATAAAGGCCTCCTCCAAGAAATAAGAAATCAGAGCCTTCACATAGTTTTTATTTTGTATAAAAATGTATTGAGAGTTTTGCATGTTTTTAATGTACACAGAAAAGTCAAGTCAATTCCGTCGACTAATCCAATTTTCAGTTGATTGAAATCATCTTGAGTCAACTAACGATTTCACCTGTCAACTATTCTTAAAACCTCAAAAACCACTTTCTGAAATTTATATCTTAGCTGACTGCCACTTTTGTTTCAGCCGACTAAAATCTTTTCAATCGATCAATCCAAATTCCAATCGACTACTTTTATTGCTCCAACGGTAAAAAAATTCAAAAGTTACACTTCAAAAAAAAATGTTTTACAGTATTCGTGGTTTAGGTTTTGCTATTTATCACCTAACCACCGTTGCCATTATTATAATGGTGAAATTTCGTTGATATGTCGCTATCGAAGTCATGTCAAATCGATAAGCACATGTTATTTTTTTCGCGAGTGTCAACAATAGAGGCCAACATGTCCACGATATATCGTCGGCAATAGACATTTCCTTCAATTTGTATAGGAAATGAGACTAATATGGACAATTCATTTTCACATTTCGCTCATATCACCCGAGACGCATTCCCAATGAACATATATGCTAGCCATAATATATATTATACATGCATATACTAGCCTCATTCTCCAAAGCAAATGGTATAAGACCACCACAGTTAAACATGAACCCATAAACTTCATTTTGTTTTGGGGCATTGTCCCCGAGCCCATCGACCCCCATTGGGCTCGCCTTACCGAGTAGCGAGGCCCCCATATGGACGACATGATCGCCAACCAGCATTTGAGGAGGTTGCAGAACAAACTCTATAATGTGTTTGATCGAAGTGACATTAACAAGTCAAGGTATCTCAAAATTCTCAACAAGTTCATGACATATTATATAGGTAACATAGTATATAGTGTGTGTATGTTCAATATAGGTTTTTAAATCCAGAATTTTTTATTTTGAATTGTTTTAATTCTGAATTCTTACGAGTAATTGTTAGAAAATAGAGAATGCAGAAGCGAAATAATAAACAGAGCATAATCTAAAAATATGAATTTGAAGAACAAAAGAATTACGTGGAACTCTACTCCCTAAGGAGCGGGATGAAACCATGGGAGAACACCTCCAAGGACTGATCTATGCATTGCACTTTCTCATCTGACTACAGGGGTGTGGGGGCCTATATGTAACCCCCACTGAGTCTCCACATCTCCAAACTGGTAGATGTGGGACTAAAGACTGGATGGGGTAAATGGATCCTGGAGATATCCATTTACCCATCTCGCATACATATGATGCATATAACGAATACTCCAACACTCCTCCTCAAGCTGGAGCATGCAATGCTCAGCTTGGACAAACAGAAAGAAGCTCAACTCACAATGTGACACTACATATAATATCAACTCAACGCGTACAATTATCGGTTGTTGTCGAGGGCGTTGCTTCTCATGATGTGCAGGTGAGAAGGACGAACGGGCTGGAGTGCGAGTCAAACTGAATCTCCTCGTCGGAGAGTATGTGCTCTGAACTGCGCCTGTCAGAGTCACTGCAACTGAAATGAGTCTCCTCATCGGAGTACTCTGGCCCGCCACAATAATGTGGACAACTGCTCCATCTCTGAAAAGGGCCGAACTGAAAAAGACCATGGAAGTGCAATCCTTGTCAGAGTCCACGGTTTGCTGGAGAATGGAGTCTGAAGAAGTCTCCTCGTCGGAGAACTGGGCCTCTCCCATCTGGCTCAGAGAATGCTACTCTACTTTGGGATCCCTATGATACCACATGAAAACCCTTGCCAACATGGCATTGGGAATGGTCAACTATTCTGGAGTCCCTATGGCTCACATGAAAGCTCTGGTCAACAAAACAAGAAAGATGGGACCACTACAAAATGTAGCATATATGTGCTCATCTGAAAGAAGACCGTATACATGTGCGAGTCTGAAACTGAAGACTCGGAATCTGACGTCAAGTCTGAATAATCTGAACTGTAGAGTCTGGAAAATGGCTGGTCTGGAGAATCTGTATCTGAAAAAGACCTGTGACTCTACACAATACTCCATTTTCTCCCATACTAGTCGGAAACATGGATGTCGACCAAATTGGGAGAAAATAATAAAATGGGGAAAGAAAACATCAATTAGTCGATTTCATCTTTTTTTCGGCTTCTTAAATCATTTTTTCTTTTTTTCTGGTTATTTCCTTCTTCTTCTTCTTCTTCTTCTTCTTTTTGTTTGACCGTAACATTTTTAAAAAAATAAGTTGTTCCATCATTTTTCTTTATTGGTTTTTCATCATCATTTTATTTTTGAAATTGCATACGGCTTTTTAATTGTATGCGCGTTTTTTTCAAAAAAATTTGAAAAACTTTGCGGACTCCCCCTTTTTTGTAATTGGGTCGCACCCCCTTTCGATTTTTTTAACGCTGGGCCTTCGAGCCCTAGGGTTCCCACGATGGGAACCCTTTTCAAATGTCGCCTTGAAGATTTTGGAACTGGAGGGGCACCGCCTGAGGAGAATCGTGCCGGTGGGGAGCAGCGCGTGCGGGCCTGAAGCGGGAGATGGGAGCGTCGCCTTCCTCGAGCGACTTCGCCCGCACGCGTGGAGATGACGTCAACTCTGCCAGGAGATCTTCACAGAGATGAAGGCTTGCGATGGAGACGGCCTGGGGTGGCGATAGGGCTCCGCCTTGCGGAGAAGGCAGGACGATGGCGACGCAACCTGGAGAAAAGGGGAACGACCTGGAGGAGGTCTGCGATGGGGCATCGCCTCACGAGAAGGAGTGTCGCCTGGAGCAGCATGCCGTTGGCGAATCGAAGAGGACCATGGAGCATCATGCGCCTGTAGTTGCGCCTGCGCGCCTGGGTGCCTCCGCTGGAGGCTGTCGTCGCCAGGGGGCTTGTGCGCAGCATGCAGGAGGGGGTTGGATGGATAATGGTTGTGAGATTGCTGGAGCAGCAACAAGAGGAGGCTGAGGTCCCAAGCATCAAGAAGATGCGTATGGATCGTGCCTGGAGTTCCTCTCCTTGAGTTATTTCTAATCACGCGAGAGATGGCAAGGGTCCTGATGCGTGAGAGATGTCGCTGAAGCTCACTGGAGATAGGGTTCTTTCTTTGTAGAGAGATGATCGGTGTAACCAGTCTGGGATCTGGAGGCTGCGGCGATGTTGAGCCGCGATACTGGAGTCGTCGATTGTGCGCTAGGTCTTGATTACAAACCTACATGTTACGAACAAAATTTAGGGTGCGTTTGGAATGTGGGTTCAGGTTGGGTTAAACTGGTAGCAGGTAACCCATTTTGGGTTTTGGTGTTTGGATAGAGGGTTAAACTGGGGGTGGGTTAGATGTGGGTTTATTATGATATGATTGTATTGGAGTTTGAAAAAGTGAGTAGTTATTGTGATTGTATTGGAGTTTGAAAAAGTGAGTAGAAGTGGAGTAGTTTATAATTTTTATATGATATGATGGTATAGTATATTATTTTTTGATGGAATTGATGATGGAGAATTGATTTATTTAATTTTCAAAAAGATAAAAAGTGGGACTCGCATAAAGGTAGAAAATATGGGGTAAGGGGGTAAACCCCTCTAGACGAACAGCCCCTTAGGATTTCAATAGAAACCCTAGAAGAACTTGGAAAATAATTTATCTTCAAGAATAACTTGATAATTGAATCTCGACCCAAAAAAATAAAGAAAAACCTCGAGAATCGACCAGCTCTGATACCATGTTAGAAAATAGAGAATGCGGAAATGGAAGGATAAACAGAGCATAATCTGGAAATATGAACTTGAATAACACAAGAATTTACGTGGAACCCTACTCCCTAAGGAGTGGGATGAAAACACGGGAGAACGCCTCAAAGGGCCGATCTATGCATTGCACTTTCTCATCTACTACAGGGGTGTGGGGGTCTATATATAGCCCCCACTGAGTCTCCACATCTCCATACTGGTAGATGTGGGACTAAAGACTGGATGGGGTAAATGGATTCTGGAGAGATCCATTTTACCATCTCTCTTACATATGACGCATATAACGAATACTCCAACGGTAACAAATTTCTTCAACTTAGACCGTTTGATCATGTGTTTGTGTTATAGAACATCTTATGGTTGGGAAGTTAGTCTCTTATGGCTGCTCATTTTGTCTCCTCGGATTTTTTCCATGGCATGATCACAACCATTGCAGTTCGAAATACTCATTTCACCACCACAAGTGTCCATAACTAAAACACCAGCTACAAATCACATGACCAATGTTGGGAACAGATCCGATCAACATGCAAGAAGAAATCGATCAAAAAGAAAAACACAAACAATCACACAACACAAGGATAATATTGGCTCGGCAATATGCCTACTTCACTGCTCGCACTGGGTTCTGTCTTTCACCAAAGATGGTATGCCGGAGTACACAATGACGGAGAGCCCTAAGGGCATTATTATACCAGAGTTATGGGGTTATATAAGATTACCGATAGTGTACATTAAAAAAGGCACGCTTTGTGATAAACCCAGGTCACAAACATGACCTGATCGTCAGTCCATGTTCACTAGGGATCAAACGCAATTTTCAAAAGTTATCATCACGTTTTTTAATTATAGAAACCCGAAAATTCAAGAAATAAGAGAGAGAATGCTAATCATGCCAATTGCAACCCAAAAAAAACCCAGAAAAATGGTACCTTGGATCATTGCAGGAAGTAGCCGCTGAGGAAGAGCGCGAAGAAGAAGAACAAGCTCCCATAGATCAGCAGCGCCTTCTGGCCAGAGGTGAGCGTGATTGCCCCCAAGCCCGAACTGCTGGTTCTGCGCGAACCCGGCGATCTCGACGCTCTTGCTGACGAAGAAGGACTGCGCGGCGCCGCACGTGGGGCACCGCCAGTCCTCGGGGAGGTTCTCGAAGCCGAGGCCCGGGGGGATGGGGTAGGATGGATCGCCCACGGCTGGTCGTAGCGGAAGCCGCAGGAGCCGCATTCGTAGACGCCGGTGTTGAGGACGACGAAACGCTCCTCGAGGCGGCGCTTGTCGAAGTTGGCGGTCGCCTCCTCCTCCTCCTCCTGCCTATCTCGGTACCCCTGCTGCTCGGAGGTGGGCTTGTCGTCCTTGGAGACGTCGAGGGATGAGGGCGGCGGGAGGAGGAGGAGGGAGGCGGGGGAGAGGCGGGGGAGTGTGGTGGGCTTGGGGAGGAGGGCTCTGGTGGGTCTGTGGTGGTGGAGGGAGGGCGCGTGGGGAGGGAGGGGGAGGAGGCGGACCGCTGTGGTGAAGGCCATAGCTCGCGGTGCTTTGCTGCCGGTGGTGGTGGTGCTATGGGTTCATGTCGAGTGGGGAAACAGGTGCCTTGGGAACGAAGGGTATATGCTTTGGTTCTGTGTTGTTTTGGCTCTGGCTTTTTTGGGTGGTCGGATAATGTTCCGTGGCGTTCGTGGTGGAGAAATTTCAAAATGACACAAAATATCTTATTAAGGTCAATTCATAGTATGTCTTCATTAGTGAAGTTCCATTCATAGTGTGCAGCGTGGAGTTTTTTTTATATCTTATTAAGGTCGGATAATGCACCATAACAGCGATTGACTGCCAGGCTGAACGGACGCAATCCAGTCAACAATTGAGGGCAGCGACGACGAAGGGGGCCGCATAAGGCCCAAGTCAGCAAGCACCCGGGACCAGATGTCCCCCGAGAAAGCACAGAGAAAGAAGAGGTGGTCCCGGGTCTCAATAGAAGAGTCGCAGAAATAGCATCGAACCGAGGAAGAAAGGCCAAGCCGCTCCAGCCTCTCCAAGGTGGGGAGCCTATTAATGATCGCGCGGTAGAGGGTGCAAGAATGCTTAGGGACTGCCCCCTTGCGCCACACCACCGCCGCCCATGGGACCAGCGACCCCCGGTGTCTGACAACCTCAACGGCCAGGAGAAGGAGAAACCTTTAGGAGATCGAGTCCAGGTATGGAGCCCGTAATGCAGGAAATGAATGCCTGGTAGGAGCTTCTACAGCGGAGGATGGACTTCCAGAGGAGAGAGTCCCCACTCTTGGGGACGACCTCCCAGAAGTTGTGAGTATGGAGGTATCTCTTTCTCAAGAAAGTTGCCCACAACGAGTACTTAGAGGTAAGGATGGACCATCCCCAAGCCACTCTCATTGCATTGCGAACCATGGCCAAGGAACGGATGCCCATCCCGCCTTCCTCCTTAGGTAGACAAGTTGTATGCCAACTAACATGGTGCGTGCCGAAGCCCCATAGGAAGTTGGCACACATCTTGTCCACCCTAGCAACTGTAGCACAGGGAATGAAGCAGCCACCAGCCCAATAAAGATTGATTCCCGCAATAACGGTCTTAAGCAATTGCAGCCTACCCGCCAAGGATAGGGAAGAGGCCTTCCAGCCACTGAGAACAGCCCTAATACGATCTTACAGCGCCTGAGCATGGGAGCCCTCTCCCATAAGAAGAAACCAGCGGTAGGCCAATGTAAGTTGTGGGGAGAGCGCAACGCAATATCCCAAGACGGAGAGTGGTAGTAAAGTCGTAGGGGGGCCCCTTGGGCCGAATGAACTTACTCTTGCGGGGGTTCAAGCTTAAGCCAGAGATTTCACCGAAGACATCCAACACCCTCTTCACCTCAAGGGTATTGGAAGAGGAACCCTTGAAGAAAAAGAGGAGATCATCCGCAAAATTTAGGTGGGTAGGAGCCACACCCCTGCCTCGGCCCAACGGCCTGATCCTACCATTGACCACCGCATCATCCATTAGGGAGGACAGCGCCTCCATACCAATGACGAACAATAATGGGCTGAGAGGGTCTCCCTCCCTTAGGCCCTGCGTACCCATGAAGAAGCCAACCGAGGAGCCGTTGATAAGAATGGAGTAAGAAACCGTAGTTATACACTCGGCAATCAAATCAATCCAGGTCGCATCAAAGCCAAACAGTTCAAGAGCTCTCAGGATATAGGAATGCTCGATAGTGTCAAGGCTTTAGAGAGATCAGCCTTTAGACACGCCCGATGAGAGCAGGCTTTGCTCTCAAATGATTTGACCAGCTCCTGAGCCAAACGTGAACAGTCACCGATTGCCCGACCCTTAATGAAGGCCGATTGATTATGCGAGATAAGGTGCGGCAGGACCAAGGCAAGCCGTGAGGCAAGGACCTTGGCGAAGAGCTTATAGATCACATTGCAACAAGACGATGGGCCTAAAGTCACCAGGGCTCATGGCGGACTCCCCCTTAGGGACGAGAGTGATGAAAGCGTGATTGGCTTCCCGAACCATCGCGCCCCCACGAGAGAGGAAGATCATTGCAGCCAGCACATCATTCTTAACAAGAGCCCAATGTCTCTTAAGGAAGCCCGCGTTGAAGCCGTCAGGGCCCGGGGCTTTTTTGGAATCAATGTCGCGGAGGGCTGAGGAAATCTCATCCTCAAGGAACGGCCTCACTAACCAACGGCGAGCCTCAGGAGAGAGGATCAAGCGAGGCGGAGGGAGGTCAGGCCTGGAAGGCCTAGGGAGCTCAGGAGCGAGCAGGCCAACAAAGAAAGAGGTTGCCGCAGATGCGGTTTCCGCGTGTTTGTCCACTAGACAGACATTCTGGTCAATCAAAGTAGATACGGAGTTCCTCGCATAACAAGCCTTGGTGGACAAGTGGAAGAATTTTGTGTTTCTATCCCCCAGGAGAAGCCAATCGACCCGACTCTTCTGCCGCCATGCCGACTCAAGATCGGCATCAAACTTCTCCAAGGAAGCCTTGGCATCCGCCTCTAGCTGAGCGAACTGCGCATCAAGAGGGTCAATGCTCAGGACCTCATTAATGCATTTGAGGCAGCCTCGACTGCCTTGACCTCGGTGAATACATTCGCCTCTCTGCGGGCCCAAGCACGAAGGGCCCTCTTAACAGCCTTAAGCTTCTGGATCAGGCAGTAGAGGGGGTTTCCAACAACAGTAGTAGACCAAGCGCAGGAGACCGTATCCAAGTACCCAGGCCGATTGGCCCAGTAATCGAAGCAGCGGAAAGGGGGGCGAGGGCGGGGGGCGTCGGTGATGCGTACAGAGAGGAGCAGATGGTCAGTGGCTGGGGCATGAGAGTAGACCAACTTCGAATGCGGAAGGAGTGTGAGCCAAGAGTCATTAACCAAGGCCCTATCAAGTCGGGCGGCGATTCTTGAGGGCCCAACCGAAGAGTTGGTCCAGGACCAGTGGTTACCCACCGATTGTAGCTCAACCAAGTTACAGTGATCGATCCAAGAATTGAAGTCTGCCATGGCACCACGGCTGGGGGGCAGTCCTCCCCTTTTTTCGTGGGAGAACCTTACCACATTAAAATCCCCTAGGATAATCCAAGGGGTACGATCAGGGAGGCGAAGATGTTTAAGGTCCTCCCAAAGACATCTTCTAGCAGCCGGGCAGTTATCCCCATACACGACAGAGACAAACAAGTTAAGGCCTCCTTTATTGTTGCACGTAACGGTGATTGCCTGGGAGGAAATCCATAATGAACACCTCCTTACGTTATTCTTTATCATTATTCTTGCTTATTCTCCCATAGACTCTTGTTTTCCTTATTCTTTATCATTATTCTTGCTTATTCTCAAAATGAACACCTCCTTACGTTATTATATACCCCTTCGAGATCATGATGAATGGGTAATATTTCGGGATACTATTATTCGATATAGTTATAATCGTATATATTACTAAAGAAAATGGTTTTTAATGACATGTTTCTAAAAAACCGTAAATATACAATCCATTTTTTATGCATAATGACGTTTATATCTTTGAGGAAGGAAGTTTTTTTAAATTTCGTTTAAGGTAAGTAATTTTATGTAGTAGTGATTTTCTATGACAATAACCTTGGAGATTAAAAAAAACCTTACATTTAAGGCAACGGTGCAATTTTTTTTGTGTTTTAAGGTAAGAAATCTCTCTTTTTTGTGTTTTAAGGTAAGAAATCTCTCTTTCTCCCTCTCAAAGAGAGAGAAATTTCACAACGTAGAGCACAGATCGAAGTTGGAGTGGCATGCAATTGCACCAAGTAAAAAACTCGTCGATAAGGAGTGATATGTAATGGAATGCAATGCATGACGTTAATAATGGTCATATATAGAAGCAAGCATAACATGAGAACTTGTTGGGGGTTCTATTCATATCAAATCACAATATGGAAATCATTAATTATCCAGAAATAAGAATATGTAAGATAGGAGGATAAGTTTTCACAACGTAGAGCACAATATATTTCGGTACATGCCTTTCTTGCATGCATCCTAGGAGAGGTCCATATTCATGGGCGGATGTAGGGAATGCTTATCCCTACCTCCGAATCGAACTCGAATATAGGTCCGTTCGTTACAGTTCGGTTCGATTAGCAGCCCTAACTATAAGCAATGAAGCCTCAATCACATTATCGGAAATGCTTGGTGCTTCTCTATGTACAAACAGGAATCTGGTTGTAATTACTTGACACTAGTAAATATATCTAGTTTTAATACAACAAGAACTAATTATCACATATTCAACATCCATAATCATTTTTTCTACCTAATGGATCTGTGACTTACAAATGAACTATTGTTTATATTATTTTTATAGAAAATTGATAGTTGATATATGTTTGGTCTGGAAGATGCATACTTTTATCATTATTTAATGTTACTTGATAGTCAATAGTTGTTTCGTAATATTATTTTTATCAACATTGTTACATATACCAAAAACATTCCATCATATTGGCATCTCAATGACTCGATGCAAAACTCTTTATCTCTATTGCTCATAAATATGCAAGTTTCTTTTAGAGTCTATCCATCATTTTCAAAACTCGGTAGTATCTCTACATGTAGTATTTTCAATTAGATATATATCTATATATTAGACTAAATATTGGCCCCACCTGTAAAATTTTTCTGGCCCCGCCCCTGTCCATATTCAATGGGGCATGCCTAGAACAGGAGCAATATCATGTAAAGGATCTTAGTGCATGTTAAGTTAAATATCGTATAGTGCCTTCCTTATTTTAATTCTTGTTTTCTCAGAGTACTTATCTTGTATTTAACCCAAGGCTATTCTCCTATATAAGAGATCGGGTACGTATAGTGCATCGAATTTGTTTCTCCTATCATGGTATCGGAGCAACGATCCTAGACTGGGGTTTCGGTATCCCCCCCTAAACCCTAACCCTAAGCACCCCCCCCACGTGCCTCCAACCCACCTGCCCCGCGCGCCTCCAGCCCCTCCCTCCCACCGCCCCAGCGCCCAGGCGGCCCAACGCTGCCCTAGGAGGCCCTCCGTGCCGCTCCCTGATAAACACAAACTATCGGAGGTCTAAAAGTATGTCTCACACAAGGCGGAGACAACCGAGGTCGCTGCGGTGACCCACAATAAGATGTATATAATCAACAATTAACCCACACTATAGATCAAAGAAATAGAAATAAATGTGGAGTTAAAATTTATTTTTAACTCTGCACAAATGGTGTATAGGGACAAGTATGCAGAGAGTTCGAACACAGGGAGCAAACATGGTAATTCAAACAAATGTGCACAAGTGAATGTGAAGTGTCTACACTAAGCAAGCAAGCAAAGAAGTTTTTTTGTGGGTTTTAATTTTTTATTTATTTTTTATTTCAATTTAATTTTTAATTTTGTATTTTGAATTTATAATTTTATAATTATAATTTGTGGGTTTTAATTTTTTGATTTTTATAATTTTATATTTTATATATTTTTTCCTTTTTTTGAAATTGGAAAATAAAGGCTATGTAATAAAAGAGAAGATAGAATAATGATAAAAATATGCAAGAATAGCCAAAAATTCAGAAATAAAATATTTTTGATATTTATAGGATTTTTTTACTGTTTTTGTGATTTTTGGGTATTTTTCAAACTGTTTTTGGTATTTTTAAATACTGAAATAAAGCAAAACAGTGAAAATTGTGCTGGCTGTGAGTAAAAATGGAATTTAAAAATAGATAACAACCATAAAATATTTTCAAACTATTTTTCACACAAAGATAACAAAATATAGAACAAACAGGAACTGAGTTTATAAATTTTGGAGTTTTCTTTGATTTTATATATTTTTTGACGTTTTTATGTATTTTTGAATTTTTAAGGCTTTTCTTTTGAGATTTTAGTGATTTTTTTGGACTGACACTAGAAAATGGTAGAACACACAAAATATATTTTTTGGGAATTTTTCAAAATGTTTTTATAATTTTTATGGATTTTCTAATGCAAACAGTGAAATAAATGCATGTTTTTGATTTTTAATACATATGAAAATGCAATAAAAATGCAATGTAAAAATATGGCGTGCACGTACAAGTAAACAGGACCTTAACTCTATTTTTGTGGAATTTGGAATTTTTGGACTTAAAATGATAATTTAAATAATTAGAACAAGCATCCAAATATTAAACAGGCCTGGCAGGGGTATATTTGCAATTTCTCAAACATCCAGGGGGCACATGCAAAATTTCCACAACTTTTTAAACTGAAACTTGCATTTAATATACTAAAACAAATGGCAGAAATCGGCGGGGCCTTAGTACAAAATTCCCAAGCCAAACACGTGCGAAACACGCGCCTGGCAGGGACCTAAGTGCAATATTCAAAACTATCAGGGGGTTCAATGCAAAGTATCCCAAAGTTTTACACTGTGTTACAAAATCGTGGGACTAAATGGAAATAAATAAACCCCAGGGGGGTCTTTACAAAAAGCCCACCCCCTCACGCGCACAGGCACGTAAGGTGACGTGGCACAGGACCTGAATGTAAATAAATTAAAAGCTAGGGGTTTACAAGCAAATAACCCAAAGTTTTTATACTACAGACGAAATTTTTAAATACTAGAAAGTAAATACAAAATGCGCGAGGGTTAATGTGCAAAATACCCTTGGCGCGTGAACCAACGGCGGATGGGGAGCCACTTAAACACGTGGCGCCCTATGGACGGTCGATGACGCTTCGTGCATGTGCGGCTGAGATCAGATCTCCAAGGACGATCGACGGTAGAGGCGCGGGGAGATCCGACGATCCACGTTAAATCTGGAGGAGCTCCCTGATCGGACGGTTCCGGTGGCAGGTGGAAGAACACGGAGGAGCTCCGACTGGGCGAAGTTCCCTGAGCTCCTCCGTCCAGCTCCAGTGGCGTTTGGGCTCGCAAAAACGTCGGGGAGGCTCCTGCAGGTGTCAGCTATCGTCTGGAAGTGACAAAAGCCACCGGCGTGCGTCGGTGTTCTCGCGCGGAGGTGGCGGAGCGGCATGGGTCCAACTTCCTCCGGCGAGGGGGCAAAATGGCTCCAGGTGCTTCAGTATGCTCCAGTACCTGCACAAAAAGGTTACGGAGGTCGAGGGCAAAATGCCTCGACCTCAGGTGGCTCTCGAAGTGGAATGAAGGGTGAGATATGGACTAGCTGGAGTTGCGCTCCGGCGAGGTGATCGATGAAGTGATGAAATGGCCGATTCAACGCGGAAAGATGGGCGAAATGATCCTAGACCTATGATGAACACGAAGGGGATAAAAAAGAAACAGAGAACGGCCTCGATGGCTTGGGGCCAGAGGGTAGATACTCGACAGCTGCGCTTCGCCGGAGGTGTGGAACGCGCGACGATCAGGTGCTTTCCCGTCGCCTGGAAGCCCGGAGCTCAGAGTTGTCACCTCCGGGCACCTTTAGCTCGACCAAGGGGGAAGGATCGGGGGTAATTCGCGGTTCAAATTCGAATCGAGCATCAGGGCTTTCTTAAGTAGGGTTGACGGTCGTGGGGGGAAGACCGAGGTGTGGTGGTTGATTCAACGCTCGAAAGCCCAGATGAACACTTGGGTGAGCATGAGAGATGAGAGAAGATCAAAGTTGCAGAAGGTTGGATCACCAGAAGATGAAAGTCCTAGCCTCGAAAAATCCACAAAAGTGGGTTAAAAACGAGGCTTGGCAGAGCTACATGACCTAGGGTCACCTAGTTGACCAGAGTCAACTAGGGTTTGCGCCTGGTTCGTCCACGTGGACCAACCAGGAAAAACCTTGATTAATCTTTTATTAATTCATTTAAAATTAGAAAACAATCGAATTAAATTATGATTATTTAATAAAAAATATTTGTTATTTTATGTAGTATTTTATTATGATTTTTAATTAATTTTATGAGGTATATTTTTATGAGTTCACTTTTTACCCCTTTATAGGTATAATACCTATGTATTTTAGTACTTTATTTATATTTTATGTATTTTAATTTTATTATTTGTATTTATTATTTTCTAAAATCATAAGATACTTTTATGTACACAAATATATTTTTATTTTATTTTTCTGAATTGTTTAGTATATTTAATAAAATATAAAGGTATAATGTATAGGTATGGATATAGGTAGTATACCTATGTATTCTATATACAAGTATTTTTATTTTGTTTTTCTTTACATTTTTATTCTAATTTTAATGCACATAATTATTATAAGTAATATTTGTGAAATTATAAAAATATAAAAATATAAAAATAATGAATAAATAATAAATTGAATATTTTAATCTGTACAACTATACAAGGTGGATTCAAAACTCAACTTTCAAACCGTAGCTCCTCCAAATGCGAAACCACCGCCATTGGATAGATTATTTTATTCTACATACAATTAAAGGTGAGTTTGCTACATTTGGAGTTGTCAGTTGTGAGATACGGGTCTGGGAAGTTGAGATTCTGGATTCTTATTCAGACCATAACTTTTTATCTGTACATTCTTTTTCTCTAAAATCAATTTTGTATTTTTCTTTATAAAATTATCTACAACTTTTATGTACAAAGTTTCTTTATTTGATGTATAAAAAGTGGAACCAAAAATAGGCCCCAAACCGAATAAAGAATGAATAAAAGGTATATGTATTTTATCTGTGTTTTTGACCTTATCTCCCTCTACTTTATTCCTTGTCGAGCTATTCATCAAGATGCCTAGGTCTCGGGGTTTCGGGTCATAAAATATTTACAATATTTTATTCTTTTTTCTTTTCTTTTATTTATTCTATAATTTTGGCCTTAATTACAGTATTTTATACACTATTTACATGCACATGCATGAATGCTAAGATGCGGATATTAATGATATTTACAGGCATTTGCTAGGGTTTTTGGTGCCAAAATGATAGAATAAAGATGATGAAATGTGGATTCATCATCCCCCTATACTTTACCTTTGCTAGTCCCTAGCAAACACTTATGCAATAAGTGCAAAAGAAAAAGAAAGAAAAGAAAAAGAAGAACTTGGATTTTATTTGATTATCAAACTTGTCTTCACAAAATCAAAGTTTGGAGCTTAAGTCGGACCTTTGGAATTTTAGTGCGGGCGGAACCTTAATGAGAACCAAATTTGAAATCCAACAGTCCTTGAGAATCCCAAAACTCTGTCCAAGTCTCCTCAATAGCCAGGTCAGAAATACTTCAACTCATACGCAAACTATTATGACTATGAGTCTGACTCGTACAATGTAAGTGATATGTAGCTCCCCACCTCAGAAGTAACAAAGAAACAACCTCCCCTACCCTGGTAACTCTAAATGCCTCGGTCTAGCAACTCTTTCCTCGAGAAGCGGGGTATTCCCTTCTAAGTTCAAGTGCAACCGGCTCAAGAAGAGGGGGAATAAGAGGTATAGAATTTTGGGAGCTCAACCAGTGTAGCTAATTCTCCCGCTGCAAGCTTCATGAGATGTAACATGGATACCATAAGCATTTGCTTTATTGGACTATATACACTCCGGTGGGGTTATTAAATTTTCAATCCGAGCCACCACTTTTTTGGAGTTCTTCTTTTTTTTTATTCAAGTGCATCTGTACAACATATCTACATGGTGCAGCATATATACAAGAAATTTTCCTCTTGAGCGAGTAGACTATCCCTCTTTTGAAGCTTTATTGCAACCCACGGCTTCTGTCTTTAGCCTTCATCACCACTAGACCAAGTTGAGGCGCACTTCCTTCACTAGAAGAAGAAGAGAGGTTCTGCCTAGAAGTACTACCCTCATATGCTACCCCAAGCCAAAGGAAACTGCCTCCTCACCACCTCATCTGTGGAGAGCTATGTGAAAGGTGCATGTGTCCAAGTTAGGTCATTATCAACAAGAGTCGTGCGTGTGCTCCGAAATACTCTACTTAGGCAGTTAAGAGTCCATTGAACCAAGTCCTGTGATCCTCAAAGAATTAAGTCAACTAGACCTGAAGTACCTCAAACCCAGTTCCTATAAGGTTCCTGTTATTAGGTAGATTTTAAGGTCCAATCAAGCCTCCAATCTCCGGATTTTACTTAGACTTGTTCAACTATCAAACTCAATCCGAAAAATGCGAATGCTATGCAATGTAGAAAATATGTTTGTGATGCAATTTTCAAGATTGTTTTGAACTTTTTATGGATTTTTGAAAAGATGATGCATGCTTTTTTTGTATTTTTCAAAAATATTTTTCAGGTGTTTTTGGATTTTAGTTTTGCAAATGTTTTTGGGATTTTTGAAAACAAAAAAAGATTTTGGCTGAAAATTAGGTGAAAATATGTACAACGGGAGTGCTTCTCATATACACAAGAAGTGGATTTTAAGATTTTACAAGGGTAAGTGGTCAGTTTTATACATATATATAGGTAGTGAATTTTGGTGAGATGTATGTGGTCCTCAAATTTATTTGACACTAGCTTTACACACAATTTTTTGAAAACTATAGTCCAAAATAGTTTTTACAAACATTCTACAAACATGTACACACATTTGAAAATCATTTTGCAAAGGCTTTCAAAACAATATGTATAGATTTTTTTAAAATATTTTTGCAACCATTTTTCAAACCCTTTGCAAATCATTTTTCAAACATTTTATTTCAAACAAAGAAAATAAATTTTACAAAACACACATTTTTACACAGGTTGAAAACATGTAACAAAATATTTTCAAAATAGTTTTCAATAGATGTTCACAAAGATTTTCAAACTATTTTTCAAACATTTTGCAAAAAAAACATTTTCACCTAATTTATTAATCAATAAATACAAAAAGAATTTGAGGAACAAAACACCTTTTTATTAAGGTTTTTAATGAATTTAATGAATTATATTATTAAGAAAATACGAAAGTACGAGTTATGGCTAAAGTATGTACGTAGTATATACGACCCCCCTATACTTAGCTTGAGCTATGTCCTCATAAATCGGAGAGAAAAGAGAAGACATAACTCGTACTAAGTATAGACAAGTCCAAAGAATAAAGAACTAATGAATGAACCAATGAGAAGTTGACCGTCCCCCCTATACTTAAGATCAAATAATCCTAAGTATAGCAGACTGTACACGAAGCAGGGAGGGTCAAGGGTGGGAATGAACAGATCGTACTCAGATTGTCTCCCCCTATACTTAGGGTAAAATATCCCTAAGTATAGACAAGAAGAGGAGACAATGGAGAGGATCGAAGAATAGAGAAACTCGGGGTGCACACCCCCCTATACTTAGGACAAAATACGTCCTAAGTATGGAAAACTGTATACAAGGGCGGTACCTTTTTGATAGATAGAGAAGATAGAAACAGAAAAGAAGAAAAGAAGAAAATAAATCAGCAGATGAAAGAGTGATATGAACAGATGGATCTGTACAGCGGAAGATGGACTTGATCATCATGTATGAGATGCAGATGATGTGAGCCAAAGAGCATATCTCATACCAGAAGAATGGGGGCAACGTCAATGGTCGGCGGATCATGATCTAGATATAGCTTCAGGCGTTGACCATTGACGCGGAAGGTAGAGGAAGATGACGGTTCGGATATGTCGGTGCTGCCATTGTCATGTACCTTCTTGACCACATAAGGACCTTTCCACTTGCTCTGCATCTTCCCTAGAAATAATTTCAGCCTGGAATCAAATAACCATACTCTCTGATCTGGCTCAAACTGTTTATGGCTGATATGCGAATCGTGCCATGTCTTCACTTTCTCCTTGTATTGTAGGCTGTTGGAAAAGGTTGTATCTCTCAGTTCTTCCAGGGCTGCCAATTCTGCTATTCTCTGGTCTCCTATACTCTCGGGATCTAACAGCAACTCAGTGACTGCCCAAAAAGATTTATGCTTGATCTCCACTGGCAGATGGCACGGCTTGCCATAGACGAGACGAAAGGGAGATGTCACCAATGGATTCTTGAAAGAAGTTCGATAAGCCCACAAGACCGAGTCCAAAAGTTGTGACCAATCCTTTCGGTCTGGGCGGACTACTTTCTGCAAGATTGTTTTTATCTCCCGGTTCGAGACTTCGGCAACACCATTAGTCTGAGGGTGATATGGAGTGGCAACCCGATGGTCAATGCCGAACTCGTCTGCAAGGGCCCTAACCTTGTCATTGATGAAATGAGAGCCCCCGTCTGAAATCAAGACTCTAGGTACCCCAAACCGTGAAATGATATTTTTCCTCAAGAATTTGCACACGGTTTTAGCATCTGCGACTCGGGCGGGGATGGCCTCAACCCATCGACTGACATAATCCACAGCGAGCAAAATATGCTCGAATCCCTGACTCTTAGGAAATGGGCCCATGAAGTCAATCCCCCATGCATCAAAAACCTCACAGAAGTGAATGGGTTGCATGGGGATCATGTCTCTCTGTCCGCAGGTTCCCATTTTCTGACAGTCAGTACATCTCTTCACGAACTCATCAGAATCCTTGAAGAGAGTAGGCCACCATAGGCCGGATTGAAGCACCTTCTGTGTTGTCCTTTTTCCAGAATGGTGTCCTCCTGCCTCAAGCTTGTGGCAGTATGTGAGGACGCTATGTTGTTCTTCTTGAGGAATGCACCTCCTCTGGATGCTATCCACTCCTTCATGATAAAGGACGGGATCCTCCCAATGGTAAAACTTGGCCTTAGCTAGGA
This sequence comes from Ottelia alismoides, assembly GCA_037367405.1. Taxonomy (NCBI): domain Eukaryota; kingdom Viridiplantae; phylum Streptophyta; class Magnoliopsida; order Alismatales; family Hydrocharitaceae; genus Ottelia; species Ottelia alismoides. The sequence goes on from JAZKJV010008682.1 coordinate 1,007,292, forward strand.
AGGTCTCAAGTTTCTGCCTGGGCCAACCCTGAGGGACTGTCTTGGCAACAAGATAGTTTACAAAGTCAGCATACCATGGGAGTGAGGTGACCGCGAAGATCGCCTCGTCTGGAAATGTTTCTGTGATAGGTGCACTGGGCTCAGATTCCTCAAGATTCTCCAATCTGGAGAGATGATCCGCCTTCCGCTACTATATATCTAGCAGCTGGTCGACGACAGCCATTTTTCTAGTTGCGAAGAGATTAAGCCTTGGTCAATCAAGGAGTCTGCTTTGAAAAATTCCGCCACCACATTCTTGACTCCAGGCTTGTCCTTAATCTCAATATCAAATTCCTGGAGTAGAAGGATCCATCTGGTAAGACGTGCTTTGGCATCCTTCTTAGCCATTAAGTACCGGATGGCGGTGTGATCAGTGTATATTGTCACTCTAGATCCGAGAATATACGATCGATACTTATCAAGAGCAAAGACTACGGCCAGCATCTCTTTCTCAGTCACAGTGTAATTCCGCTGAGCGGCATCCAAAGTCCGGCTGGCGTAGTGAATGGCAAAAGGTAATCCATCCCTCCTCTGTCCAAGCACAGCCCCAACGGCAAAATCTGAAGCGTCTGTCATGATCTCGAATGGGAGAGACCAATCAGGTGGCTGAAGGACAGGAGCTGAAACAACCATATTCTTGAGAGTCTCAAAAGATACAAGACACTTATCGTTGACAATAAACTCGATGTCTTTTGTCAGCAAGTCAGTGAGCGGTCGGGCAATACGACTGAAGTCCTGAATGAACCGTCGGTAGAAACCGACATGCCCCAGAAAAGACCGCAACTGACGTAAGTTGGACGGTGGATTGAGTTTTCTGATGATATCCACCTTGACAGGATCGACCTCCATGCCCCTGTTGGAGACGATATGACCAAGGACCGTCCCTTGAGTCACCATAAAGTGGCTCTTCTCCCAAGATAAGACAAGATTGACCTCTATGCAGCGCTGAAGTATACGGTCTAGGCAGTCAAGACAAGCATCAAACCCATCGCCATAGACCGAGAAGTCATCCATGAAGACCTCTAAACAGTCACCCACCATGTCCGAGAAGATGGACAATATGCACCTTTGGAATGTCGCTGGAGCGTTACATAGACCAAAGGGCATCCGTCTGAAAGCATAAGTCCCAAATGGACAGGTGAATGTCGTTTTCTCCTGGTCTTCGGGCGTAATGGCCACCTGATTGTATCCAGAGTACCCATCAAGAAAACAATAATGACTCTTCCCGGCTAGCCGCTCGATAATCTGATCAATGAAGGGTAGCGGGAAGTGATCCTTCTTGGTGGCCTCATTCAATCGTCTGTAGTCCACACAGACCCTCCAAGAAGTTGGTACTCTGGTAGCGATCTCCTCTCCAGACTCGTTGACAACTGTAGTGATACCCGTCTTCTTGGGTACCACATGTAGCAGACTGACCCATTTAGAGTCGGAGATGGGGTAGATAAAATCATCGCTCCACCACTTTGAAATTTCTTTCATGACTACGTCTCGAAGATTCGGGTTCAACCGTCGCTGGAACTCACACGACGGTCTAGCGTCATCCTCAAGATAGATGTGGTGAGAGCACAGAGCCGGACTTATCCCCTGGAGATCAGCTATACTCCAACCTATTGCCTTGCGGTTTCTTTCAAGAACCTCCATCAGACAAGATTCTTGCTCTCCAGTCAAACCTGCTGAGATAATGACTGGGTGCATATCTGGCTCACCCGCAAGGAATCTGTACTTCAACGACTGCGGCAGAGGCTTCAGTTCTGGACAACTGGGAGGCGGCAGATCTGGCTTCTGATATGTCTGTGTGAAGGCGACCAGGTCTGCATGGGAGAACTCTCGCTCTGCATGAATCTCTGACGGAAGGCAGCTTTCTGAATCATCAATGAACTGCACTGGCACGCACTCTGTCATGGTTGTCGGCTCAGAAGGAATCAGACAAGGTAAATAATCATCAAAATCATCCTAATCAATGTCTGAATCTGAAGGATCAGAAGAAGATGAGCACGAATGAAAATCATCTACACCACTCATCACAACACTGTCAGCTTCAGATGTATCCTCCTCCAGGGATGTGCTCTCCCGGCTCTCGACTGCCATGAGCTTGAGATATAGTGAATCTGTAGGCAAGGCGAGAGTCGGTGCTACAGGATCTATCCAGTTGGATTCATCATCAGTCATCTCAAAATCACAAATCTGGTGGATGTCTAGCTCTTCTGTCATCTGCGCTGCTTCACTGGACTGCTCCGAGCATTCTAACTCTCTAGCTCTAGTCTCCTCAATCGTCTCTATTTGTATGGTTTCACCCTCTACGCGAAAACATACCTTCCCACTGTCATGGTCGGTCACCGCCTTGGCTGTGGCCAAGAATGGACGTCCGAGAATGATGGGGGCATCAATTACCGACTCAGGGATCTCCATGTCCAACACAACGAAGTCCACGGGGAATTTCAAGCCCTGAATGGTAACGACCACGTCTTTCAACAACCCCTTCGACCTCTTAGTCGACCTGTCAGCAAACTGAAGACTGTCCTGCTCCTAAAAAGAGGACCAAACTCGAATCGGTCGAGTAAGGCTACCGGAAGAAGGTTGATTGAAGACCCGCTGTCTAATAGAGTACGATCAAACTGCTGCTCCTGAATCTCGCATCTGACATAGGGAGCTCCTACGTCAGGTCACTTGGCTGGCAGCTTGTTCTGGATGGTACAGCAAGTGGAATGAGTGAGCACATGGATCTGATCTATGTGGTTCCTCCTCTTCCTGCGGATGGTAGTCTTCTCTTTCAGGTTCTTCTTGAAGAGGGGGATGTGCTCAAGTGCTTCTTGTAGAGTCAGCTGAATATGGAATCTGTCTATCATCTGATTGCCGAACTCTACCTGTTGCTCTTTTTTGGGATTTCCTCGTTGATTCCCCTTCTCTTGGCGGAGTGCCTCAGGGAAGGGGATGGTAGGGGCCTCCAGAGATGGAGGGTTAGGAATAGGTCCCTGTGCCTGTGAAGGAGGAGAATCCATGCAATAATCATCATTCACCACATATGGATCCGCAATGTGAACAGAAACCTTTCCTTTATTCATATTTTTGTTCTTTTTGTTGTTACCACAGTCCATAGATACAAAAGGTGGTAACATCACAGAGGGAGGCTCAACAAAAGTGGATGTGGTGGCCTCAGTACCACCACCAACACCTATCTTCGCGGCATCAGCACCGCTACTCTGCTCGGCATCCAAAATGGTGGCATCAGCACCACCGTCTGCATCTGGTATCACGACGGCTTCAGTACCGTCGTCTGGAACTCCATCATTGGTGGCATCAGCACCACCGTCTTGAACATCATCATTAGCGGCATCAACACCGCTACTCTGCTCCTCTGGCGCTCCTGATTTAGCTGGTGGTTGTCGCTCAGGAAAAGGGCCTCAGGCGGCCTGAGAAAAAAGTTGTCGAAGGAACTCGGCAAAATGACCCCGTAACTTAAGAGGCGCCGTCGGCGGGCATCCTACCGCTCCTAGTAGTCACAAAATCAGCATCATAGAAAGAATATGACATATCGCTCAAATAGTCACTAGGAGAGGTATCCTCTGTGAACTCTACCTGCTCAGACTTCCTTTTCAGATTATTCAGGTTAGGTTCAATCTGAGCGGGTATGGCAGCCTTCCCTTTGATAATCTCCCTCATCTCCTCCCGGAATTCATCCATTTCTTGCCTGAAGGATGCTCGCTGTTCGGAGAGCAAGCGGGCAAGATCATCGAGCGCTGGGTTCTCAAAAGCGGGACCCTGAGAACCGGATGGTTGTCCCTGCTGGAAATGGGACTGCTGCTGCTGCGGTTGATACTGGGGCTGATGGGGATAAGATTGCTGAGGCTGCTGTCGCTGCCTCCACTGCTGTCCCTGATAGGCGGGACGTGGACCACTCTGATACTGCTGCTGCCGGGCATACTGGGGTTGTTGTGGTTGCTGGCAGTTCTGCTGTCCTTGGGCAGGATTCTGCTGCTGGGAGGAGGAGCCACCGTTGCCCCAACGGAATCCGGGATGATCACGACGAATCCCGGGCTGAGGGTACCGGTCGTACCATATCCCATTAACTTCCATCAATGGGTCCTGCTCGAAGGAGGGTGGAGGAAGAACTGTCAGTGGCTGCTCCGAGTGATAGACCACCATCTGTGTGTCCGAAGATGGCGGCTGCGCTGGGTAGTACTGTAGCAGTGGAACCGTCTCTGCCTGGATATGATTCACCTGGCGGTATGAGGTAGAGGGTTGGTTGGAACTGCTACTGCTGGAGTCGGCCCGTGACCTGGGAGGCTGTTGGGACTGAGCTTGTGCCTCCTGAATGCATAGAATTTGAGTTTTCAGGTCACTCATAGTTTTGGTGAGAAGGTCCATCTGGGCAAGACCTTGGTTCTGCTTCTTCTCGAGGATCTCCATGCGGTCCAACTTCTCACTGATAATGCCCATGTCGGCTGCGGTTGATTCGGCTTGGGCTGCGGCTACCGACGATGTATTGGGACCGACATCGATGCGGGCGATCCTCTGGAATGAGCCTCCTCCCTGAGCTGGTTTTTGTTGTGTGTAGACTCTGGCTTGGGTCATCACAGTTGAATTTTCTACCATGCCTTCATAGATGGCCCAGACGTCGTCTTCACCTTGGAGAAACATGATCCACCGCAGGAGGCGTTGACAAGCCCCTGCAGCTCCGGTGTCAGCCCACAAAAGAAACTTTGAACCAGATTGGGCTTTGGATATATCATGATGTGGACACCAGTCGATGAGCTCTCTGAATCGATCCCAGGCTTCATGGAATTATTCATTTAGGATCATGACAAAATTGCTGATCATGGCTCTAGGTGCATTGGTCCGGCCGAGAGGATAGTACTTCTTCAAATATACGGTCCGGAGATCTGCCCAAGTGTCGATGAATCGCCCCAAGTGTTTGAGCCAATATGTGGCTCTGTCAACAAATGAGAATGGGAAGGCGATCATCTTGATCGTGTCCTCAGTCAGCAGCCTATCATGTATGGTGCTGCATATCATCTCGAATTCTTGGAGGTGGAGGTGTGGCTCTTCGGTCGGCAACCCATGAAATTTGGGTAGAAGCTGAATTGTGTGGGACCGAAGCTCGAAATCTCCTTTGATCGGTGGGAGTCTGATCCAGCGGTGAGTGAGGGATGCAGCTGGGTTGTGCAATTCCCTCATGATAGTCTGAGGTGGTCTCTCAGCTTCTGGATCGCCTCCTCCTGCATCAGGTCCTCCTCCTCCTCCACCGCCACCGCCCCCCAGGTCGGTTCTCTCTCATCTGCGCTATTTCTCTCATTAGATCACCCATGAAGGTACCCTGGTCACGGATCTGTCTCTGCACAGTCTCCAGGGATGCTAACAAGGAGTTGTTGATGGTCACCTGATCAATTATGAACGGAGGGTGATCATGGTCATCTGGGTGCTCGCCTCTGTCTGCCATCTCCGGATTTTCTGGATTTTCTGAAAAAGCAAAATAGGCCATCTCAGATGTTGTTGAATGATCTGAACTCTGTGATGCACTGAATTCTGAAACAATTGGACTGAGAGAAGGAGAATGGGAAGGGTGGTCGAGGGGGAACAGGGTGGATGTAAACCCAGGCTCGGAGAGCGGACTCTCCGAGGTAGTCCTAGATGAATAAGGAGGAGTGCTGGATAGCGATGCTGACAAGGTCGGCCTAAGAGATCTCCGTCCCATCATCTTGATTATTGGGAAGAGCAGAAAGGATGCAGAAGAAGAAGGAAGAAATGAGAAGCAAAATTGCGCACAATTGTGCTGTGTTTTTGATCTTGACCTTAAATAAAACTAGCAATCAAACACAAGACAGAGGTGAATTCACCAACTCAACACATGAAGCCGTGAAGGTTCGGCTTTTATCTTTTCGGTTTTAGCTTGAATTCAAGAATTAATCTTTTCACGAGTCCTTAGAGCGCTACGCCTAAAGGAGTGAGAGTACTGCCGGAAGATTATCCCGTACTTGTCCTCCTCCTGTGTAACCTGTAGCTTGCGCTTTTTGAGGTCCTTGTAACCCTTCCTGGATCCCTATTCAGCCAAAGAATAAGAGAGGAAGCCAATAGGCAAAACCGATACTTCGGAACTCGCTCGCAACGGAATCACCCGTGAGCGTGCAAGAACCTACTCGGACGCGAGTCGATGAGACAGACATCCCCGTGAAGGCGTGGCCTAGGCTCGATACTTCGGACAAGGTCGATGCTCTACACAATAGAGAGTCACCAATGTTGACCAAGCCCTACTCGTCCACGTACGATAGAAGCGCCAATACTTCGTAAATCCAGGCGATACACAAGGCAGCCACAAGCTAGGATTTTGGCTCTAATCCTTACGAAGCGCTCACCTCACTTGGAAGGAGACCTTTCCATGCAACCTGAAAACAAGTGAGGGTGTTACTCTCCCCAATCAATGAATCCAATTACCAATTTTATTTTTGGTCAAGGTTTTCTTAGCAGTCCCTTTTTTAATTTTTTTGGTGTTGTCGCTTCTTTTGAGTAGATTCAAACAAGCGCCTAACAATTTTTGTAGTTTCTTGATCCTACTTTGTCCAAAAACAGAGGGAGAATAGAGTCGGAAAAGCTGTGCAAGTCGACACAAAGATGGAAATCTCTCCTTTGTGCCTAAATGATGGATGCAAAGTAAGAAGACTTACAGCGAATCCCAGCTCTCTCCATGCAGGATGCAAAGCAGAAATTTATAAACCTAGTCTATATGCCGGTATGCAATGCGGAAATCGCCCTAAGGTAGGCAACTGCTAGCGTGAAGAACCACAAGTCAACCACCGATCGTCGATCCTAAGAGTCCGGTCTAGACCCTCCCCTCCTCTTCTCGACACATCGAGTTCAGGAGTAGCGCTTGATGGGGCGGGCTCGCGGCGCGGCAGATCTAAGAAAGGGAGCTAACTGTTTAATTAAACTAAGTCCAAGTATGAACTATAGGTACATGCAAATGTTATTAGTGTGTTTGGACCTAATTTAATCGATCAAGCAAGCCTAGATCTAAGGGCTCAATCCACAAAGAAAGTGAAAATGAAATCAAAACCAGCAAATGACAGCGGTGAAAACTCGACAAAAACCGCGGTGAGCCTCCGGGTGAACAAACACCCGGAAATTAGGCCCGGAGTGTCCAAAAGTCCAAGTGTCCAAGTACCTGTATTATTACAAATTAATGAATCACTCTCTCTCACAAAATAAAATGCAAGCTAAACTAATCACTCTCTCACTCCTCCTGCTCTCTCCTGCCAGCTTGGCTAAAGAAAGGCCGGCCCCGCTTCCCAAGGTTGCTTCGGGTCACCTAGGCGATCCGCCTTGCTCCACGGTCCCTCGCAAGAAGACAAGAGAAAAGTGGTCAGAACATCTCAACAAAATATATCAAAAATGCAAGAGATAGAAAATAAAGCAATAGTAGACAATCAAACACAAGCAAACAAAATATGAAGAACTACTCGCTGTTGCTCCCCGGCAACGGCGCCATTTGATAAACACAAATTATCGGAGGTCTAAAAGTATGTCTCACACAAGGCGGAGACAACCGAGGTCGCTGCGGTGACCCACAATAAGATGTATTTAATCAACAATTAACCCACACTATAGATCAAGGAAATAGAAATAAATGTGGAGTTAAAATTTATTTTTAACTATGCACAAATGGTGTATAGGGACAAGTATGCAGAGAGTTCGAACACAGGGAGCAAACAGGGTAATTCAAACAAATGTGCACAAATGAATGTGAAGTGTCTACACTAAGCAAGCAAGCAAAGAAGTTTTTTTGTGGGTTTTAATTTTTTTATTTTTTTATTTTTATTTCAATTTAATTTTTAATTTGTATTTTGATTTTTAATTTTCTGATTTTTATAATTTTATAATTTATATATTTTTTTCTTTTTCAATATTGGAAAATAAAGGCTATATAATAAAAGAGAAGATAGAATAATGATAAAAATATGCAAGAATAGCCAAAAATTCAGAAATAAAATATTTTTGATATTTTTAGGATTTTTTTACTGTTTTTGTGATTTTTGGGTATTTTTCAAACTATTTTTCGTATTTTTAAATACTGAAATAAAGCAAAACAGTGAAAATTGTGCTGGCTGTGAGTAAAAATGGAATTTAAAAATAGATAACAGCCACAAAATATTTTCAAACTATTTTTCAAACAAAGATAACAAAATATAGAACAGACAGGAACTGAGTTTATAAATTTTGGAGTTTTCTTTGATTTTATATATTTTTTGAAGTTTTTATGTATTTTTGAATTTTTAAGGTTTTTCTTTTGAGATTTTTAGTGATTTTTTTGGATTGACACTAGAAAATGGTAAAACACACAAAATATATTTTTTTTGGAATTTTTCAAAACGTTTTTATAATTTTTATGGGTATTCAAATGCAAACAGTGAAATAAATGCATGTTTTTGATTTTTAATACATATGAAAATGCAACAAAAATGCGATGTAAAAATATGGCGTGCACTTACAAGTAAACAGGACCTTAACTCTATTTTTGTGGAATTTTTGGACTTAAAATGATAATTTAAATAATTAGAACAAGCATCCAAATATTAAACAGGCCTGGCAGGGGTATATTTGCAATTTCTCAAACATCCAGGGGGCACATGCAAAATTTCCACAACTTTTTAAACTGAAACTTGCATTTAATGGACTAAAAACAAATGACAGAAACCGGTGGGGCCTTAGTACAAAATTCCCAAGCCAAACACGTGCGAAACCCGCGCCTGGCAGGGACCTATGTGCAATATTCAAAACTATCAGGGGGTTCAATGCAAAGCATCCCAAAGTTTTACACTGCGTTACAAAATCGTGGGACTAAACGGAATAAATAAACCCCAGGGGGGTCCTTGCAAAAAGGCCACCCCCTCACGCGCACAGGCACGTGAGGTGACGTGGCACAGGACTTGAATGTAAATAAATTAAAAGCTAGGGGTTTACAAGCAAATAACCCAAAGTTTTTATACTACAGACGAAATTTTTAAATACTAGAAAGTAAATACAAAATGCGCGAGGGTTAATGTGCAAAATACCCTTGGCGCGTGATCCAACGGCGGATGGGGAGCCACTTAAACACGTGGCGCCCTATGGACGGCCGATGACGCTTCGTGGATGTGCGACTGAGATCAGATCTCCAAGGACGATCGACGGTAGAGGCGCGGGGAGATCCGACGATCCACGTTAAATCTGGAGGGGCTCCCTGATCGGATGGTTCCGGTGGCAGGTGGAAGAACACGGAGGAGCTCCGACTGGGCGAAGTTCCCCGAGCTCCTCCGTCCAGCTCCAGCGGCGATTGGGCTCGCAAAAACGTCGGGGAGGCTCCTGCAGGTGTCAGCTATCGTCTGGAAGCGACAAAAGCCACCGGCGTGCGCCGGTGTTCTCGCGCGGAGGTGGCGGAGCGGCAGGGGTCCAAACTTCCTCCGGCGAGGGGGCAAAATGGCTCCAGGTGCTTCGGTATGCTCCAGTACCTGCACAAAAGGTTACGGAGGTCGAGGGCAAAATGCCTCGACCTCAGGTGGCTCCTCGAAGTGGAATGAAGGGCGAGATATGGACTAGCCGAGTTGCGCTCCGGCGAGGTGATCGATGAAGTGATGAAATGGCCGATTCAACGCGGAAATATGGGCAAAATGATCCTAGACATATGATGAACACGAAGGGGATAAAAAAGAAACAGAGAACGGCCTCGATGGCCTGGGGCCAGGGGGTAGATACCTCGACAGCTGCGCTTCGCCGGAGGTGTGGAACGTGCGACGATCAGGTGCTTTCCTGTCGCCTGGAAACCCGGAGCTCAGAGTTGTCACCTCCGGGCACCCTTAGCTCGACCACGGGGGAAGGATCGGGGTAATTCGCGGTTCAAATTCGAATCGAGCATCAGGGTTTTCTTAAGTAGGGTTGACGGTCGTGGGGGGAAGACCGAGGTGTGGTGGTTGATTCAACGCTCGAAAGCCCAGATGAACACTTGGGTGAGCATGAGAGATGGGATAAGATCAAAGTTGCAGAAGGTTGGATCACCAGAAGATGAAAAGTCCTAGCCTCGAAAATCACAAAAGTGGGTTAAAAACGAGGCTTGGCAGAGCTACAGGACCTAGGGTCACCTAGTTGACCAGAGTCAACTAGGGTTTGCGCCTGGTTGGTCCACGTGGACCAACCAGGAAAACCCTGATTAATCTTTTATTAATTCATTTAAAATTAGAAAACAATCGAATTAAATTATGATTATTTAATAAAAATATTCGTTATTTATGTAGTATTTTATTATGATTTTTAATTAATTCTATGAGGTATATTTTTATGAGTTCACTTTTTACCCCTTTATAGGTATAATACCTATGTATTTTAGTACTTTATTTATATTTTGTGTATTTTAATTTTATTATTTGTATTTATTATTTTCTAAAATCATAAGATACTTTTATGTATACAAATATATTTTTATTTTATTTTTCTGAATTGTTTGGTATATTTAATAAAATATAAAGGTATAATGTATAGGTAAGGATATAGGTAGTGTACCTATGTATTCTATATACAAGTATTTTTATTTTTGTATTCTCTTTACATTTTTATTCTAATTTTAATGCACATAATTATTATAAGTAATATTTGTGAAATTATAAAAATATAAAAATATAAAAATAATGAATAAATAATAAATTGAATATTTTAATCTGTACAACTATGCAAGGTGGATTCAAAACTCAACTTTCAAACCGTAGCTCCGCCAAATGCGAAACCACCGCCATTGGATAGATTATTTTATTCTACATACAATTAAAGGTGAGTTTGCTACATCTGAGTTGTCAGTTGTGAGATACAGGTCTGGGAAGTTGAGATTCTGGATTCTTATTCAGACCATAACTTTTTATCTGTACATTCTTTTTCTGTAAAATCAATTTTGTATTTTTCTTTATAAAATTATCTACAACTTTTTATGTACAAAGTTTCTTTATTTGATGTATAAAAAGTGGAACCAAAAATAGGCCCCAAACCGAATAAAGAATGAATAAAAGGTATATGTATTTTATCTGTGTTTTTGACATTATCTCCCTCTACTTTATTCCTTGTCGACCTATTCATCAATATGCCTAGGTCTCGGGTTTCGAGTCATAAAATATTTACAATATTTTATTCTTTTTTTCTTTTCTTTTATTTATTCTATAATTTTGGCCTTAATTACAGTATTTTATACACTATTTACATGCACATGCATGAATGCTAAGATGCGGACACTAATGATATTTACAGGCATTTACTAGGGTTTTTGGTGCCAAAATGATAGAATAAAGATGATGAAATGTGGATTCATCACTCCCAGGCACCCCCGTGCCTCTCTAGGCGGCCCCGCGCCGCACCAGGCAGCCTCGCACCGCTCCGGGCGGCTCCCAGCACTGCTTCCTGCAGCATACCTGCCCCAGGGGTCCATCCGACCAACCCAGCGACACCTTGTTGCCCTCCGGCGGCCCCTAGGCATTTTTCCGTGTAACTCCAGCCCCAGCGGGTCCAGCCGAGTGATGAATCCACATTTCATCATCTTTATTCTATCATTTTGGCCTCAAAAACCTTGGCAAATGCATGTAAATTCCCTTAATTCATACATTTTAGCATCTGTGCATGTGTGTATAAATAGTGTATAAAATACAGTTCTTAAGCAAAAAATATAGAATAAAGAAAAGAAAAGAAAAAGAATAAAATATTGTAAATATTTTATGACCTCAAACCCGCGGACCTAGGCGTCTCGATGAATAGGTCGACAAGGAATAAAGTAGGGGGAGATAAGGGCCAAAATAAAATAAAAAATCCCTTTCATTTTATTCATTCTTTATTCCATTTTGAGACCTATTTTTGGATCCACTTTTTATACTTCAAATAAAGAAACTTTGCACATGAAAGTTGTATATAATTAAATAAAGAAAAATATAAAATTTACTTTACTCAAAAATAATGTACAAATACCAAGTTATGATCTAAATAAGATTCCAAAATCCCAACTTCCCAAACATGTATCTCTCAAATAAAAGCTCAAAAAGAACCCAAACTCACCTTTAATGGTATATAATTTTAAATAAGCTATTTAATGGAGGTGGTTTTATATTTTGCGAAGCTACGGTTTGAAAGTTGAGTTTTGGAACCATATAGTATACCTATACTGATTAAAATATTCATTTTATTTATTATTCATAATTTTATATTTTTGTAAATTTGTATATATTATTCATAGTATGTGAGTATATTAAAATAAAAAATAAAATACTAAAAGAAACATTAAAATAAATTACTAATATTTCACACCTAGGTAAAGCACCTATACTTATACCTATAATAAAACCCTTAATTTATTAAGTGTACGAACACATCAGAAAAATAAAATAAAAAATATATTTACATCCCTAAAAATAATTTATAAATTTATAAAATAATAAACAAAATTAATAAAATCAAATAAACAATAATAAAAATATTAAAATACATAGATACATGCACCTATATAGGCCTAAAAAGGATAATTATATTTTATACCTCAGAAAAATAAATAAAAATCACCATAAAATTCTTTATAAAATAAGGAGCATTTTTTATTTTATAACCTAAAATTAATAAAATCATTTACTATTTTATTTCGAATTTTAAAATAATTTTGATTAGCATTTTTCTGATTGGTCCACGTGGACCAACCAGCGTTGGTTGTTGGTTGACCTCGGTCAACTCCCTGACCGAGGCCTGCCATCTTCTGACATCCGATTTTTTGCCCAACTTCACAGATTTTTGGAGGTCGACCCCTTCTCTCTAGGGCCTCGCTTCCTTCTTGGGACTCCTTCCTTGATCGTCACTGATCCACGCCGAGCGCTCCAATCTTGCCATATCTCCATCATTCGTGCGTGGACTTCGCTTGAAGGAGACACCATCACCTTGTACATAACTGGCCCGCCACCTTCGAACTCAAGTTTGAACCCTTGCGTGCCTCTTTCTCCCCGCCTATTGTGCTCCATAAATAGAGGGAGGTGACAACTCCCCATTCCAGGCTTCAGGAGGGTCGAGTAAGGGCCGAGGCGGCTCCACCATCTCCGCCGACCACCAGCGTCGAGGTTCCCCTTCCTATGGTTCCGATCATCGAGGTATACCCCTTTTCCCCTTCCTTTTCGCTTCTTTTTATTCCATGTAGTTCTAGGATAATTCCCCCCTTTAGATCTTCGAGTTCCACTCACCAAATCGCCCAATCGTACCCCCTCCCCGGAGCACACCTCCGACCGACTTCCATCCAACTCGCTCCGCCTGCCACCACACCTCCGCGGGGTCCAGGCAGTTTGCTCTGGACCCTTTCACCCCTTTTTGCAGGTCAAAGCGCAGTCAAAGCATCTGGAGTGCATTTTGGAGCGCTCGACGGAGATACATGGACCCATTTCCTCTGCCACCCTCCTGGCGATGCACTGAAGCTTCTTCGACGACGTTGAGCCCTTCAGTACCTAGCTCGACCTCCCAGGAGCACCTCGGGCCATTTTGCAAGCTTCTAGACCGCCGGGGGCCCGAGATCGAGCTCGGGGAAGTTCGCCTCGCCGGCGTTCTTCCCTGTTCTTCCTCCTCGCTTCTCCGTCGTCCGATCAGAGGTCGCTCCAGTTCGATTAGCAGTCGTCTGATCTAGGCCCGCATCGATCGTCGATCCCTTCGCCAGATCTGATCCCAGCCGATCATTGACGAACCGTCATCGGCCATTCCTGAGTTGCCACGTGGATAAGTGACGACGCTAGCGCCGTTCGATCTCGTAGCCATGGGTATTTTGCACTCTACACCCCGACCCTTTTTGGTATTTTTATTTAGTTCATAAACTTTCAGGCGCAGTTTAAATATTTCTGTAATATTTGCATTTAGGCCCCCGTACTTTCATTATTTGCATCTAGGTCCAGTCCACGTCACCTCACGTGACCTGTGCACGTGGGGTGGTGGGCATTTTGCAAGGACCCCCCTGAGGTTTGCTTATTTCATTCAAGTCCATGAAATTTCGATTTACGTTGTAATATTTTGGTAAAATTGCATATGAGCCCCTGAAACTTTGCATAATTGCAAAAATACCCCTGCCAGGTCACGTGCCCAGTGCGCGTGACTCTGGCAATTTTGCATAAACCCCCCTCCGGGTTTGGGTATTTATATTTAGTCCAGAAAATTGTGTTTAACGTTGTATATTTTTGGATAATTTGCAAGTAGGACCTTGGACTTCTGTGTATTTACATTTATGCCCTTGCTAGTATTGTATTTTGCTTGGATGTTTGCATTTATTTCATGCATCATTTAACTTGAAAATTACCACAAAAATACCATAAGCTCCTGTTGCATTGTAATTTAACATCATATTTTTATTTTGCATTTTTATTGCATTTACATATTTATTATAAATCCAAAAACATGCATTTTCATCCTTATTTGCATTAAAAAAATTCATAAAATTATAAGAAGTTTTTGAAAAATTCCAAAAAAAATATATTTTGTGTGTTTCTGTATCTTTTAACTTGAATCCAAAAATCATCAAGAATTTCAAAAGAAAATGCCTAAAAATTACAAACCCCAAAAAACTTTATAAAAACATTAAAAATTCCACAAAAATCTTAAAAATATCATTTTTAGTCTCTGAATTTTCTCTGCTTTATTGTACTTATTTTAAAATTAATTTGAGGAATTTTTGGACACTGTTTGATATTTTTCATCCTCATTTTAATTCCGACCAGCTACCTTTATTCACTGTTTCTAGTATTTTTGCCTTAAAAAATATCAAAAAATAGGAAAAATCTAGAAAAATCACAAAAACATTAGAAAAATATAAAAATCACAAAAACATTTTGTTTCCTATATTTTGACTATTTTCCCTATTTTTTATCTCTCTCCTATCTCTAGTATATATATTATCTTTATTAAAATATAAAAAGAAAATACAAAATCAGTAAATTAAAAAAGAAAATATAAAAATATAAAATCAAAATAAATAAATAAATAAAACATAAAATTAAAATCCCACAAAAAATAGCACTTGTAGGCATTTAATCACTTTCACATTTCTGAGCATTATTACCTTATTCCACCTGTTTGCTCCCTGTGTTCGACCTCTACACTCTTGCACACTATACACATCCTTTGTAGAGTTATAATAAATTTTTACTCCACATGATGCTTTCATTGCTTTACTTGATTGTCGTGGGTTAATTGTTGACTAAATCGGGTTTCGTGAGCGATCGCCACAACGACTTTGTCTCCGCCTTGTGTGAGACATATTTAGACCCTCGCAAGATCCGAATCATCAATTGGCGTCGTTGCTGGGGAGCAACAACGTAGTTTAGTATTTTTGTTGATTGTGAACATTTTCCTACATTTTTACATATTTATTTGATTATATTGTTTGATTGGACTAATTACCTTTTGGTTGGATTTTGTGTGAGGTACCACCGAGTGAGGGAAGCGCCCTATCCTAGGTGCTTGTGCACCCACGTGAAAAGCTCACCTAGCACCAAAGAGAATTTGGAGGCTTGAGAAAACCATCACTTTCTGTAGAGTTTCTTGTAGTTGAAAATATTTGTAATTTGAAGTGAGAGAGAGAGAGACTTAATTTTTAATAACTTGAACTCTCCAGGACACTTGGGCCTAATTTCCAAGTGTTTGTTCACTTGGGAGCTGACGAGTCGCTAAATACGGTAAATAATTCAGGCACATTGTAGTACCTGTACTTAGCGAGTCGATCAGAACCGAGAGAAGATCTCCGTGAAAGTGTCTCGGCTTAAATTTATATCCCGGGCAAGTCTAGGGTCGAACTCAGGGAGGCAAAGGAACAACTTCGGGTTTAATTCGAAAATTAAGATCTAGGTTTCCAAAGTGTATTTTTTATATTTTTTATGCAACAAGATGCACAATGCAAGTGAATTAAGATACTAAGAAAGCACACAACTTAGCCAAATTAAATTTAATGCGAAGTTAATTCAATTTAGCTAAATTATATTTTTTCAGTAAACTTAATTCAATGATGTACACAAAACATATTTTTTTGTATTTTTCAGAGTTAAAATGCAACAATGAAAAATGCACACTTTTTATAGGTATTTTCGCAATTTTTCACACAAACAGTAAGAAAAAATGATGAAAATTTTACTAGAATGAAAACATGATGCAAGGATACTATAGTATTGTTTTTTTGAATTTTTGACAAAATATGAATTTTTATGTATTTTTTAGTGAAATCAGAGCGACAGTGAGTAATTAATTCCTAATTAATCCACAATGTCAAATTAATCAAAGTGCAAATTATCCCAAATAGGTATTTTCAAAAAGAATTCAGGAGATTTTAAATTTTGCAAAAATGATGAATGTGAATTTAATTAAAAATCAAATACTAAAATCACTCTATAATTTATTTCAGGACAAGACATCTCCATTTTGGATGAAATTTGGATAGTAAGATAAAAACATATTAAGCATCTCTCCTATTTTTTGTGGAATTTTTAGAGCAACCGTGTGTGAGATATAAATTTAAGAGCTCAATTTGGGTAAAATATGCAATATTTCAGTTGAACAATTTTAGTTAATTCACAATATCTCACAAAAATACAAATAAATTTTCAAATGGAAGACAATAAGCTGCTTAACACAATGCTATTTTTCTTTAAATAAAAGGATGCTAAAAAGAGGTCCAAATCAAAAAGACAACACATGGTTATGTGTGCAAAACAGAAAATACCTTAATCAAGAACAAAATAATTACAGGGACCTATTTGTAATTACAACAACTTTGCTATACAATTATGAAAATTTCACAGAATAAAAAATACACAAAACAAACATGTCTTCTTCTTCCTGGAGACGCAGGCGAAGGTGAACCCAAAAAGGGGGAGGGCTGCAACGGCTATCCGCGCACCTCGGCGACAAGGGGGCGGCGGAGGCGTCGCACGGCGGAGGGGCTGACGTTGATGCACAGCCAGCGAGGCGGAGGAAGGGGGCCACGGGGTCGGAGGCGGAGAAAAGGGGGCCGCTGAAGAGAGGGAGGCTGACGTCGATGCGCGGCTGACGTCGCTGGCGGTGGAGCGGAGACGGCCCGCGACGGCGACGGCGTCGCGTGCGGCCGCGGTGGCGGTGGAGATGACCTTAGGCAGTAGGGGTGGCCGGCGGCGGTCGGTTAAGGGCCAGGCAGTGAAGGGGCGGCAGCGATGGGTGCTGCCCACCGCTGCTGTGTTTCTTTTTTTATTTTATTTTTTTTTGATTTTTTTGCTGCTATGTTTTGTTGTTGTTTTATAATTTAAATTTTTTTAATTTTTTTAAATAAGAAATACAAATGATGTGGGAAGAAAATGTGATGAAAGAGGTGGAGATAAATATGTAGAACAAATGAGGTATATAGATGGTAATGTGATGGACTAAAAAAATTGAGAAGATAAAAATAATGACACGATGAAACTTTCCTACGATGGAGACGGTCGCCTATGATGTGCTCATGAGAGCACGATCTTCGCTTGAATCGCTGGCGAGCGATAAGCTCGAGCAACGCACAGATGTGGCTGCGATGTTGGCCGAAAAGCTAACGGATCTCACCGGAGAGAGGGCTGTCGTTGCTCGACCGCGGTTGCGTCGTTTTCACCGATTCAACTCTAGGAACTAGGCTCTCCTCACATAAAGATGGATCAAAGACAAAAATGAGGAGAATGAGATGTATATGAAGAGAATACATGAGAAGTTATTAAGGTGGTGGAGTTGAATGGGAAGTTGGATTATTAATGGAGTTGAATGGGAAGTTGGAAAAAATGGTGGAATAATGGAGTTAACTTGGTGTTATTGTAGAGAATGGAAATTAAATAATAAATAAATAAATAAATAAAGTTGGCTACTTTAAAAGAGAAAATAAAATAAAGAGAAGAAAAAGAATGGGGAATTTACACAAGAAGACTTATAACATGTACATTTTTTTGTTTGCTTTTCTAATATATATTTTTTTGTCTTTTTCATAAGAGATATTTACAACAGAAAAATACAATAAAATAATATAATTAAAATACAGGACAACCATGATTTTTTTGTATTTTTAATAATTAGAAAAGATAAAGAATGAATATATATATATATATATAAATAATATACAATGTACATCTAGGTTCCAAAACCCAACTTTTGCAAATGAGCTCCGATTTTAATGAAACCACTTCCGTTGGATAGATAATTTTCTAACTTGAACTTTAAAAGTGAGTTCGGTGAATTCAGAGTTCATACGGAGCGGGAATTTCGCTTGGAAGTTTGACTTTACGGCCTTTTCTCTTTGGGATCTAAGAGCATTTTTTAAGGTGAAATTTGTTTTGTATTTTTGTGTTTTATATACATTGTTATGAACAAGTTAGAGAAATAATTAGCGAAAAAGGAGTTGAAATAAAATTATTAAAAATACATGAATTTTTGAGCTGTTTACAACTGAAAGACTCCTTTATTTTGTGGCTTTTTATGAGTAATTTATTTTGTACAATCTAATATACAATAATCGGTGCATTTTATTTACAAGAGTCATTTTGTTAATTTATTGATTTTATGGACATTTATTTGGGATTTTACTCAGGGATTTTGCTAAGATCAAGATATTGAGATGATGAATCGCGGATTCATCACCCCCTATACTTAAACTTTGCTAGTCCTCGAGCAAATAAAGAATGAATACATTGGATTAACCCCTGACTGTGCATGTGAATATAAGACTTGATCCGTTCAAGAACTCTCGGTTTTAGAGATCCTAAAATTCAAAGCTGAACCAAGCTTTAATCAAAAGGTATCCAATTTCCCTAATCATCAGACTCTCTTTGTATACATATATAGTAGAGATATGACGTAAGTGTTGACTGTAGTCACAAGAGTAGAGTCGCAACGTCACCCAAGGTTCCAATTCAAGAGACTCTCCTAAGAACCCGATCCTCAACACTAGAGAATAAATCATTTCTTGCATCCAATTCACCGTCTCTTTAGTTGTCAGATTTAAAAGTGTAGATGGAAGGCTAGTTGACGGAGGGAATAGGATTGTGTCATTTCTTCTCTCCCTCTCATCGGAATAAGGATCCTCTCAAGTGTCTTATTACGCAACACATATTTTTGGTATTGATCAGTGCGTCCGTCAAGAGAAGTTGGAGCCATCTGCACTTGTTTTCCTGGGAGTACACCGGGGTGTGTCTTTTTTTGAGTATCTATTATACCTTCTACACCCAGACTTGTAGCATTTACGATTCAGAGCCCTTTTTTGGTGCAAGCCCGACTCCTGGTCCTAATGGCAATGGTCTAAGTGGACACTTTGAAATGGTTGAGAGAGCTCGCCTTTTGTGGAAGCTCTTTTGATATGTGGAATGAGAGCTTTTCTTTAACATTTCATTGCTTTGTAATATTTTGGCTAGGTCCACTGCTTTTACCAAGAGTTGGCGCACACTGATCAACATTTTTTTTATTTTATCACACCCTGGCACATAGGTTAATGTCAAGAGATAGTACAAGAACCATGTTCTCATACTGGCTAAAGATGTTGACACTCAGGTTTCATGAAGCCTTCATTGATTTTATCCCATCCTCGAGCATCATCAAATCAAGGCCAAACTCAAATCCCTCATCTCAGTTCCTCAAGTGAAATTTCAATTCATCTCATCATAACTGCAGTCGTGTATGTGAGGTGATGATCATATTCTTAAGGTAGAGACTAAGCATGCGATATAGGACACAAATCTTTTAAACTAGGGAAATATGAATAATTAAGTCAAGGACCCTAATGACTAATGCTGGTTAACTCAAAATCTCAAGACCTCATAAACCAAGTGTTCTTGAACATCAATAGTCTTGTGTGAAAGTGAATTATGTCAGGGATTAAACCAACTTATTAGTTGGTATTTTTTTTAGAAAAGTTTTTTTCAAAAAATTTTGACAAACAAAGGCAAAGAAGTTTTTTTTTGTTAGAAAAAGTTTTGCTCTTTTTTTTCAAGAGTTTTTTAGAAAGATGGGTAAATAAGAAATGACCTTTTTTGAAAAAGTTTTTTAAAGAGATTTTTTTGAAAAGTTTTTTACCCACCCCATAATTATTGTATAATA
The DNA here is from genome assembly GCA_037367405.1 of Ottelia alismoides. Taxonomy (NCBI): domain Eukaryota; kingdom Viridiplantae; phylum Streptophyta; class Magnoliopsida; order Alismatales; family Hydrocharitaceae; genus Ottelia; species Ottelia alismoides. The sequence continues at coordinate 1,027,410 of JAZKJV010008682.1, forward strand.
TATACAAAAATACGTGAAAGTACGAGCTATGGGTAAAGTATATATGTAATATATACACGCCCCCCTATACTTAGCATGTGTTATGTCCTCATGGCACAAGAAGCGAGAAAAAGACATAGCTCGTGCTAAGCGTAGAATGAATAAAATAATAAAAAGTATAGAAGTCGATCTGCCCCCCCCCATACTTAGGCTCTGGACATCCTAAGTGTAGAAGAAGAGCAAAAATGGGGCAGGCGAGGTCAAGAGAATAAATGGATGAGTATATACACATGGCGGGCATCGGTTCCCCCTATACTTAGGCTCTTGATCAGCCTAAGTATAGGACATGAGTAAGTGTGGGAACCGATGTGATCTGGAGAATATACAAGAATGGAGAATGTACAAGAGGAATGAATCTTCTAAGATGTTGAATCTTGATGTTGCATCTTCATAGTAATAAGATGTATCTGCTCTATGCTCACTCTGCATGAAGTTGATGACCTCGACTTGGACTAACTTCTCTTTCGAATCAACAAAATGCTTCAACAGTTGTCCGTTCACCACATGAGATTGTGCACCATCTGTGAGATCAGCTATCTCTACACTTCCATTCTCGTGCACTTTCTTAACAACAAACGGACCCGTCCATTTAGATTTGAGCTTCCCATGGAACATCTTCAACCTGGCATTCAACAACCATACCTTTTGTCCAGGGACAAAGTCTTTACATCTAATGTGGTGATCATGCCATCTCTTTACTTTGTTCTTATAAATCAAACTATTGTCATATGCCCTGTTTCGGATTTCCACGAGCTCGTTCAAGTTCAAGTCTCGACAAATCTTCCCTAGGTGACAACTCCAATTAATCTTCTTAATTTCCCATTCAGATTTATGAATCAATTCTGCAGGAAAATAGCATGACTTGCCATAGATCATTCTAAATGGTGAAGTACCCAATGGTGTCTTGTAGGCTGTCCTATAGGCCCACAGAACTTGGTCCAAAAGCTGAGACCAGTTCTTTCTATCAGGACGAACCAATTTCTGCAAAATACTCTTCACCTCTCTGTTCGAAACATCTGCCATGCCGTTAGACTGTGGGTGGTAAGGACTAGTAATTCTTGCTCAAATCCTTAGTCCTTAGCTAAAGATCTCATATCTCGGGTCACAAAATGGCTACCCCCATCAGATATCAAAACTTTTGACACCCCGAACCTAGCAATGATATGGTGTCTCACAAACTTACAGACAGTCTTGCTGTTTGCGGTTCGGGTTGGGATAGCCTCCACCCACCTTGATAAATAATCAATCGCCAACAATATGTACTCATGTCCTTGGCTGTTGGAAAATGGACCCATAAAATCTATGCTCTATGCATCAAAAACATCACAAATAATCACCGGTTGCATGAGCATCTCATCTCTCTGTCCAACTGTCCCTCCCATCCTTTGACAGATAGGGCACGACCGTACAAAATTAATAGCATCTCTAAAAAAGGTTGGCAAATATAATCCACATTGAAGTACTTTATGAGCGGTTCTCTTTCCCGAACGGTGTCATCCAGTCACAAGTGATTGACAATATGTGAGGACACTCTGGTATTCCTCCTGAGGAATACACCTTCTCCAAACACAATCCGGTCCTTCGAAGAAAAGGAAAGGATTGTCTCAGTGGTATCTCCTCAAATCCGACTTCTGTCAATCAATGCTGCTCCTAGTCCAACCATGGGGAACCTGCTTGGAGACAAGATAGTTCACCATGTTGGCATACCACGGGAGTGAGTCAATAACACAAATTGACTCATCTGGGAAGGTCTCTCTAATCCGCTCATAATAAGGAGAATCCTTAAGTTCAACCCGAGAAAGGTGATCAGCCACAACATTCTTCACTCCAGGTTTATCTTTAATCTCCAAATCAAATTCCTGGAGGAGTAAAATCCACCTAAGAAGATGCGCCTCCACGTACTTCTTTTCTATTAAGTATCGAATGGCCGTATGATCAGTGTAAATTGTCATCTTAGAGCCAAAGTATATGATCTGAACTTCTCGAGGGCCCATACTACCATGAGCATTTCCTTTTCAGGTACTCTATAATTCTTTTGTGTAGGATCTAATACTTTTCTTGCGTAATGGATCGCAAACGGGATCCCCTCTCGCCGTTGTCCTAACACAGCTCCTATAGCGAAGTCTGAAGCATCAGTCATGATCTCAAAGGGGAGAGACCAATCAGGAGCTTGTAGGATAGGCGAGGCACAAATCTTCCTCTTCAAGAGCTCAAAGACCTCCAGACACCTGTGATCTACAACGAACTCTGTGTCTTTTCCTAAGAGCTCGATTAACAGGCGGACGATCTTTGAAAAATCCTGAATGAATCTCCTATAGAATCCAACATGCCCTAAGAATGACCGCACTGAATTCACGTTGGTAGGTGGATCGAGTTTCTTGATCACCTCTACCTTGGCAGGGTCAACCTCCATTCCCCTTTTGGAGATGACATGCCCCAACACGATGCCCTCCGTCACCATAAAGTGACTCTTCTCCCAGGAGAGTACCAGATTCACCTCTCTACACCTCGTGAGGACTCGGTCCAAGTGCGCTAAACATATATCAAAAGAATCACCGTGGACCGAGAAGTCATCTATGAACACTTCCAGGAAATCTCTCACCATTTCGGTAAATATGGCTATCATGCACCGCTGAAATGTGCCTGGGGCACTGTAGAGCCCAATTGGCATGCGCCTGAAAGCATAAGTACCGAATGGACATGTGAATGTGGTCTTTTCATGGTCCTCAAGGGCTATGGACACCTGGTTGTAGCCTGAGTACTCGTCAAGAGAATAGAAGAACTCTTTCCCTGCGAATCTCTCCAAGATCTGATCAATAAAAGGTAAGGGAAAGTGATCTTTCTTGGTCACGGCATTCAGGCGCCTGTAGTCAATACAAACACGCCACGACGTAGGTACTCGTGTCGCGATCTCTACCCCCTCCACGTTGGTGACCATCTGAATTCCCGACTTCTTCGAGACAACATGAAGCGGGGCCACCCACTTGGAGTCAGAAATAGGGTATATAACACTGCTTTGCACCATTTCTCAATTTCTTTCTTCACTACTTCCCGTAGATTGGGGTTAAGTCTCCTTTGGAACTCACAGGAAGGTCTCACATTATCCTCAGTAAAAAAGTGGTGCGAGCAGAGAGCGGGGTTGATCCCCACGAGATCCGACACTGTCCAACCTATTGCTTTGTGGTTCCTCTCTAAGACCTCTAACAACCTAGACTCATATTCTAAAGTCAAGTCTGAGCTAATGATGACATGATATCTCTCTTTGGGTCCCGCAAGAAAGGCATACTTGAGTGTAGAAGGTAGTGATTTCAGTTCTGACAATGTGGTATCATCAAATAGATCTGGCTGAATTGAATCTGAATCTGGTTCCATGCTGCATGAAGGTAGGTTAAGTTGAGTAGTACTCGCCACCAACTCAGAAGTAAACAGAGTCGGATCGCCAAAGAAATGCAGTAGTTCGGCCAAAGTCGCATCCGACTCATCATCTATGTCCCATGATCGTTCCGAAGGGGGTGGAACCGACAAATCCATATGGATCTCCATGTCATCATGGGAATAGGTAGATGTATCTCTTACAAGATCAGACAACACCTGGCAAACTGCATCATCCACTATACCCTTTCCAGATGAAAGGGACTCGCTCTATCCTGAAGGAATCTGTCCCCAAATCCCAACTGTGCTAATCATACTGCAATCTGCCTCTGAAGATGAGTACTCTATGCTACTCTCCGAATCGGATCGCTGACACTTGGTTTGATTCATATCAAGGTTCAATTCTCCGCCTGGAGAACGAAACTTCATCATTCCCGTACCATAATTAAAAGCTGCGCCTGCGGTCCTATGGAAGGACCGTCCGAGAATGATCTTAGATTCTCTCCAATGATCGGGGGTCTCCATGTCCAAGACTGTGAAGTCAACCGGAAAGTTATGGCCCTCAATCGATATAACGACGTTCTTCACTTCTCCCTTAGTTCTCTTCACTGAACGATCTGTAAATTGGAGTAAAGCTCTAGATTTGCGAAGTGGTCCCAACTCTAATTTCTGATATAATGCTAAGGGAAGTAAGTTGTCGAAGAACCATTATCTAAGAGTGTGCGTGCAAACGCAATGTCGTCAATACGACTCTCCACATAGTGAGCACCCACGTCTCTCTTTTTCTTTGGCAAAGTCTGATTCTTGAGACAATAGGTTGTGGCTACTGATAAGACATGTGTCTTTATATTTTGGTTATCTTTCTTCCTGCTAACTCTTGTAGGTGTGCATCTCACCTTAAGGTATTTTTGGAATGCAGGATGGTTAGCCACATATTCATCAAATGGCACCTTTACAGTGATATTTTCTTTACAAAACCATGCCATATCTGGGACATCTTTCTGAATCTTTTTGATGCGCTTTCCTGCCGTAAGAGCACGGGGGAAAGGGATGGAAGCTAGAGAAACAAAAGATGAAGATTCTGAATCATGAACTGAAAGATCATTCTTGGCATTAACTGAAACAGAGTTCTTCATACATGAATCTTTTTGATGTAACATGGGACTGAAATCAAAATTATCTACTAAAGGTTGTGGAATAGAAGCTGGAGTAGTATCCGCCACAACCGGGAGATGCAAGGTCCTCCGTAGGCTCAGAAGAATATCCATGCTGACGATGTTGCATACGCTCTCTCTCCTCCTCCTCTTGGCTCCCTGAGTATAAATCCTCGAATAGTGCTGATGGGGCTCCGGAATATGCTGTCTCTCCTCCTCGTCCTCTGAAGACTCCTCAAGTAGAGCTCCAGAGATGCCCCTCCTCGTATCCCTCGCCCGGTCAGGTACGGTCACGGTCCTTCCGCTCCTGAGTAACATGTGGTTAGCCTCGTCATACGAAAGAATCTCATGTTCAGATATAGGAGATGCTGAATAGTATACCTGACCAAAGTGCTGCTAAGAACTAGGTCGGTTCAGGCTATTGGGGTTAGCCTGAACTTGGGTTGGGATAGAGGTAGAGGGTGCAGTCTGCTCGTCTCGCCATCTGGACAGGCGGTTAACATCCACCCATATGTCATGAATCTCGTTCCTGTAGGAACATAGCTCATAGAGTATCTGCGTTGGATATCCACGGGACTAAACGAAGAAGGAAGTGGATAAGACTGGGAAGAAGAACGGGAAGACTGGTCCTGCTGGCCAGAGTACTGCCTTTGCTGCTGGGGTTGCGGGCCCTGCTGGCCCGCCTGGTAATGGCCCTATCGACCATATTATTGGTACTGTCGCCTCTGCTGCTGGGATGGTTGGAATCCAGGGCTCTGCTGTGAAGGAGGTGGTGCGGAGGTGAATGCGGTGTTGTGAAAGGCCGGGGGACGCTGATAGGTCTGTCGGTCTCCCGTACTTCCCTGCCTGGCAGGGTCCTGGGTATACCATATCCCATTATCCTCCCAAACCGGTGGAGGCTCCTCCTGGATTGTCTTGCTAATGGAGGTGGCTGCTGGAGAGAGTGGGTGTAGGATTGGTTCTGCTCCCACAGCTGGGGTTGCCCTGACACCAGCTGCTCTTGAACATGGTGAACTCGGTACACGGGAGCAGAGGGTGCAGTCACGGCAGGTATCTTTATCTTGGATACATTCTCAGTCAACTCCTCCATCTGTTTTGGAAGTTTGGAGACGCTCCGGTCTAACTCATCAATCCTCCTGTCGATCCTCTCGACTATAGTGAGCTTGTCAGTAAGGAGTCCCATGCTAGGGATCACGTCATGAGAGAGATCGAATACAACTGATTTTCCCCCTCCAATTGAGAGTGAACTGGAAGACGGTGTATAGGCCCTGTTGGCCATCTGTGAGCGGCTAGTTTCAGCCATCTACTCGAATACCCTCCAGACGGTATCCGCTCCTCGTGATGTATAGCTGCCTCCACATGCAGCGCTTACTAAACCCTGCATCTCAGGGTTGAGACCAGTAAAGAGCGACTGGACCAAGATGTTGTCATCTAATCCATGACAGGGACACTTCTGCAGGATGTCCTTGAATCTTTCCCAAGCATCACAAAAGGCTTCATGGGGTAATTGGGAAAAACTCGTAATACGCGTCCTCATCATGTTAGTTCTACTCAACGGGTAGAACTTCTTTAGGAACAGGTCCTTGAAATGGGCATAAGTGGTGACAGTTATTCCAAGATTATTCACCCAGTAGTCGGCTTTTCCACCCAAGGCAAATGGAAGGGCTTTGAGCCTAATATAATCCTAGCTAACATTATTATGTTTGAGGTTAGCGCAGAAAAGTCCCTTAGGAATGCATATGGCTCCTCAGAAGCATTCCCATCAAAGTGTGGCAGCAGGTTCAGAAAATACGGCTTTAACTCAAAATCAACTGGGGGTTCTGTCGGACTCAAGTAGTTCCGAATTTGATAGTTCTGTCGGACTCAAGTAGTTCCGAATTTGATATAGTCCAGGGTTGTACGCCGCATCCATTGGTGGTTCGACCCAACATTGAGCTGTCCTAACTGAGCTCTCAGTAATGCGTGTTGCTGCTCAGATGCAGCTAATCTGGCAAGTATCATTCTCATTGAGTCTTCATGATTTTCTTTTTCCTCATCTCTCTTCTTTGGAGGCATTTTCCTTGAATCTTCTTTATGGCATGAATCAGCAAGGTGTTCTTGATTAGAAGAGGATTTATGAATCAAGATATTCTCACCAAGGCGATGGTCTTCCTCGGTGAGGTGGGAAGAGAGTAATGGAATGGTTTGAGAGTAACCATCCCGAGAGTGGGTGATCCTGGGCTCAAGAGGGTCATGAGTCCAGGTTGGTCCAAGTTGCGCATGGACCTGTGAACACATACTTCTTGGAGGATTTAATGGGAAATTCGCAAAGTCCGAATAAATATCCCCCCATTCGGTCATCTTTGATGTCAAAATAACCGATTATATCACGATATTCAATGAGACGCTAGTTCTACAGTGCACGTAAATGTGCGGATTAAACTCACACAATACAAATACAATCCAAACCCTCAGTTTCACCAACTCAACACGTGATGGCCATAAGAGTTCGGCCGAATTATCTTGTCAATTTTAGTTGGTGAGAAATACAATCTTGGAAAGATTAACGAGCTGTTACGTGCCCGCATTTTCCTACAGACTGGCCGGTTCTTACGACTAGTTTGGCCTACTTTCAGCCAGTATAGGAGTAAGTACAGGCCGGAGCCCGTCCTTGAGGACTAAAGCGCCCTCTAAACCTCCCACTCTGCTAAGGAAGTCCGGACCGTATAAATGCGGCTGCCCGTATTTCTCACTGAAAAGTAGCTAATTGTCTGAAAATAAAGAACCAGTAGTAAGTAAGAAATCCAGACTTGGCTCTATCCTAGGGTCGTCTCTCTCTCACTTGCAAGTAAAACAAACAATGAGGGCTTTATGCACCCGAGAATAATAGGGGTTCTTTTTATTCCAATTTTTTATAATCGACATGCTCAATTCAGCCCCAATTTTTCGAGTTCGGTTATCACTTGAAATTAATCTGAATACACAAGCACGTCTACCGTTTAATCCCAATTTCCTTTTTGACCTTAAGTTATAAAACAAGAGGGGAATCGGAAATCAGAATGCGAACGTGAAGCTATGATACATGCTCAGAAGAAGGTATACTTACAGTGATTCCCAGCACTCTCCATGCATTATGCAAAATTGAATTTGTAAATATTACACTAAATGCATGCGAATCGAGAAAACCGCACATAAACAATATATTATTAGCGGGGAAGAATTGATTTGATTTGAGCTAAGTAGTACGTGTCTATATGCATCTCATTATGAATCTTATAAGATATGCGTATCTTCTAAGATATGTGTGGCTTAAATTACGATGGGCACAAACAAGTTTGATTCTATACTACCGTGTGCCTAATCCTTAATTTCGCCACTCAAGTCGAGCCCCACCCTCACCGGAGAGTGAAATAGGTCTCGACACACCACAAATAATGTCCAAGTCTTTTTTACACACGCGAGCTCTCAAACAAGAGCTGCTATAAAGGAGCAAGCTAAATAATTACAAGAATTTACAAAAATTCTCTCGAAATAAATTAATTCTCCTCGCTCTTCAGCAGTCGGCGCGCATCACGTCCGTCGATCTCCGATGCACTCCAAGTCCATCGGACCCTCGCAAGAAAAATAAGATTTATATTAGAGAGATAAAAATAAAATGTATACAAAAAATAAGTAGAGAAATAATTGAGAAGAAAATGAGTTAATTACAAGTGGCTCGGGGGTCAGACTACCCGATTAAATGAAAATTTAAATCCAAAATTTTAAATTAATCTCTAAGCCGTTTGCCTCCTCGGCAACGGCGTCATCTGACGAGTCGCTAAATACGGTAAATAATCTGGGCACATTGTAGTACGTGTACTTAGCGAGTCGATCAGAACCAAGAGAAGATCTCCGTGAAGAATGTCTCGGCTTAAATTTATATCCCGGGCAAGTCCGGGGTCGAACTCAGGGAGGCAAAAGAACAACTTCGTGTTTAATTTGAAAATTATGATCTAGGTTTCCAAAGCGTATTTTTTATATTTTTTTATGCAACAAGATGCACAATGCAAGTGAATTAAGATACCAAGAAAGCACACAACTTAGCCGAATTAAATTTAATGCGAAATTAATTCAATTTAGCTAAATTATATTTTTCCAGTAAACTTAATTCAATGATGAACACAAACATTTTTTTTGTATTTTTCAGAGTTAAAATGCAACAATGAAAAATTCACTTTTTATAGATATTTTCGCAATTTTTCCCACAAACAGTGAGAAAAAATGATGAAATTTTTTCTGGAATGAAAACATGATGCAAGGATACTAGTAGTATTTTTAGAATTTTTTGATAAAATATGAATTTTTTTATATTTTTTAGTGAAATCAAAGCTACAGTGAGTAATTAATTCCTAATTAATATACAATGTCAAATTAATCAAAGTGCAAATTATCCCAAATAGATATTTTCATAAAGAATCCGGGAGATTTTAAATTTCGCAAAATAGATGAACATAGATTTAATTAAAAATCAAATACTAAAATCAGTCTACAATTTATTTCAGGCACAAAACATCTCTACTTTGGATGAAATTTGGACAGTAAGATAATAACATATCAAGGCATCATTCCTATTTTTTGTGGAATTTTTAGATAACCGTGTGTGAGATATAAATTTAAGAGCTCAATTTGGGTAAAATATGCAATATTTCAGTTGAACAATTTTAGTTAATTCACAGTATCTCACAAAAATACAAATAAATTTTCAGATGGTAGACAATAAGCTGCTCAACACAATGATATTTTTCTTTAAATAAAAGGATGCTAAAAAGAGGTCCAAATTAAAAAGACAACACATGGTTATGTGTGCAAAACAGAAAATAACTTAATCAGAACAAAATAATTACATGGACCTATTTGTAATTACAACAACTTTGCTATACAATTATGCAAATTTCACGGAATAAAAAAATACACAAAACAAACCTATCTTCTTCTTCCTGGAGATGTAGGCGGAGGTGAACCCCAAAGGGGGGAGGGCTGCAACGGCTATCCACGCACCTCGACGACGAGGGGGGAGGCAGAGGCGTCGCGCGGTGGAGGGGCTGACGCTGATGCGCAGCCGGCGAGGCGGAGGAAGGGGACCGCCGGTCGAAGGCAAAGAAAAGGGGCCCGATGAAGAGAGGGAGGCTGACGTCGATGCACGACTGATGGCGCTGGCGGTGGAGCGGAGATGGCCCGCGACGGCGACGGCACCGCACGCGGCCGCAGTGGCGGTGGAGATGACCTTAGGCAGTGGGGGTGGCTGCGGCGGCCGGCCAAGGGCATGGCGGTGAAGGGGTGGCGGCGATGGGTGCTGCTCACTGCTGCTGCGCTTCTTTTTTATTTTTTTGATTTTTTTGATGCTATGCTTTTTTGTTGTTTTATATTTTAATTTTTTTAAATAAGAAATACAAATGATGTGGGAAGAAAATGTGATGAAAGAGGCGGAGATAAACATGTAGAACAAGTGAGGTATATAGATGGTAATGCGATGGACTAAAAAAATTGTGAAGATAAAAATAATGACACGATGAAATTAAACTTACCTACGATGGAGACGGTCGCCTATGATATGCTCACGAGAGCACGGTCTTCGCTCGAATCCCGGCGAGCGATGAGCTCGAGCAACGCACAGATGTGGCTACGATGTTGGCCGAAAAGCCAACGGATCTCACCGGAGAGAGGGCCGTCGTCGCTCGACCGCAGTTGCGTCGCTGTCACCGATTCAACTCTGGGAACTAGGCTCTCCTCACATAAAGATTGATCAAAGGTAAAAATGAGGAGAATGAAATGTATATAAAGAGAATACATGAGAAGTTATTAAGGTGGTGGAGTTGAATGGGAAGTTGGATTATTAATGGAGTTGAATGGGAAGTTGGAAAAAATGGTGGAATAATGGAGTTGAATTGGTGGTTATTGTAGAGAATGGAAATTAAATAATAAATAAATAAATAAATAAAGTAGGCTACTTTAAAAGAGAAAATAAAATAAAGAGAAGAAAAAGAGTGGAGAATTTACACAAGAAGACTTATAACATGTACATTTTTTGTTTGCTTTTCTAAAATGTATTTTTTGTTTTTTTCATAAGAGATATTTACAACAGAAAAATACAACAAAATAATATAATTAAAATACAACACAACCATGCTTTTTTTTGTATTTTTAGTAATTAGAAAAGATAAAGAATGAATATATATAATGTACGATGTACATATAGGTCCCAAAACCCAACTTTTGCAAATGAGCTCCGATTTTAATAAGACCACTTCCGTTGGATAGATAATTTTCTAACTTGAACTTTAAAAGTAAGTTCGGTGAATTCGGAGTTCATACGGAGCGGAAATTTGGCTTGGAAGTTGGACTTTACGGCTTTTTCTCTTTGGGATCTGGGAGCATTTTTTAAGGTGAAATTTGTTTTGTATTTTTGTATTTTTATGTATATTGTTATGAACAAGTAGAGAAAGAATTAGCCAAAAAAGAGTTGAAATGAAATTATTAAAAATACATGAATTTTTGGGTTGTTTACAACTGAAAGACTCCTTTATTTTGCGGCTTTTTATGAGTAATTTATTTTGTACAATCTAATATACAATAATTGGTGCATTTTATTTACAAGATTCCTTTTGTTAATTTATCAATTTTATGGATATTTATTTGGGATTTTACTCGGGGATTTTGCTAAGATCAAGATATTGAGACGATGAATTGCGGATTCATCAGGGGCTCACCACGGTTTTGTATTTTTCGCGGCTTTCTCGCTTTTATTTCTGTTTGTTTCACGAGGATTTAGCCCCTAGACATAGAAATTTTTGTTGATTGTGATGACCTAAGAAGGTAAGGCTCAATCCCTAATATCTTACCTGTACTTATAGATTGTAATTGGACTTGGCTAAAAATCAATTGAAAAAGCTATTTGACTTGGACTAGAGACCATATGCCGGGAGGAGTCGTATACAGTGCGTGCAGGATCCATTGTGGTGGACACCGATCGGCCCCCAAAACCGGACTACGGACTCTCTTCCTAGTCGTAGCTTCTTGTTCTTCACGTTAATAGAAGTTACTCATCTTAGGGCGATTTCCTCGTGCATGCATTTAGGTAGTTTTATTTATTGTCTTTAATTTATGCGCGGATCACTTTGCATGTAGAGTGTTGGCGGAAAGGTACACATCTCTATCCCTACATGCATCATAGATTTTGATCGCGCATCGGCTTTTCCGTTTTTCTCCCCCAGTTTTATTGGACTTTAAATAACAAGGAAATTGGAAAATTCGTTAGACGATGTTTGTTAAGAAAAATACCTAAAAAGTGAAAGCAATAAAATTGGGACTGCTAAAGCAAACTTGACTTAAAATTCACCTCACAAAATTTTTGTCTTGGGGAGAGCAACCCTCTCATTGATTGATTTATCCGCTGCAAGAGAGTGACTCGACACTAGGATAGAGCCATACCCAAAATTTTAGTTGACTACTGGTCATGGTTAGTCATTCTCCAATAAGGATCTCTCCGGTAATCGGTAAAGCAGACTGCGACATCCTTAACAGATTGAATTAGCGGGAACAACCGGGTTACGATCCGCAATTCATACTGGCTGGGAAAGATCTAACGTGGATTAGGACAGTCAGCTAGAAAAGTAGGGTTCCTAACAGCTCGTTCTAACGCTCTGATAGATTGATTGATAACCCAATAAAATTTGACAAGATAAAGGACCGAACCTTCACGGTCTTCAGCTCAAGGGTTGCGTAGGTGAATTTGGGGTTTGAATTCAAATCTTGTTTGCTTTCCAGATCTCATCCGCCATTCTCGACATCACGGTGATGGGAAGGAGATCCCTTAGGCCACGTTTGGTGGCACCGCTATCAAGTACTCCTCCCTTTTCATCTAGGTCGGCTTCGGGGAGTTTAGACCCACTCTCCGAGCTCGAGTGCACTTTGACCCTGTTCCCCCTCGATCAACCTTCTTCTATCAGTCCAGTGGTGTCAGAATTTAGTGCAGCACAGAGTTCAGAGCATTTGACGACACCTGAGATGGATTCTTTTGGTTTTGTAGAAACCCAAGATATGGAAGGCAGAGAAGAACACCCAGATGAGCAGAGACTACCTCTGTATATATTTGATCAAGCTGCCATCAACAATTCGTTGTTAGCCTCCCTGGAAACCATGCAGAGACAGATCAGAGACCAAGGAGTGTTCATGGGTGAAATCATGAGAGAGATGCGTGAGGGACGAGATGAACGAAATGAGGGCGGTGATATATCAGATGTAGAAGGCGAAGGAGGAGGACCTGACCATGAGAGGCCGCCTCCGCGGACCATGAGGCAGTTGCACAACCCTGGTGCAACTCTCACGCACCGATGGATCCGACTCCCTCACATATAAGGAGACTTCGAGCTTCGCCCACATACCATTCAGCTATTGCCTAAGTTTCACGGGATGGCCACTGAAGAACCGCACCTCCATCTGCAGGAATTTGAAATGATATGCAATACAATCCATGACAGGTTTGTGACTGAGGACACAATCAAAATGATAGCCTTCCCGTTCTCCTTGGTTGATAGAGCCGCCTATTGGATGAAACATTTGAGGAGGTACATCGACACTTGGGAGCAGCTCCGGACCGCATACTTGCATAAATACTATCCACTCGGCCGGACGAACGTAACGCGAGCTATGATCAGTAACTTCACAATGATCCCCAACGAACAATTCCATGAAGCTTGTGATGATTTTAGAGAGCTCATTGACCGATGTTTACATCACGATATATCAAACCCCAACTTGATTCAGAGTTTCTTTTGTGGGCTGACACCAGACCTGCAGGGGCTTGTTAATGCCTCTTGTGGTGGGTCCTATTTTTCTAAGGGTGAGGATGATGTTTGGGACATTTATGAAGGAATGGCAAAGAACTCTACAGTCATGGCCCAAGCCCGAGTCTACACACAGCAAAAACCCCCTCAAGGAGTAGGATCATATCAGAGGATCGCCCGCATCGATGCCGGTCCCCATACTTCATCAGCAGCAGCAGCACAAGATAAATCATTAGCTGCTGACATGGGCATAATCATTGAAAAATTAGACCGCATTGAGATTTTGGAGAAGAAGCAAGGCCAAGGTCTGGCACAGATAGACCAGTTGGCTAATCCATGAGTGACCTGAAGACTCACATCTTGAGTATTCAAGAGGCACAATCCGCTTCACATCTACTTCCCAGATCACTGGCTGAATCCAGAGGTAGCCGTTCTACCCCACCACCCCCCGCATATCGACAAGTTCACCATGTGCAGGAGGTGCCGGTACAACAGCTACCACACTATTCACAACAGCCACCATCTCATGACACTCAGATGGTGGTCTATCAGTAGGATCAGCCATTGGTAGCACTACCACCTCCACCCTTCGAGCAGGAGCCGTTGATGGAAGTCAACATGATATGGTACGACCGGTACCCCCAGCAGCCCGGGATTCACCGTGATCACCTCGGATTTCGTTGGTCCACTGGAGGCACTTCATCCCAGCATCAGTCTCCAGCTCAGGGCAACCAGTACAACCAACAACAGCCCCAATACTCCCACCACTAGCAATATTCCCAGAATCCTCGTCCCGCCTATCAGGGACAACAGTGGAGGCAACGACAACAACATTTCCAGCAACAACACTCCTAGCCTCCACCTCATTTCCAATAGCAGCAACCTCAGTTCCAACAAGGAACACGTCCGGTTCTCCAGTCCAAGCCTTGGAGAACCCAGCATTTGACGATCTCGCCCGCTTGCTCTCCGAACAGCAAGCATCCTTCCGACGAGAAATGGATGAGTTCCGGCAGGAAATGAAGGACATAATGAAAGAAAAAGCCGCCATACCTGCACAGAGCGAGCCAAACCCAAATAACTTGAAGAGAAAGTCTGAGCAGGTACAGTCTACAGAGGATACCACTCCTAGTGCTTATTTGAATGACATGCATTCTATGTTTGATACTCACTTCGTATCACTTAAGAGCGGTAGGGAACCAGCCGACGATGCCTCATCTGAGGGACAACACCATAGAGAATCTAGAGCCCCAGATGAGGAGAGAAGCGGTGCTGATGCCGCTAATGATGATGATGATGACGGTGATACTGATGCCACCAAGGATGACGATCCAGACGACGGTGTTGAGGCCGTCGTGAAACCAGATGCAGATGGTGGTGCTGAAGCCACCATTTTTGATACAGAACCAGAGCGCGGTGCTGAGGCCCCAAAGGAGAATATGGTGGGTGGTGCTGATGCCCCCATTTGAGTCCAAATGTATTCTTCATCAATTCCGAGTCCATGTGTATTGAATGATGATGTTCGCATGGATTTCAGTTCTCCACAAGCTTAGAAACCTTCTCCTAACCCTCTGTCTGAGGAGGGCCCATCCGCCCCCTTCCCTCAAGTACTCTGCTCGGCGAAGGGGGAATAAAATAAAAAATCCCAAAAAGAAGGAACATTTAGAGTTCAGCCAACATATGATAGACAGATTTCAGATACAGCTGACTCTACATGAGGAACTTGAGCACATCCCCCTTTTTCAAAAGAACTTGAGAGAAAAGACTACCGTATGCTGGAAGAGGAGGAACAACAGAAGAGAGATCCATGTGCTCACCCGTGCCACGTGTTGTGCCATTCAGAACCAGCTGCCAGCTAAACGACCAGATGCAGGAACTCCTTATGTCAGATGCCAGATTAGTGAGCAGCAGTTCGATCGTACTCTATTAGACAACGGCTCTTCTATCAACCTCCTTCTGGCAGCCTTACTCGACTGATTTGAATTTGGTCCTCTTCATCGGAGCAGGACAGTCCTTCAGTTTGCTAATAGATCGATTAAGAGGTCGAAGGGGTTGTTGAGAGACGTGGTCGTTACCATTCAGGGCCTGAAATTCCCTGTGGACTTTGTTGTATTAAACATGGAGATCCCTGAGTCGGTAACAGATACCCCCATCATACTAGGATGCCCATTCTTGGCCACAGCCAAGGCGGTGACCGACCACGATAGTGGGAATTTGTACTTTCGCGTAGAGGATGAGAGTTTACAAATAGAAACGATCGAGGAGATCAGAACGAGAGATTCAACCTGATCAGAGCGGAACAGTGATGGAGGGCAGATGACGCATGTAGAGTTAGATGTCCACCAGGAGTGTGATTTCGTGATGACCGATGATGAAGCAGTTTGGGAAGAACCAGAAGCACGAACCCTCGCCTTGTCTACAGACTCAGAGTACATATCTTTCATAGCAGACGAGAGTTCGGAGAGCACACCCTTGGCAGCGGACACTAAAGGTTGACAATTGTGTAATGAGTAGAGAAATTGATGATTGTTCAGACTCAGATCCCTCGGAGGTAGACTTTGATTGGAAGGATTTTGATGCGTATTTGCCATGTCTGTTTCCCGATGAGCTGACAGATAGGACGGAGAGTGAGTCGGCACAGATGATAGACACACCAGCAGAGTTCCCTTCGTCAGATGAACACATACAGCGAGAGTTCTCACATGCAGACGTGGTTGCTTTTACACAAACATATCAGAAGCCAGATTTGTCAGCTCCCACCAAGCCAAAATTGAAGCCTTTGTCATAGTCGCTTAAGTACAGATTCCTTGCGGGTGAGCCAGAAATGCACCCAGTCATTATCTCAGGAGATTTGACTGGAGAACAAGAATCTTGTCTGATGGAGGTTCTTGAAAGAAACCGCAAGGCAATAGGATGGAGTGTGGCTGATCTCAAGGGGATAAGTCTAGCCATGTGCTCCCACCATATCTACTTCGAGGAGGATGCTAAGCCATCGCGTGAGTTCCAGCGACGGCTGAACCCGAATCTTCGAGATGTAGTAATGAAGGAAATATCTAAATGGTGGAGCGTCGATTTTATCTACCCCATCTCCGACTCCAAGTGGGTTAGTCCTTTACATGTGTTGCCCAAGAAGACGGGTAGTAAGTTGTGAACGAGTCTGGAGAAGAGATCGCCACCCGGATACCCACCTCTTGGAGGGTCTGTGTGGACTATAGACGATTGAATGAGGCCACCAAGAAGGATCATTTCCTGCTACCATTTATTGATCAGATTATCGAGAGGCTAGCTGGGAAGAGTCATTACTGTTTTCTTGACGGGTACTCCGGATACAATCAAGTGGACATTACATCCGAAGACCAGGATAAAACGACGTTCACCTGTCCATTTGGGACTTATGCGTTCAGACGGATGACCTTTGGTCTATGTAACGCCTCAGCGACATTCCAAAGGTGCATGTTGTCCATCTTTTCGGACATGATAGGTGACTGTTTGGAGGTCTTCATGGATGACTTCTCGATCTATGATGACGGGTTTGATGCTTGTCTTAACTGCCTAGACCGAGTGCTTCAGTGCTGCATAGAGGTAAACCTTGTACTATCTTGGGAGAAGGGTCACTTTATGGTGACTCAGGGGATGGTGCTTGGTCACATCATCTCCAACAGGGGTATGGAGGTTGATCCGGTCAAGGTGGATATCATTAGAAAACTCAATCCACCGTCCAATCTGAGACAGTTGCGGTCTTTTCTAGGGTATGTCGGTTTCTACCGGTGGTTCATTCAGGAATTCAGTCGAATTGCCTGACTGCTTACAGATTTATTGACTAAAGGCACCGAGTTCCTCGTAGATGATAAGTGTCTTAAGTCCTTCGAGACTCTCAACAATTTAGTTGTCGAGGCTCCCGTCCTTCAGCCACCTGATTGGTCTCTCCCATTTGAGATCATGATGGATGCCTCTGATTATGCCATAGGGGCTGTGTTTGGACAAAGGAGGGATGGATTACCCTATGCCATACACTACGCTAGCCAGACTTTGGATGCAGCTCAGAGGAACTATACAATGACTGAGAAAGAGATGCTAGCGGTAGTCTTCACTTTGGATAAGTACATATCTTACATTCTTGGATCTAGAGTGACAATTTTTACAGATCATACTGTCGTTCGGTACTTGATGTCAAAGAAAGATGCCAAAGCCAAATTAATCAGATGGATCCTTCTCCTCCAGGAATTTGATATTGAGATTAAAGATAAACCTGGAGTTAAGAATGTTGTGGCAGATCACCTCTCATGCTTAGAGAACTTTGAGGAATCTGAGTCCATAGCACCTGTTACTAAGACTTTTCCAGATGAGGCGATCCTTGCTATCACTTCTCTCCCATGGTATGCCAACATTGTGAATTGCCTTGTTGCCAAATCTATTCCACGAGGTTGGCCCAGACAACGACTTGAGACCTTCCTTGCGAAGGCCAAGTCGTACCATTAGGAGGATCCCGTCCTTTATCACGAAGGAGGGGACAACATCTGAAGACGCTGCATTCCTCAAGAAGAGCGGCATAGCGTCCTCACGTACAGCCACAAGCTTGAGGCAGGAGGACATCATTCTGGGAGACGGACAACACAGAAGGTGCTCCAATCCGGCCTTTGGTGGCCTACCCTTTTCAAGGATTCTGACGAGTTTGTGAGAAGGTATACTGACTGTCAGAAGATGGGTACTTGCGGACAGAGAGACATGATTCCCATGCAGCCCATTCACTTTTGTGAGGTTTTTGACGCATGGGGAATCGATTTCATGGGCCCATTTCCTAAGAGTCAGGGTTTTAATATATCCTTCTTACTGTAGACTATGTGAGTCGTTGGGTTGAGGCCATTCCCACCCGAGCGGCAGATGCTAAAACTGTATGTTGTTTCTTGAGGAAAAATATTATTTCACGGTTCCGGGTTCCTAGAGTCTTGATTTCAGATGGGGGGTCTCACTTTATTAACGACAAGGTAAAGGCCATTGCCGATGAGTTCAGTATTAACCACTGTGTTGCCACATCATATCACCCTCAGACTAATGGTCTTGCTGAAGTATCGAATAGAGAGATTAAGACAATATTGCAGAAGGTTGTCTGCCCTGACCGAAAGGATTGGTCACAGCTTTTGGACTCGGTCTTATGGGCTTACCAGACTTCTTTCAAGACTCCATTAGGGGCATCTCCTTTTCATCTCGTCTATGGCAAGCCGTGCCATTTACCAGTGGAGATAAAGCATAAGTCACTTTGGGCAGTTATAGAACTATTATTGGATCCTAAGAGTATAGGAGAACAGAGGAAAGCAGAGTTGGCAGCCCTGGAGGAACTGAGAGACACAACCTTTGCTAGCAGCCTATAGTATAAGGAAAAAGTGAAGACATGGCACGATTCTCATATCAGCCATCAACAGCTTGAGCCCGATCAGCACGTATGGTTGTTCGATTCTGGCTAAAATTATTTCCAGGGAAATTACAGTAAATGGAAAGGACCATATGTGGTCCGAAAGGTGCATGATAATGGTAGCATTGATATATCCGAACCTTCATCATCTTCCACCTTTAGAGTCAATGGTCAACGCTTAAAACCATATCTAGATCATGACCCGCCGACCGTTGACGTTGCCCCTATTCATTTGGTATGAGATGTGCTCTTTGACTCACATCACCTACATTTCATACATGATATCACTTCTACCTTCCACTGTATAGATCCATTTGTCCATATCATTCATTCTTTCATTCGTTATGTCTGCCACCCCATTGCCATCCTATGATTTTGCTATACTTAGGACGTACTTTGTCCTAAGTATATGGGGTACACACATTAGGTTGTGATCTGTTTATTCTTTTTCTTCTTTTCTTCTTTCTACTTTTCCTTTTCTATCTTTTTTATCTATCAAAAAGGTGTCGCCCCTTTTTGTCAGTCTTCTTAGGATGTACTTTGTCCTAAGTATAGGGGACGTGCACCCCGAGTTGACTCTATTCTTTTGATCCTCTCCACTGTCTCCTCTTCTTGTCTATACTTAGGGATATCTTACCCTAAGTATAGGGGGAGACAGTCTGAGTACGATCTGTTCATTCCCCCCTCGACCCTCCTTGCTTTGTGTACGGTCTGCTATACTTAGGATTATTTGATCCTAGGTATAGGGGGACAATCAATTTCCATTTGTTTATTCATCCATTCATTCCTTCATCTCTTAATTATTTATTCTTTAGACTTTTCTATACTCAGTACGAGTTATGTCTTCTCTTTTCCCTCCAATCTATGAGGACATAGCTCAAGCTAAGTATAGGGGGGTTGTATATACTGTGTATATACTTTAGCCATAACTTGTACTTTAATATTTTTACTATGATTGATTATACTTATAAAAATCCAGTAAAAACCTTAATAACAAGATGTGATTATTCCTCAAATTCTTTTTGTATATACTGATTAATAAATCATGTGAAGAACCTTTATAAAATGTGTGAAAAATAGTTGAAAATCTTTGTGAAAAATCTTTTGAAAACTATTTGGAAAACATCTTGTTATGTGTTTTCAACCTTTGTAAAAATATTTTTGGTTTGTAAAATTTATTTTCTTTGTGTGAAATAAAAAGTTTGAAAAACGGTTTACAAATGATTTGAAAAATGGTAGCAAAAATATTTGAAAAATCTATATATACTATTTGGAAAACCTTTGCAAAATGATTTTCAAATGTGTGTACATGTTTGTAAAGATTATTTGTAAAAATTATTTTGGACTATAGTTTTCAAAATTGTTTGAAAAATATTTGTCAAATAAGTTTGAGGAATACATACATCCCACCTAAAATTCTTTATGTATAAAATCGACCACCTACCTTTGTAAATTCTTAAAAGATGCATCCCCGTGTATATATTTGTACCTAGTTTTTAGCCAAAACCTTTTGTTTTCAAAAATCCCAAAAATATTTGCAAAATTAAAAAAAAATTTGAAAAACCTTTTTGAAAAATAAAAAAATACATATGCATCATCTTTTCAAAAATCCATAAAAAGTTCAAAATCTTTGAAAATTGCATCATAAAAATATTTTCTGCATAGCATTTGCATGTCATGAATATTTTTCGGATTAAGTTTGATAGTTGAACAAGTCTAAGTAAAATCTGAAGATTGGAGCTTGGTTGGACCTTAAAATCTACCTAATTAACAGGAACCTTATAGGAGTTGGATTTGAGGTACTTCAGGTCTAGTTGACTTAAATCTTGAGGATCATGAGACTGGGTTCAATGGATTCTTGACTGCCTAAGTAGAGTATTTCGGAGCACACGCACGACTCTTGTTGATAATGACCTAACTTGGACACCTGCACTTTTGACTTGGCTCAACTCAGTTGGAGTGGTAAGGAGGTTGGATTTGCCGGTATGAGACGCACACAGGTGGAAACACTTGTCCTCCTCTAGGGAGGGAAGTGCACCCCAACCCATCCGGTGATGATGAGTTTCTAGGACAGGAGATTGTGGGTTGCAATAAAGCTTCAAAAGAGGGATAGTCTACTGGCTCAAGAGGAAAAACTCCCTATATAAATGCTGCTGTATATAGTATTCAAAAAATGCAAAAGCAAAAACTCCAAAAAAGTGGTCAGGCATGTACAAAAATAAAATGTCTGCCGGAGTGTACATATGTGTATAGCCAATAAGCAAGCTTGAGTTTCAAAGTCAAATCATGTAAGCCTGCAGCTAGATGACTTGACTACACTGGTCTTGCATCCTAGGATATGTATCTACACTGGCTACCGTTCATTCTTCTCTTCACCCCCTCCTCTTGAACTGGTTGCCACTTGAACTTAGAGTGGAATACCCTGCTCCTAGAGGAATGAGTTGTCGGATTGGGGAATCATTGGGTTGTCATGCTGGAGAAGTCAGTATCTTTGTCATTTCAGTTGGGGAGAGACACCATCACTTACACTGTACGAGTCAGATTCATAGTCGTAAGTGTTTGCGTATGAGTTGAAATATTTCTGACATGGCTATTGAGGAGACTTGAGCAGAGTTTTGGGATTCTCAAAGGCTGTTGGATTTCAAATCTACTTCTCACTAAGGTTCCACCCGCACTAAAATTCCAAAAGTCCGACTTAGGCTCCAAACTTTGATTTTGTGAAGACAAGTTTGATAATTGAAATCAATCCATCTTTCTTCTTTTTCTTTTCTGCACTTATTGCATAAGTGTTTGCTAGGGACTAGCAAAGGAAAAGTATAGGGGGATGATGAATCTACATTTCATCATCTTTATTCTATCATTTTGGCCTCAAAAACCTTGGCAAATGCATGTAAATTCCCTTAATTCATACATTTTAGCATCCGTGCATGTGTATATAAATAGTGTATAAAATACAGTTCTTAAAGTCAAAATTATAGAATAAAGAAAATAAAAGAAAAAGAATAACATTTTGTAAATATTTTATGACCCGAAATCCCGAGACCTAGGCAACTCGATGAATAGGTCGACAAGTCACAAAGTAGGAGGAGATAAGTGCCAAAATAAAATAAAAATTCCCTTTCATTTTATTCATTCTTTATCTATTTTGGGACCTATTTTTGGTTCCACTTTTTATACTTCATATAAAGAAACTTTGCACATGAAAGATGTTGATAATTAAATAAAGAAAAATACAAAATTTACTTTACTAAAAAATAAAGTACAGATACCAAGTTATGATCTGAATAAGATTCCAAAATCCCAACTGCCCAGACCTGTATCTCTCAAATAAAAGCTCAAAAAGTATCAAACCCACCTTTAATTGTATATAATTTTAAATAAGCTATTTAATGGAGGTGGTTTATATTTTGCGGAGCTACAGTTTGAAAGTTGAGTTTTGGAACCTATAGTATACCTATACTGATTAAAATATTCATTTTATTTTTTATTCATAATTTTATATTTTTGTAAGTTTGTATATATTATTAATAGTATGCAAGTATATTAAAACAAAAATAAAATACTAAAAGAAACATTAAAATAAATTACTAATATTTCACACCTAGGTAAAACACCTATACTTATACCTATAATAATACCCTTAATTTATTAAGTGCACAAAACAAATCAGAAAAATAAAATAAAAATATATTTACATCCCTAAAAATAAGTTGTAAATTTATAAAATAATAAACAAAATTAATAAAATCAAATAAACAAAAACAAAAATAAAAATATTAAAATACATAGATACATGCAGCTATATAGGCCTAAAAAGGAAAATTGTATTTTTATACCTCAGAAAAATAAATAAAAATCACCATAAAAATTCTTTATAAAATAAGGAGCATTTTTTATTTTATAACCTAAAATTAATAAAATCATTTATTATTTTATTTTGAATTTTTAAATAATTTTGACCAGCATTTTTCTGATTGGTCCACGTGGACCAACCAGCGCTGGTCGTTGGTCGACCTCGGTCAACTCCCTGATCGAGGCCTGTCATCTTTTGACATCCGATTTTTTGCCCAACTTCCCGGATTTTTGGAGCTCGACCCCTTCTCTCTTGGGCCTCGCTTCCTTCTTGGACTCCTTCCTTGATCGTTACTGATCCATGCCGAGCGCTCCAATCTTGCCATATCTCCATCATTCGTGCGTGGAATTCGCTTGATGGAGACGCCACCACCTTGTACATAACTGACCCGCCACCTTCGAGCTCAAGTTTGAATTCCTTGCGTGCCGCTTTCTCCCCACCTATTGTGCTCTAGAAATAGAGGGAGGTGACAGCTCCCCATTCCAGGCTTCAGGAGGGTCGAGGAAGGGCCGAGGCGGCTCCACCATCTCCGCCGACCACCGGCATCGAGGTTCCCCTTCCTCTGGTTCCGACCATCGAGGTATACCCCTTTTCCCCTTCATTTTCGCTTCTTTTTATTCCCTGTAGTTCTAGGATAATTCCCCCCTTTAGATCTTCGAGTTCCACTCACCAAATCGCCCAATCGTACCCCCTCGCCGGAGCGCACCTCTGGCCGACTTCCATCCAACTCGCTTCACCTGCCACCACACCTCTGCGGGGTCCAGACAGTTTGCCCTGGATCCTTTCACCCCTTTTTGCAGGTCAAAGAGCAGTCAAAGCATCTGGAGCGCATTTTGGAGCGCTCGACGGAGATATCTGGACCCATTTCCTCTGTCGCCCTCCTGGTAGTGCACTGAAGCTTCTCCCACGACGCTGAGCCCTCCAGCTACTAGCTCGACCTCCCAGAAGCACCCCGGGCCATTTTGCACGCTTCCAGACCGCCAGAGGCCCGAGATCGAGCTCGGGGATGTTCGCCTCGTCGGCGTTCTTCCATGTTCTTCCTCCTCGCTTCTCCACCGTCTGATTAGAGGCCCGCTCCAGTTCGATCAACAACCGTCCGATCTAGGCCCGCATCGACAGTCGATCCCTTCGCCAGATCTGATCCCATCCGATTATCGCCGAACCATCATCGGCCGTTCCTGAGCTGCCACGTGGATAAGTGACGATGCCAGCGCCGTTGGATCTCGTAGCCGTGGGTATTTTGCACTCTATACCTCGACCCTTTTTTGTATTTTTTTTAGTTCATAAAGTTTTAGGCGTAGTTTAAATATTTCTGTAATATTTGCATTTAGGCCCCCGTACTTTCATTATTTGCATCTAGGTACAGTCTACGTCACCTCACGTAACCCGTGCACGTGGGGTGGTGAGCATTTTGCAAGGACCCCCTTGGGGTTTGCTTATTTCATTCAAGTCCATGAAATTTCGATTTATGTTGTAATATTTTGGTAAAATTACATCTGAGCCCCTGGAACTTTGTATAATTGCAAAAATACCCCTACCAAGTCACCTGCCCAGTGCACGTGACTCTGGCAATTTCGTAGAGACCCCCCTCCGGGTTTGGGTATTTATATTTAGTCTAGAAAATTATGTTTAACGTTGTATATTTTTGAAAAAAATTGCAAGTAGGCCCTTGGACTTCTATGTATTTACATTTATGCCCTTGCTAGTATTGTATTTTTGCTTGGATGTTTGCATTTATTTCATGCATCATTTTAAATTGAAAAATTACCAAAAAATACCATAAGCTCTTGTTGCATTGTAGTTTAACGTCATATTTTTACTTTGCATTTTTATTGCATTTGCATATTTATTAAAAATAAAAAACATGCATTTTCATCCTTGTTTGCATTAAAAAAATTCATAAAAATTATAAAAAAGTTTTTGAAAAATTCCAAAAAAATTATATTTTGTGTGTTTCTGTGTCTTTTAACTTCTATCCAAAAATCATCAAGAATTTCAAAAGAAAACTCCTAAAAATTACAAAACCCCAAAAACCTTTATAAAAACATTAAAAATTCCAAAAAAAATCTTAAAAATATCATTTTTGTCTCTGAATTTTCTATGTTTTAATATCCTTATTATAAAATTAATTTGAGGAATTTTGGACACTGTTTGGTATTTTTTATCCTCATTTTAATTCCGACCAGCTACCTTTATTCACCGTTTCTAGTATTTTTACTTTAAAAATATCAAAAAAATTAGGAAAAATCTAGAAAATCATAAAAATATTAGAAAAATACAAAAATCACAAAAACATTTTGTTTCCTATATTTTGACTATTTTTCCCTCATTTTTATCTCTCTCCTATCTCTAGTATATATATATATATATATTATATCTTTATTAAAATATAAAAAGAAAATACAAAATCAGTAAATTAAAAAAGAAAATATAAAAATATAAAATCAAACAAAATAAATAAAAAAATTAAAAAATAAATAAATAATATAATTAAAAACCCACAAAAAATAGCACTTGTAGGCATTTAATCACTTTCACATTTTTAAGCATTATTGCCTTTTTTCACTTGTTTGCTCCTTGTGTTCGACATCTACACTGCTTGCACACTATACACATCCTTTGTAGAGTTATAATAAATTTTGACTCCACATATTGCTTTCATTGCTTTACTTGATTGTCGTGGGTTAATTGTTGACTAACCCGGGTTTCGTGAGCGATCGCCACAACGACTTTGTCTCCGCCTTGTGTGAGACATATTTAGACCCTCCCAAGATCCGAGTCATCACCGATCCCTCCCCAACGGCACATAACTAGGGTCGGCACTCCAACAAGGCCTAGGAATGGTTGTATGAGTCTACACATACAACCTTCCCTTCATATGATTCTGTAGATCACCTATTTTGGTTATCTTCGTCGGTCTTAGGCTCTTCATCAATCATGTCAGACAACAAGGGTAACGTGTTTACATCCTTGGGTGCCTTCAAAGGCCCAGTCCCTATAGTCAATATGGATGGGACCAACTATGAACTATGGTCTATGCATAACCTTATGCAGTGCCACGACAAGTAGCACATTCTGACAGATACCGAGCTGGAGGATAAGACTAAAGCAAATGTGACATGGAAGCAAGACGATGCATATGCCTGTATTTGGCTCTCTAGGATGCTGATTACGGAGATTGAAAATGATATTGTGAATCAACCCACATCAAAGGCTATGCGGGATATATTGGCTGCTACATATGGGAAGTCCAAGAACGAGAGAAAGATTCTCCAATTACAGTTCGACATCTTCTCTACGAAACAGAATGGGAAGCCATTACATGCACATTTCTCTCATCTACGGGGCATGTTCTAGAGATTGCATAGCTTCATGCCGATCACTACCAGCACGGAACAACAACAGGCATGCAGAAATGCTACGATGACCGGCGTATTTCTGTCCTCCCTTGATCCTGAGTACGATGCAGCCCGTACTCAACTTCTGACTGGCGAGACCATTCCACCAATGGAGGAGGTATATAAGATATTGAGTAAGATTACTACTGCATCGGCATCTACAACCCAGCCTACCCCTACAGCTATGGCTGCCACTCGTGGCAGAGGAGGAGCGTCACATTTTCAAGGTCGTGGACCTCTTGGTAGAAGGGGAGGAAGAAACCATGGCCCCTGTACTCACTGTCACCGTCCATGCCACTCTGAGGAGACATGCTTTCACGAGCATGGGTATCCAGCCTCTGCACGTGTTGCAGATCAGACTGAGGCTACCGCTGCACCTCTTCCAGATGCTCGCTTTGATGATCTTGTCTCACGACTTCATGAGATGATCACTACACCGTTGTCTTCGTCTCCAGGTTCTACGGATGCTGCAGCTTCGGCCAGAGCCTCTAGCTCATCAGGTACTCCTTATGCACTTACCAATACTACTTGCTCGGACCTGACAGACTGGATTATGGATTCCGGATCCTTCCATATATGTGCGGCGACAGACGGCAGTTTACTACCTAATGAGCACTTGCACCAGGACGATCTGTGGTCATTGCCAATGGGGTCCGATTACCCATTGTTGGTCAGGGGGAGATCACTCTGACATCTTCTTTGAGTCTTCAAAATGTCTTACAAGCACCTGACTTTCAGATGAACCTGTTATCAATTAGCCATCTTACAAAATATTTACATTGCCATGCCATCTTTGACCCCTCTACTTTTGTGTTTCAGGACATACTGACTGTCAGGATGATTGGAAGTGGCCGTGAGCAGAAAGGCTTGTATAAGCTTGCTATAACATCATGTGCTGGTGCCGCTACTATTCCCTCTGGATCCATTTCTCCATTCCTTTGGCATCTTCGATTTGACCATCTGCCTCTGCAGTAGATGTATCATGTCTTGCCGCATATATCTACCCGTACCGCATTGGATTGTGAAGCATGTCAGCTTGGGAAACACCATCAATCTTCATTTCCAGTTCGTCCGAGTCATCATAGTAGGAGGTCTTTTGAACTATTTCACTTTGATATTTGGGGCCCGAGTCCTGTCCCTGATCTTCAGAGACATCGGTATTATATGGTGCTGTTGATGATTTTTCCCGATTATCTTGGGTATTCTTGTTAAAACAAAAGTCTGAAGCTGGTGCTATTATTCGAAAATTTATTTTAGAAGTTAATAACATCTTCTCTACCAATGTCAAAGTCATTCGCACAGATAATGCTTTAGAATTTTCAACATTACATTTGTCCGATTTCCTCAGTTCTTAGGGCATTGTTCATCAAACTTCTTGTAGTTACACCTCGCTACAAAATGGTGTGGCGAAACGTAAATATCGCCACCTTCTTGATGTCACTTGGACATTGTTGATCCATAGTCGTGCCCCTCATTTCTTTTGGGGGATGCTGTTCTCACTGCATGCTACTTGGTGAATCGTATGTCATCTACTGTTCTTGGAGAGAAGGTTCCCTTCTTGATTGCGTTTCTCGAGAAGGACCTATTCTCCCTCGCACCTCGTGTCTTTGGGTCTGTTGCATTTGTGCATAATTGTACCCCTGGTCGTGATAAACTCTCTCCAAGAGCTATCAAATGTGTGTTTGTTGGGTACTCTCGTACTCAAAAAGGGTATGGATGTTATGATCCGATGAGTAGGAGATATTATGTGAGTGCAGATGTAACTTTCTTTGAGTCTATCATGTATTTTCCTCCTAAAGGTGACATGTTATCCAATGACAATGCAAACGATATTGTTGTTCCTCCACCTCCATCTATCACATCAGCTGAACCTGAGCGTCATATACCTCCACCGCCACCACCACCTCCACCACCACCACCACCTGAGTCGAATTTTTTTACCCATTGTTTACACTCGCAGGTCTTCTACTAGCACTTCTGCTCATCAACCATCCACATCTTCCAGCACGTCTAAGGTATGTCATGATAACACTGTTTCTACTAATGGCACTGGAGTTTTACAGGATGACTCTGTTGTAGAGGACACTGAGGAGGACGATTTCGATGTTCCTATTGCACTGAGGAAGACACATCGTCAATGTGCCAAATACCCACTTGCGGCACATGTCTCTTTGGATCATCTTTCAGACGAGTACAAGAAGTTTGTTGTTGGTCTTTCTGTGGTTACTATACCCCGAACATATATGGAGACTTTACAGGACAACAGGTGGCGTCAGGAAATGGAAGAAGAAATGGCGGCCTTAACATCTCGCAGGACATGGACTATTGTTCCACCTCCACATGGTGCTTCGATCGTCAGTTGCAAGTGGATATTTTCCATTAAGCATAACACGGATGGGAGTGTGGATCGCTACAAGGCGAGGTTGGTGGCCCGTAGATTCACCCAGACATATGGGGTGGATTATCAAGACACGTTTTCTCCAATAGCGAGACACTCGATGCTTCAGATTTTTCTAGCAGTTGCTGTTTCACGTGATTGGCCGTTATTTCAGCTTGATGTGAAGAATGCATTTCTCTACGGAGACCTTCAGGAGGAAGTTTACATGTAGCATAAACCCGATTTACTGCTGAGGGGGAGTCACAGAAGGTATGCAGGCTACATAAGGCCATATATGGACTAAAGCAGAGTTTTAGAGATTGGTATCAAAAGCTGTCAGAATTGATTGAGCAACAGTGGTTTAAGACATCCACTGCGGACCACTCTCTATTTGTTCAGAAGACACAACGAGGTACGGTTGCCATTCTTGTCTATGTAAATGACATTATTGTGACAGGAGATGATGCTCAAGGCATTCAGGTAGCCAAGAAGTTTCTAGGTAAAGAGTTTGTGACCAAGGATTTTGGAACCCTTCACTACTTCCTGGGGTTAGAGTTTGCCAGGAATCATCGTGGTCTAATGATGACCCAGAGGAAGTTTGTCACGGATCTCCTTTCTGAGACGGGTATGACTGGGTGCAAGCCAGCTATGACCCCTATGGATCCAAGTGTGAAATTGTATGATGACGATACTGAAGAAGTTGATATCAGGAGGTACATGGAACTTGTGGGGAAGCTCCTATATGTGACTATCACCATGCAAGATATTATGTTTGCAGTAAGAAAGGTTAGCCAATTCATGGAGTGTCCTAGAAAGGATCATATGGATGCTATCTATATGATCTTGAGATATCTGAAGAACTCACCTGGTTCAGGGCTCTTATTCAGTAGGGATAGTTCCTTGGAGGTAACAGCTTGTGCAGACGCTGACTATGCAGGATGCCCCACAGACAGGAAGTCTACTTCAGGGTTTGTAGTTTTTGTTGGACACTCACTTGTCTCATGGAAAGCAAGAAGCAGACTGTAGTTGCCAGATCAAGTGCAGAATCTGAATACAAATCCATGGCCCAAGGGAGTACAGAGATGATGTGGGTTAGATCGGTGTTGACTCATCTTTCCATAGATGTTCCTCTTCCTATGCAGCTATTATGTGATAATGAAGCCGCATTATTCATTGCAAATAATCCTGCTTTCCATGAACGAACGAAGCATATTGAGGTGGACTGCCATTACACTCGAGATCTGATACAGATTGGACTCATATCCACATCTCATGTGTCTACAGGAGATCAGACAACAGATATCTTCACCAAGGATCTAGCACGAAGTCCTTTTCAGAAGTGTTGGTCCAAGCTGAGCATGATAGATATATATGCTTCAGCTTGAGGGGAAGTGTTAAGTTAAATATCGTATAGTGCCTTTCTTATTTTAATTCCTATTTTCTCAGAGTACTTATCTTGTAATTAATCTAGAGCTATTCTCCTATATAAGAGAGCCCTCGGGTATGTATAGTGCATTGACTTTGTTTCTCCTATCAGTGCGAGGTTAAGGACAAGGTTGAGGCGATGAGGAGGTGATGCTCTGCATATGGAAGACATCTTACAATGTAACGACCCCGATTCCCGGGCCGTCGGATCCTCCCATATCCGGATCTGGTTACTCAGCAATAATTTATTTAGCAATCACAACTAACATTCAGAAATATACTGCAAATAAAAATACTCGGAAGAAAGTATTTCAACACTTTTCCATTCACAAAATAAAGTTTAGAGGATACATTGTCCCACTATAACCATTACATGTACATCAGCTTGAAAGGAAAATATACAAAAGATTACTAACTACCTTAAAGAGTAAAGCTACTGTGGCTGGCTGGATGTCTAGTATGTAAGCCGGATGAATTTTTAAAGTCCTTGCTATGGCTCACCGATACCTGTTGGGTTTTCCATAAATCATAGGATAAAAATTAGCGAATGCTAAGTAACGAAGAAGAGAAAAGCAAATAAATTGTGTAATTTTTTTCAAAACTTGATATCACAATATTTCATTCCTTTTTATTAATTTAAGTCCTATTCCTTTTTATTCCACATCAGGGATTAGTCCAGGGGAACCCCACCATTCTTGGACTCCGAAGCTGTGGATGCTTCGGGATTGGAGATTATGTTGATCTTGGTAAGCTTATGCCGCCGCACGTCGCCTCAACCAATCCTCCAATACTACCCTGACAATTTCCTTTTCTTTTATTAAACAGGGTCTCAACCCTCAGCCTGGAAAATCAAATGAGCACACCTTCCTCGAGGACTCGGTTGCTTAAAACCTCAGGCTAACATTTAATCATATAACCTAACGGCTTTAAATACATGTTATCGTGACCCAGCCGCTATTGAACCACTCGTGCCTCCACATGACACGACCACATCTTCCGTCGTTCCAACCCGAATATATTGGCTCCCGGTACCACGCGTTGCAAAACATTCAATTTGTGCGCACTTATCATAACAGGGCAACCGTGTACCACCTAGGTAGGGAAATGCCAATACGGGTTCCTTCCGACAACCTACAGGTTGCATGCCCGACCTGTAGTACTACTCCCAGTCATCCTTATCGTGACACATGATCCTTTTCAGGATCCAACTCAAATCACACCAATTCACATGATGTAATTCTTTCGTTAAGTCTTTGATTTGCATAAACCGCAATACTTGGTATCGACTCACATATATATTATTCATAACCATATGTATACTCCTATTTATGCCTATTTTAACTCCCAAACCCTAACTTTCAGAGCCAACGCATCAATTTGATGTGTAAATCTTATTTTAGTGGGAATTACAAAGCAATTCTTCAGACTTTTTCAAAAATAGCCAAAATTAGGGTTCTTCGTAGCAAAGAACACTGAATCAAGAATTTCAATAATTTCGTATGAAAACCCAACAGCAAAAAGAAGGATTTCGTTACCTAATCGAGCTCTCTCTCGTGTATGCAAGGCTTTATCGAGTTTCGTTTTTAGAAAGGCTAATTTAAGGCTCCTGAAAAGATCGAATTTCATTTTTCGTATCAAAACGCTAAGAACATGTTAAGTTAGCGAAGAACGAACGAAGAACGCGAAGAACGCGAAGAACACGAAGAACGTCAAGAACATATTTTCTCTTAGAAATTCGGCAGAGTTTCCCCTTATATCGGGATATATTTCTCGGAAAATTTCGGCAGAATTTCCCCTTATATCGGAATATATTTCTCGGAAAATTTCAGCAGAGTTTCCCCTTATATCGGGACATATTTCTCGGAAAATTTCGGCAGAGTTTCCCCTTATATCGGGACATATTTCAAAATAAAAACGAAAAGAGATTCCTCTATAAAATCAATCGAGAGGAAAATAACAATGAAACTGAACGAATATACTCAACAACAAGAGATGAAGAACCGGTAGACACCACACATCTTAGGTGAGTGAACGTGTGACGAATCACAGGGTCACTGACGTGCACAGCCGCCCGCACCTAAGTAGGGTATTACACAGATTTCTCCATCGAAATAACTATAAAAGCATAATACGAAGAATAGAAACATAAACGATGGAGAATCGGTAGACACCACGCGTCTTAGATGAGTGAACGTGTGATGAATCACAGGGTCACTGACGTGCATAGCCGCCCGCACCTAAGTAGGGTGTTACACAGATTTCTCCTCGAACCACAACAGGAAAATGAATCGGAAAGAAATATGAATCAAAAACAAAACTTGGAAGAACAAGAGTATGAATTGAAAGCCTAGCTTACGAAGCAACTAAGAGAGGATCATACCTTTCTTCTCCTCGTTCTCCCGGCAGCGCTTCGCTAGCGCTCCTCCCTCGCCTCCCACTCCTCCTCCCAACCTCTCGACCCTAGCCCATGGGGTGGTGGTAGTGTAAGTTGTAGAGAATGAATGGGTAGGGGGGTCTATTTATAGGCCCCAAAAAACCACTAACCATGGTAGAAAACCATGGTTTAGACCTTAACCATGGTTTAGCGGCCCATGGTTTTGGCCCATGGTTTTAGCCAAAACTTATCCCAAACTTGGAGCTTAAGTTAGAACATTCTAGAGGATTCTAGATTCGCTAATGACGCTTAATTAACACTAATCGTGATTAACTTTCACTAATCGCGATTTAACTTTCGCGGCTTACGCATATCTTTTGTTAACTATTGATTAGTGTTTACTAATGATCATTAGCGGCTTTCAATCGTCATTAATTTCTTTAATCATGTTTAATTAGTCTTAATGACAGTCATTATGGATTAATGACATCTTAGCCTTCCTTACTTCTCTTTCTTCCGAAATTCATAACGAAACGAAGTCCGATTCACACGAAACAAATTCTGCCGGTTTCCTCTTTACGAGCCGGATCTTATTATATAGGATCCGAGATATGCCAAGTTCAAGGCTTTACATACAATATATGAAGAGCCGTGGAGTAGGCACTGGAGTAGTAGTAAATGTGGTTATAGTGTTTTTTGAATTCATTGTTCATTCCATCACATAAACTATGGCTCATCGGTTATGCATGTAGATGTTTGAACTATAGATTTGTTTGTTTTTTGAATTCATTTTTCATTCCATCACATAAACTATGGCTCATCGGTTATGCATGTAGATGTTTGAACTATAGATTTGTTGTTCAAAATTTTTAAGGCACTTTTTTTATTCATGAAATACATAAAAAGGAAGGGTTGCCAACAATTAGAATATATTTAATAAAATCTAAAATATCAAGGATTTAAAAGGAGAGTCGTCAATAATTTGAATACATTTAATAAAATTTATAATAAACATAATTTTTAATCTATAATATATATCATTTATTTCATAGATGCATGGATTATATTATCGACTTTCTTTTTATGTAAACAAATAAACATTGAATACTTCTTAAATTATAAAAATATGTCTCAACTATATGTCGATTCACAATTAAGGCCACATTTTTCGAACATAACAAAGAAGGGCATGAACTTTCAATTTTATGATTTAACGTAGACAAATAAGGATTGCAGAAGCTTACATAGGCATGTATTTGAGACAAAATAATAAAATCAAGCCCCGCTTTGTTACATTCAAAATATGAGGTATGTAATTGGGAATTAACGTATAGTTGAAGCCCTTTATTATAATTTACTTTTGAATATTTAACTTTTTGTTTGTTGTCAATAGTTAATAAAATGATGAATTAATTTTAAGTTTCTTGAGATTTTGTGCACTCAAATTTAGTGATGAAACTCGGTGGTGGGTTTTGTAATTTCGAATTATAATTTTAATCTTGCAGAATATATGTGCGGGTTCGAGTGTGCACTACAACTTAATTGTCTTATAGCAACAAATAATTGAAATACAGGGTCATCCTATGGTGATTCAACAGCTCCCCTACATTACAACACATGTTGTAATAGCATACGATCTGCCCCAATGAGGCAATACGGGGTTAGGATTAAGCTGGCCAGAGAAAGTAAGTTGGAGGGCTCATGTTCCATTGCCCTAATTTCACAGGGCTTCAGTGGAATTTTGGGAGGGCCAAACAAATCATCCGTGGAATTTTTGAGAAGGTCAAACAGATCACTTGACAATGGCATGTTTGGTCGCCAGGTTAACTCGGGATAACCTGGCATACCTCATGCTATATTCCTGCATTCCTTGATTGGCATTAGTTGTATGGACCATATAATTTCTTTGTTATAATATTTTTAACCACATTCAAATAAAAAATTAACATAAAAAAGATATTATAATCATTTAAAAGTTAACATAACACATAATCAATATCACGTCACATTTACTAGTCAAACCCTCTCAAAGCCTCTCAACCATCCAAACAGCTAATATTCACAAGAGGATACCCAAACCCAACCCTAACCATGACCCTAAAGATGTTGAAGGAATTAGCTCAAAAGTCTTTGTTTGGATTGGGTTTAATTACGGAGATAACCTTGACAAGGGGTTAACTTTTTAGTCAATCAAAGGGATAAATTATATGACCTTAATCCGCTCGTTGTTATTTATTCAATATCAGTTAACTCACTTTTTTATTATATCACAATCATTTTCAATTATTTTTTAAATCATTTATTATTCGCCAATTTTCACATCGGTAGTTTTTTACTGATTATAAAATTTTGAAAATTTTACACTTGTGTCATTCCGAGTTTTTCTAGTAACACTTTTGGCCTATCTATTTTTGCAATTACATGTGCCATTATGTTCTTGCACTATTAACACATGTATCCTTCTGCTGGTTTGGTTGTCTATGAGATGAGCATGACGATGGTTTGTTCAAAGCGTGGTCTCTATAAGAATTGTGACCCTACATTTTTGACCCTGACATTGTCATCACCCCCAGTGCAAAAGACTAAGGATGACCATCATCGAATAAATTCATTGCTCACCATAGGGGTAGATAGGGAGGAGGAAGGATGGGAGACAAAATGGAAGGGGGAGGGGGAGTTCATGATGGGTAGATTGGGGAGGATGCAAGTTATGTATTGGATTAGTCAAGTCAACATTCTTGGCCAAAAGTCAACATGTTGACCAAAAGTCGCAAATTGACCAAAAGGTCAAAATATTGACTTTGGGAAAAGATGTTGACTTGCCGATGACATAATAACTTAAGACTTGCATCATAACTTTAACGAACATGCATACATCCTTTGATCGGAGATAGATATACATCTATATATCCAAGTATGTATATTTGATAGACCACTAGGTTGATGACCTAGCCGAGGTCCATATACCAGCAAGTTGGTGTGCATATGAGGACATATAAAGTGTATGATCTCTAAAAGGAATCACACATCTTTATACTTCATGAATCGGGAGTCAGCCAATGTTCAGGAAGCCGGTATGCGGTATTCAGTCGGAGGGGTCACTACATAGAGAGTATGCGGTATGCGGGAGAGTATGCAGGGAGTATGCGGTTTTACGCGGTTTGGTATTTTTTATTATTAAAAATATAAATAAAATTTTAATATCATGTTAATATCATCTAAATATTATATTCTTGATTATGATAATAAAGAATTGAAGGTACAAGGAACAAAACTATTGGGATAATAGAGTCAAGTGAGCAAAAACATCAATTGAAGAGCGTTAAGTCGGATGTCCGAATTTAGGTTAAGGTTTTAAAAAAAGTTTATTCAAAAATCGGCCGCATAAACAGCCGCATATACGGTATACTCGGTTGAGTATGCGGCCTGACCCGCCTAGATGCCGATTTGACCATACTCGGTGCGCCAAGGCTACCGAATACGAGTATACGGGCGAGTATGCGGTATACTCGGCCG
This sequence comes from Ottelia alismoides, assembly GCA_037367405.1. Taxonomy (NCBI): domain Eukaryota; kingdom Viridiplantae; phylum Streptophyta; class Magnoliopsida; order Alismatales; family Hydrocharitaceae; genus Ottelia; species Ottelia alismoides. The sequence continues at coordinate 1,063,126 of JAZKJV010008682.1, forward strand.
ATTTCCTAAACACTGGAGACAGCTCTCAATCATGAATATTGAGGTCAAACAGAATTCTGCGCACGGTCATCTTATTTATGAAATAAGACATGGGTCCATAAAATATTAATATATGCTTTCGGAAAGCATATGATTGATATCGTCGTCCAATGATCGATTGAGAAATATATTGATATATCGTGGATGGTGATAATTAAACAAGGGTTTGAACTTCGGATTTATCAAAGTCTTTTAGTATGTATAATACTTGAGTATTAGGAATACTCTAGGTTGATGCATTCGTAATAGATCACACACCGTGACACTTCCGTTTCAGGGAGTGATGAAATCGGATGGATTTTAGTGACTTCATTTTGTGACTATTTGAGTGAGAATTAATTGGATTAAATCTCATTCCACTTAACCAATTTCTTGTGACCTATAGATCTAAATATTAGAAATGGAAATGGAAGTGGGACCCACTTCCATGCCCCAATGCTAAGCTCCAAATGGTTGGACAAATGATTAGAAAGGGAAATGTAAATGGAAACCATTTCTATAACAAATTTACAATCTCCAAAGAGTATGAAGAACTGAAAGTGAAAAATAGATTATAACAATCTAAAAATATCCGACCCAAAATGCTTGAAGTGATTTTAACCTTGAAAATGGGCGGATATCTAGTTTTCAAGTCACTTTACATTGACAACATAATCTCCCTAATATTATCGCCAAGTATCCGCGAATGCTACTCATGAGTCTAATTGGACTAGGACTCAGATATCAACATCAAGATAATAAATGTTATTATCATGGATGTGAGAATATGTGAATACGATTAATATTATTTGGTAACTAATTATGATGAATATGGATTTATAATAATAAGCATTTATATGAACATGATTCCTATATATTCAAGACATAGTTAAATGTGAATTTGATTTATAATTAAATTTGGACTAATGAATTAGATTTATTTTTGGGAGGATATGTTCATAAATCTCCCAATATTGATATTTGGAATTTAGTTATAATTGATATTAATCACAAGATAATGAAATTAAATATCTCTTATTTGGGATTAAAATAAGAGAGTCCAACAATAGTAGTTGTTGGAGCCAAAGTCGTTGGCATGTGCAACTTCAATTAGGATTATCTTATTTATTTTAGACGATAATATTGGTTAATTGATTATCCAACAATATGAAGAATTAGGAATCCATCACAGAGATCCAAAGATAAATCGAAGGGCCACATGGGTGGATGTCCTCATCGATAGTAGGACTCTCCATGGAGGTTCGCCCTTGTATATAAAGTGGGGCATGGCCACTCTCTTTCACTAGTTCATTCAATTACAAGTGTCCCTCTATAAAATCTTGAAAAAAATTAGAAGAGAAGAGTCTCTTCACAACTCTTGGTCATCCCCATCATCTCCTATTCCAAACCCTAGCCATTCACCCATATCATCTCATTTTCATCTACGTTGGCTTGGCCAATTTTGAGAGGAGTCGCCTTCTTCCTCATGCCCCATCTACGTAAATGAGGACTCGATTTTGTGCAATGAAATTAGTACGTAGAGACCATTTGAAGTAACACGAGTCATCATTGTGCCTGTGAAAGAAAACATCGTCGGATCGTAATATATTCAAGTGGTTTCTTCCTTTAGAGGCTCGAGCATCAAAGGTATTCCTAATACTCTTCTGATTGTTCAAAACTATTTGGAAAAGGACTCCTATACCACGTGGTTTTGCATTAGAAAAAATTTGTTATCCAACTGCATTGGTGTTCGTATGATGAACATATCTCTCTATAAGAATTTGATTTGTATTTTCTATATTTCTGTGATGTGTGAGGTCAAACCTCCCTCCAGTGACAACTAATAAAGCACATATTTAACTATGATATTAGGATCAACTAGACATAGGAGGGTATTGTCTTCAACCTTTACATCAATTTGCTTTAGTGCTCGGAGATGAATGAATTGAAGAAGATGATACTATACCATATGATTTTGAGCCACATATCTAAACCTTGATTGACCGAATTAGCATGGTCCACTCAAAGACTATCAATAACCAACTCAATGTGAGCAACCAGTCATAGATGAGTCGCTAAGTCAAAAAAATGTCAACATATCCACGCCAACTCACTGGCTACAAAAACGATGCACAAATTACAATGGTACCCTCAACAGATCATGAATTCATAGAAGATCCATCATAGTCATGTCTTGGAAAAAATTGCTCTGACTACCTCAGAACTTCACATATTCAATAAATATGGACTGCTTCCTAGAAGGCTGCAAGAAAGCTCAACCGATTTGCATATTATTGCTTTACCCTCGCTAGATACATGTAGAGGATAAAAGTTGAACACATTTTTGCATGAATGTATCTGAGCATAAGAACAGATATTTTAGTGATTAAACTCATTTATTTTTCATCCAACGTTTGAGGGTCTATGCTTAATAATTTCATTTTTTTAGTGGTTCTTTTTTTTTATAATTTGTTAGATTATATATTTTTTAACTCTTGATTATATGCATGGAATAGTTTTAATTACACGTAACTTGACTAATTAGTTTATTTTCTTATAAATAATTAGGTTAGTGAGTCTTTTTTCCTTCTCGCGAACCACGCCCAACACCCAAAGAAGCAAAGTTCATTTTCGGATCAAGCGACGCATCAAAAAGCCCGTAGCTTCGTGAGGACTAATGAAAGGGCACGTGGAGCGACTATCTGAGGAATCCCAAACGCCTCTAGTATTTTAGATTAATATCAAGATCATTAGATCTACCGCTTATATGAACATCATTGTCATTACTCTCATAATTTGACTAATTAGTTTATTTTCTTATAAATAATTAGGTTACTTATTTTCAACTTCAACAATCCTAAAAAAGTTTTGCATTCCATTCTACAGTAGTTTGATCCTTTTTTTTATAAATTCTAATATCAAATCTGAAAATTTACAATTTTTCCAAATACATAAAAATTCAGAAATCCAAAAAAATGTATAAATACCTACTACTATACACTATATGTACAAATTTTAGTTTTCAAAAGTATTCAAGTTTGCATTTTTTCTTCAAAATTCAATAATCACTAAAAAATAAAAACAACAAAAATTTTCAAAAGTACTAGATATTTTGAAACCCCAAAAGCATTTGATTGCCTATATTTTAGATATATTACAAATACAAGAAATCTCATCTAAGATTATAGTAGTTTTAACTCTAAATAAATAAAACTCCATACACACCTTAAAATTCATAAAATCCATAAAAAATATATAAAATAACATTTCTCTTTACTCCATTTTACCTTTATTTTAGTATAAAAATGTCTATATACATAGATATCAAGTCTATGTATTTTCCATCCATTAAAAACTTATCTTTCTTACTTAAATCAATTTTGTTCTAAATTTCCTTTTTAGAATAAAATAAATATGTGTAATTCAAAATGAATGTAGAAATTGAAAAATATAAACATAAATAAATATAAAGTTCAAAATAGAATAAAAATTATAAAATCATAAGCATATGAACCGTAGCATATATGTATAACGAAAATCCTAAAAACACCAAAATAGTTGGAGAAATTACAAGATAATTAAAAATACCAAAAACTTAACCTTATCCTTAGTTTTTTCATAACTCAACCAACCCGAACTTTCAACAACCGCCTCATTGTGTTATATCTTGGGACATAACCCAAGTAAATCAAATTAGAAAAAAAGAGACTTGAGCTTTTTTCTATTTGTTATGAGTCGCAATTTTGAGGTGATACAACTTTTATTAAATCTTAAAACTGCATTATCAAAAAATGTATTTTTTGTTTTTCAATATAGAATATTAGATTATTATATTTTTTATGGATTTTTTATTTTTTATATTTATGTTTTAATTTTTTTATTCTTTGTTTTATGATTTTATAAGAGATTTTCAAAGTAAAATTTATTTCAAAAACAGTTCTTGTATAAAAACAAAAAGGGATGGATTTATATTGAAAACATGTATAATATTTACAAAAAATTAACTTTGAAAATATTTTTGAGTTTTAAATATTTTAAAGTATTTATGATAATTATATGACAGATTATACACATGTATTTGTTCTTCAATAAAGGTTTATTCGAAACCATATTAGATATATGAGGAAGTATGGTTTACCTATATGATATTTGTTGACATTTTTGCAATAAAGAGTTGGAGACTATAATCACATCGCCTAATTTGTTAAAAGATCCCCACCATGTCAGCTTCAGGGACATTTTGCACCACAAATCCCACAGATCTTGGGCATCACATTGAAGCCCCCCTTGAGATAATTTACATCAGAGCATTGCCATGTTTTGGATACTTTATAAAGGCCCTCCCAGATACGTAATTAGGGATGAGCATGGGTTGGGTCGGATCGGATCTTGAAGGACCTAGGCTTAAGTCCATTTAAAAACTTTGGGCCTTGGGTCGGGACTAGGCTCATAATTTTTTTTGTTCGGACCAAGCTCAGGTCCGGCCCATCTCCACTCATTATAGATTATTAGCTTTGAGTTTTTATTTAAAGTCAATCTCAATTAAGTAAGACAAGCTTAAATTATTTAAAACACATGCCATAATACTTGTGAAACAACTAAAACTTAATTGTACCGGAGATGATTTCTCATTTTATACAAGTGCACACAATCTTAGATACCATAAACGCCTCTCATCACAAAATTAAAAGAGTGAACCAAACTTACATAGTTAACAACAACAGGTGCATCAGGCACTACATGTTAAAAAATGGACATAATGCCCATAATGGGTAAAGGTTCAATGATAGAAAATATTCTGGTGTAAAAAAATAAATGCTAAAAAAATCAAGAATAACCACCAGAATCTAATCATAGACTAATTAAGGAAAATTAATTCCGAAATGAAATACAATGATCATCACTCTCATATGTCCCACACCTGACTTTCTTGATTTATAAACATTGTATGATGACATGATACATGAACAGAGTGTGCATGCAACATGTGAGAGTTTCCAGGCGTGTAAGATACGGGAAGGGTTCGGAACCTCTTCAGGCCGGACCCTAGGGTAGGGCCAGGCTGGACCGAGCCAAGCCCGAGCCCCGCCAAAAAAAAATTTTGAGCCTGAAAATTGGGCCCAGGCCCGACCCAATGTTCGTTTGAGTTTGGGCCGGGCGGGACTTTTCGGGTTGAGCTTCAAGTTGGGCGGGGCCGACCTAAACCATTGCTCATCCCTAGACTTAATTAATGGAAAACAAACTTCTACTTTTGCCGAGAGGTTTCTGAGGACTCCATTTTGTGCTATCTTTGAATTTTTTAACAAGATTTTGGGTGGGGGATATGTCTCCCTATCCATAGAAATATTTTATTGTAAATTTTTAATAGAATACCTCTGCCCCGGAGCCCTCCGCCTCTCTTGCGGGACTTTGGTCCGAGGTCTAAGCGGAGGGACCCTCATATCATAGCATAATGTTGCTCGATCTACTTTGATGATGTACTGATTGGATGCTTGATGCTCACGACGGAGGTGCTCACCACTGGACACGCTTTGTGCTAACCACTGGTCACGGCTGTGCCCAGGTTCTCACGCCACTCGTCAGTTCCATGTGCATCGCAACCTCCCATCGCCCGTACTGTTCGTCGCTAGCATGCACGTCACTGCGCCATGGCCCTCCGGTCCTGTACGTGCCCGCCGGGCTCGCTGCCACCGCGATCTCCCGTCGTCGCGCATTGCTCCAGCATCATCTCTCTACGACTCGAGACACTTTTTGGAGAAGAACAGAGAAGACATGGGTGCTGTTCCAATTAATCTCCCCGAAACTCCTTGACGACTGATGTGATGATTTCGATTTGTTGAGATGATCCGTGAAGGTAAAATGGTGATTGGGTTCCAGACAAGATGGCCTTATTATACTTGATCCTTCGCGAACTAACGTTGGATGTTGCTCTCGAGCAAGGGTTTAAATATTGATATCTGACTCTATATCTGACTCATGTCTCATCCAAATATCACCCATGTTGACGATTATTTGTGAAGGAAAGGTCTTTTCAGGGGTATTATAGCAATATAGTTCGATATATCGGTCTCGTGTCGATATATATTGCCGATATATCGTGATATCTTGAACCTTGCTCTCGAGTCCATGTGAGGTCAAATGGTAGTTGAGCCATGAGAAGACTCACACCTGCTGTGCTCCCGGGACAAGTGGTTGGGGTGGTTATTTGTATTTAACTTTTCTTGTATAATTACCTTTATATACGAAAAGTTAACGTGTGTTTGAAGATGGTTGGATATCGGGTCGGTCGGATTTGACTTGGTCTGACTTAAGTTTATTTAAGTATATGGATCAGTGGGTCGGATCTAGGCTCATATTATTTCGAATTATAGGCTCAAGTTCAAATCTGGCCCAAAGGTCGGATTTGGGCCGGGTCGGCCCAATTTAACACATGTGTATATCAATATCATGTGTTCCGTTCTTCTTTCATTTGTCTGATTGTTTCTTATGCATGCAGGTATGTTTAAGACTTTGAGCGCGCTAAGTAATTCGTGATTCTGCCATTAGTTGTATGTTTGAAATAGAAATGTGGTAAAAAATATGGCAACCTAAACCACCATTCAATTCATCATTTCATATTCTATTGTAAAGCCAACACTATGATCTAATATAGTTTGATTACTTACAATTGTACATGCTCTAACACTTGGGGACACATTCCATTCTTTCATATTAATGTAATAATTTTTCATATCAATGTAATAGTATTGTCAATCCACATCAATGTATATGATTATTTAAGCATTTATTCTAACGAACATGAATATACTGGATATAATTATATCGTACAGGTCGGGCTATCATGCTAGCGTGTTTAGACCTTTCCATGCCCGAATCCGACCGATAGTCAACACGGGCTCATTTTGGAGCCCACGGTCTGCCCACTAAATTTCGAGTTTAGGTTATAGGATAATTTTTGGGCCGGGTCGGACTATCCCGACCCAATGCTCAACCCTAGTTGGATGGAGACTAGCTCGAGGGACACAAGTGATAACGGTGCAAAAATGTAGGGAGATAACTGATATTCTAGAACAATGATGAATATAACTAGTGCTGCAGAAGTTAAGAAGTCGCATGTGATAGAAACCCCGAAAGTAATATTTTCCACTCTTTATGAGATGTTATAACCAATATACAGTATGAACCAAACAGAAATACCCTACTTTTTATATAGGGGGTTGTCCCGTTGGGTAGCTAACTTGGCTCCCCTCACGTTATTTCGTCCGTTTTTTTTATCTTTTTTTGAAAATTTATTCCGTAGATTTTCACCAATATATCCCTATATTATATCATTCAAAATTCACGCGAAACAGAGACTCCTACAGCCTCCATCCAGAAAGGTCGTTTTTAGCAATTTTGTTACCGTTAAAAAAGACTGTCTGGATGGAGACCGTAGGAGTCTCTGTTTCACACAAAATTTGAAAAACATAATATAAGGATATAATGATGAATATTCACGGAAAAATTTTTCAAAAAAAATAAATAAAAAATAAGCGAATTTGTGCGGGGAGCCAAGTTAGCTCCCCCAAGCAGCCCATTGAACTCTTTTTATATTGTTGTAACTTGAAAGAAATACTCATGTTGGCCTTGTGATTTCAAAGATGCTTAACGTGGCATTGACAAGCCCACCAATTTTTATTTCAAAGATGTTTAACGTTAAAAAAGGAAGAATAATTTTAAAAAGGTCCTGAGACCAAGCCAAACATTGCTTAATATTAGCGGGTCAAGAGAGCAAGATACCCACCCACCAAACCAATGCTCTGTGATCGTGTACAGATCCCCTGAAATTGCTGCACATCCTCTCCCTCCGCGGCGCGCTTACCCCTACGGAAACCCCCCCGTTCGGAGCAACCGTCCCGTGTTTTTAGTTTTTTTTTATTTTTATGTTTTTGACTACACCCCTCCCCTCAAACGGCTCAACCGCTGGGAGGAAGGAATATCGAAAGTCTTCTTACGTTTGGTTGGTGAGTTATCCAGGGGTGGATAATCCGATTTTTTGTTTGTGTGTTCAGTTAGTGAGTTAAAGGTTGGGAGGGTTTGTATGATGTGATTGTATTGGAATTTGAAAAAGTGGATAGTTATTATGGTATGATTGTATTGAAATTTGAAAAAGTTGGTGGTTGTTATGATGTGATTGTATTGAAGTTTGGAATAGTGAGTAGAAGTTGAGTATTTTATGATTTTTAGATGATATGATGATATAATATATAAATTTTTTGATGGGAAGGGAGTGGGCCTCATTAGTGGGTTAAAAGGGGGAGTTTTGGGGGGTTATCCACCCAAAGTGGGGGGTAACCCCCCAACCGAACGGGGTCTAGAGTTTGGGTTGGTTAGGTTTTGGGACATGCAGCAATATTTTCTTGATTAAATCAAGGCCAATCTCAATTTGACTTATATGCACTCATTTTTTAAAAAAAAAGGAAAATATCAAAACTTGATCTTCTATGCAAATGATCCATTATGCAATAACCGCACAATTAATTGGATTGATTTTTTAAAAATAATACTTTGATTCAATATTTTGTGAATATAAAACGAACTCATCGTGGAAACTTCATAACTGATTCATTTATTTGGGTTCATACAAATTATGCCTTGATTGATGCAACTAGATCGTTGCTGTCCCAGATGCGACTCTTCTCTATCTGCTCTCGTTAATGGGAGAACATCCTACCATGTTGTTCGTTAGATATTTCAAAATCTTAAAGCACATGAAGCAAAAATCATAGGTTTTTATTCATAATAGCTCTTTAGTATAGACATACAATACAAAGGTCTAAGGGTTGAGGATGAACATATCATGAGAGATTTAAATCACCGATCAAGAAAGAAATAGTTCATCGTTATATTCTTCTCTTAATTAGCTAATCAGACAAGATGAACTCTCCTTACATAATTTTGAAAAAATGGATTGGATAGAATGTAGTTTTTTATGGGAGGGGAGCCCCTAAACGACTAGTCCTTTTAGGATATTCGATCATGGTTTCTTATATCATGAATCATCTATGAAATTTATAATGATGTCGAACCGAAGCCTTCCAATAAATATCCACTTCGATCATACTCTAATGGGTTCAATAACTCATTATCCATGTAAACATACTGACTCTTACGCTAGAACCCTTGTCCTTAAACTCCCATCCATTTGCCTATTAAAGTGAATGGATTCAATCAACAATATACCACTGTGCACTTCTTGTTTATCAACTTTACAAACTATATTTTTCTCCTTCATCCAACCAAAATAAAAAAGTGGAAGGAACAAAAAGGATCTGTCCCATCTGAAACCAAAAGATAAGGAAAAATACCATCCTCTTGCTTTCATCCTCCAGGAAACATCGACCTCCTTAGTCATCGCAGGCTTACTATCGCCAATAAGCATATGCAGTGAAGTTTCTCTGCCACAAAGCGACAACATCAACTATTTTGCAGGCCCTCGTTGTTCATCGATCACTATCCCATCACATGCTCACAACCATCAAAGGTAAGGAGCACCAATACCCCCTTCTCTTCACCAAGACAAGCATTGATCTTTGCACATCGTCATCGACAAACCCATCATTAGCGTACCACTATTTCCCCTTCACCGCTTCTTGCCATCTGTCCAAGTTGCTACAACTCCTCACTCAACACCCCCTAAGCAATAACTACACTATGCAACCACATGCAACAAGGGCATCATGCCTCACATTTGCATCCCTCAAGAACTGCATGCAATCAATCGCTTGGGTGAACCTTAAGGCAGCCTCGCTTACATTGTGACCTAGCCACTCATCCTCGATTTTTGCTCGGCCCGACACCCAACCCACCTTTGTTTGGTGTGCGTCTCCATAGGTGCTGTATAATCTCCTCATCACCTTTTCTAATAGCACGCCTATATAATGTAACTCTCGTGCCCCGCTTGTCGACCTACTTTTAAATCGTCATGCATGTTGAGGCTTAGTGCCGTTCCATGTAGGAACCCTTAAGGGCATTGCGATTGGGGTCGGTATTGGATTGCTTAAGGTTTAAATGGATAGGAAAAGGAAAAAGAACGTTGGAGAGGAGAAGGGAGGAGAGATGGAGGAAAATCCATGGTTTAGTTTTTTTTATGGTTGGATTAACTCAAGAGAATAACCCAAGAAGAGTGAATTTGATTACATGGGTATTGATATAAGACAAAGTAAGTTTGCATGCGAAGAATATATGGGTCATTGCATAATTGGTAAAGTTTATAAGGTTCATGGTGTAAAAACTACATATTTCTTTCACCAAACCTATTCTTGTATGATAGAAACATTAGTTGAGCTTGTCCTTTTTCCTAGGGTAGACTACTGTCCGAAAGTTTAGTTGTGATTACTCTTTTGTATAATATAATTTCCCATTTGTTTTTGGAACACATGTCCATACCAAACTATATAATCACATTATAACCCATGTATACATCATATTTACATCCTATTCTTAGTAAACACACATAAACACATATTGTATTATATTTATATCTAATGATCAAACCTAAATATCCATGAGTTAATCTAATGATATGTCTAATACAAAGATCAAACAACATGTGCATGTTGTTACTCCATATCCTCCATCCTCTTTCTCTACTCTCCCTATTTATGTCTTTAACATAACAATAATACTATGGCTGCACACCAACGATGTAAAAAGGGTGCATGATGGGAGGTGTCAACCTAAATGAGGATGACGGTGTCATTGGGGGTTTGAGTAAGGAGACGGTCACATGACTTAATATGGACAGACCCACTGCGTTTAGAGGTGGATGGTGCCTATGAAAATAAAACGGGATGTCAAAGTCAAGCCCCTTAAGCAATCTCATTGATGAGATTGATTGAATTGGAACCCCAACACATAGTCAATAAGGATTAGCCTTGTGAGCTTTCACATAAGCAAGAAGATGCTCATTGCATGTGCGATCTCGAGGGAAAATGTAGCATCGAAGTGGTAATGAATTTATATATGGAGAGGTATCTCTAACGTCAGTCGAGTTGAAAGGAGATATTGTAGATTATTTTGAAAGAGAATTGTTGGAACATGTCAGATCGACATGTGGGTCTGAAGGATGGGAATGTGGTGGAGGCTTGGGAGGGAGCGAACGCAAATATTGTTGCACACAACAAAGAACACATAATTGTAGATGAACATATTATCGTGATTGATGGACTTGAGCTAGCATTAGAAGAGTCACAAGGACTCATCCACATTGAATATGTTGCAATTGAGGAAATCATTGAGAATGACTAAGAAATGTCTCCTCTTGGGGTAGTTATGAAAATGTGTCTTGAGCATGTGATGGATGTTAAGGGCTTAACCATGATGGCGTTGAAGAGCATGTGGATGTGTGTGGTGGATGTCAATAAGAAGAGTGTTAACCAATCATGCTGATTTCCAATCTCCGACCATGAATATGTCGCAAGGCATAGCATGCGTTGTAGGCTTGTAGGTGCACCACGACTATCTCAGCCTTAAGAGGAGGAAGGCCTCAAAGAAGATGGACCGATTCAATAGCATGGCACATGCAGGGAAGGAGAGCTTCGTGAGAGTGGGGGAGTTGCAGGAAACACCTTCGAGACTCACTATAATTCCTTATTTGTGCCACTTGACAAATCTTATTTGAATAAAACGGTGGACACTAACTCAGAGAAAACCAAGATCATTTCATCCATTGACGACGTGATAATGCCACGAGACTTGGTAAATCACTTAACCATGTAAGAAAAGAACTACTATAATTTTCATTCATATAACATGATGAAAATGTAAACAACTAAAATTCTACATCTATTCAAAGTGTCCACATACACCATAGTAAGACACTTAAACATGCATCATCTTGAATTGAAATAAAAGAACACACACACACATACGAAACAATCTATATAATTTAAAGATGTACACCCCTAAAATCAACTTCTTCAAATCCTACCTTTCATATGGATATGAGATCCCATCCGACGAGACGAATCCAATGAAACTTGTTTTGTCTGAACTAGAGGTCATTTCGAATTGTTATGAATTTTGAAAGCAAAAAGAGGCGGGCATCGGTTAAGCTATCATTAGCTCTTAATGACCATTATTAGTACTAACAAGTCTTGATTAAGAATACAAATGATAATTAAGCTACTGATCAAAGTAAGAAATGTTGATCATGATTTAGTAGATGTTAATTGTAGCTACAAATAATTAATCATAATTCATGCCAATTAATCACGATTAGCGCTAATGAAAATTCATTAGCGAAACCATGGATTTCGTGATAATCTTAGACAAAACCATGGGCTGCAAAATCATGGTACTGAAGGAACCATGATTTTGGACAAAATCATGGGTGAAATCCATGGGTTCTAAACCATATGATTTTCAAGGGTGGGGAGCCTATAAATACCCCTCATACCCATTCATTTTCTCCAAATTTCATTCCATGCACCACCCTTGAGGCTATGGTTGAGAGATTGGGAGAAGGGGAGGGAGGCAGGGAAGAAGCACTAGTGAATCACTATCGAGAAGAAGAGGAGAAAGAGAATGATGCGCTCTTCTCCTCGATGGCTTCGAGTAGGAAGTAAGTTTATCTTGATCTATGGTCTCAACTTCTTTTCCTTTCCTATATTAGTATTAGCATATAAGAAAGATATCTGAGTATAGACCTGCGACTGGATCATTAGTGAACGTGCTCCACTCACCCATGATATGTGACTAAGCGATTTTGCATTATATACTAATAGTATTGTTATATGATATAGAAACCCGGGTAATACCCTACGTGAGTACGGGTGTCTGGGTTGTCGATGAACATACTTATCACTACCCATGATGTGATGTGTTCCCGTTATGCACCATTTCTTCTTTTGATTCGTAATTTCAAGTCTCATTTTTGTTCGATCATTTTATAAGAGGATCAATTGAATTTTTCTTTATAATATTACTCGATGTAAGCGAAAACTCTATCGAAATTTCTTTTAAAATACCACCCAATATAAGGGGAAACTCTATAGAAATTCTGAAAGATTAGGTTGTTCATATTCTTCTATTATTCTTCGTGTTCTTCGTGTGTTCTTTGTGTTCTTGATGCAAAAATGGATTTCAATCATTTCAGGATCCATTAATCATCTTATTTGAAAAATGAATCAAACTAGGTTGCAACGCACACGAAAACTAACACATTAGGCAACAAAAACATACCTCTTGCTATTGGGTTTCCAAGTTAAATTGGATAAAATTAATATTTACTGTGTTCTTTATTGTAAATAATATTTGCATGCTTGTTTCGTAATTTACTCTAAAATAATTGCTAAAATAGAGTTGGTGTAATGAATAACTCCTATAGCTGATGTGATTTACGTACAATCTATACTAATACTATTAGTGGGTTCTCACCCATTCTTCTGCCACGTGTACATCATTCCCATCTTTCTTTCTTGCGCTCTTTCGGATTTCCCTATGCATTCAAAGCTGCTCCGTTGTTTTTGTAATTTCCCTCAACGTCACGTGTTTAGTCGCCGCTCTTTCTTGTGCCACCTGCCCAATGCACCGTTTGTCCTTCTAGGTTGCCTTACAGATGGCGTTTGTTGTCTTCCACTGCATTTTTTGTAGCCGCCTCTTCTGTTTCTTCCCCCATCGATCTAAACCCTATCCCATCATTGCCTTCTCCCTCATTCTCCACGAGATCTCCACCTCCCAGCGCACCCTCTCCGTCTTCGAGCGCGACTTCCTCGGCTACGACTCCCCTGACCCTTCCCTCGATCTGTCCTCCCCCCTACAAGCTTCCCACTCTTCCTCTACCCCTCAACCCCAATTCCAAGTCCCACCTCTCCAACATGACCTCCGTCACCCACGTCTGCTCCAAATCCCTCCACTCCTTCATGTCCTACCCCCCTGTCACCTTTGTCCCTCTCCCCCCTCCAACTCCTCCGATGCCGCTGGCTCTTGCCCCGTGTTGTTCGCCCCCTGTTCCCTTTGGTCTGGTTTCGGCTACAACTTTATCAAGCCCATGTCGATCAAGCCCATGGTAAGAACGACTTCCTTCCGAAGGTCCTCGACCTCACCCGGCTTTTCTTTGGTGCTTATGTTTGTGCAATGTATTTGTTGCCTTGGTTTTTTCTGTTCTTTGTTAGGCGTCAGGGTGATATCTCTTCTTTTTATTGCTTTTGTATTGTGTTGTCTCTGTTTCCTCTTTAAGTTTGTATTTGCAGTTTTTGGTATATGATCTTTTACCAACCCTGGTGATGGATACGTTGTTTTCATTTTTTGTTTATCGTTTACTTTTTTGAGGTTTTGATTATCCCGCATTTAATTATATGACCAGTTGGTATATGAAATGTCTTTGTCTTTTGAAATATATATGTGCTTTTACAATTTCGGTTGGGTGTGTTTTCCTCACTTTTGTAAAGTGTTTCCCCTTATTTTGATGGTTTGTTTGGAGCCTTCGTCCCCAAATCAGCAGCCGTAGGTCGGTGGAATGATCAAAGCTTCCATCTTTTGGGATAGATTTGGTGATTTGGTGTGAGTTTTTAGTTCAGAAAAAATGACAGGGAGAGGAATGTGAAGAAGCTGAGGTTGTCGAAGGCCCTAACAATATCAAAAGACCGCAATTGTTCGACATATGCTGGAAGTTGGCGCACCTAAGAGTCGATGCTGTGCTGCTGGCGAATGCAAAAAGGTCATTGTCGGGGATAGTTACATATAAGGTTAGGATTAATATCAATGTCTTTTTCATTAAACTACGGGTGATTTTGATTCATGAGGTGTTTTTTAGTGGATGGACATGATATTGCTGTGAAGGTGATATCGGATGGTTGAGACCAGAACATAAGCTCATATCAAAGATCATGAGAAGAAATGAGGTGTTTGTCACGTGGCACACACTGGCAACACTTCAGAAGGTGGTCCAAGGTTTACACTTTTTGTGCTTAATTTGTGTTATTTTTCACTTTTGAGATTATACCGTATGTCAGGGATTTACAACGGTGATAATATAAGCATCTCCATTAAAGTAAATTTACGTTGGTATGGACCATGTATTTTTTATTCACTAATGTTAGCCATTTCCCTTTTCTTTTGATGGTTGAGCTGGACTTCGTATATTCTTGGATGTGTAGGTTGTTTTGCATTTGCCAGTATTCCAGGTGTGTTTTGCTTGAATGGCTTTTTGTTGTTGATAATTGTTTGGTTTATTTGTTCTTGCATGCTTCGAGTGATTTTTGATATATTCTGTTTGCAAATTTCCACCGACGTTCTGGACATGTGTTGCATAGTTTCAGAATTTATTACTATGATGATTTATTATTAGGATTCATTTTCTAGCTATAAGAGTATGAGTTTCTTTTCAAATCAAAAGGAAAAGGAACAGTTGTTTTTCATTTGGTTTGTTATTTAGCAGCTTTGAATCATTATTATTTTTGATCTAATATTGCAAAGAGATATTGTGTATTGTTTTTGTTTTCGATTTATCATGGAACATGTTTTAACTGTTCTTTTCTCTTCTTGCTTTTGTTTAGTTTAATGGGGTAAATTTTTTCGATATCGTCCAATAATTTTTCTTATTCATTTGCCAACCATATATTCTTTGTATCATGTAATGATTTATCATGATATTTGTTTTAGTTGTTGTTTTATTACGTAGTACTAAAAAATTTTCATACCACGTAATGGTTTTATTTTCCAACATGCCCCATAATTTCCATTTTGTGATAATATCTTCTTCTGCATGTTTGATTTAATGGAATGCAAGGGTTTAGTACTAATACTGATTTTTCTTATTTCTTTGCTAACCGTGTATTGTTGTATGTAATTTACTTGCGGCAATATTGTTATATCCAGATTTATATTTATTCAGATTCCTTTATTGGCTACATTTTTATTTATAGTCTCCCTAAAACTTACAATATTCATATCATTATTATCTGTATAGCTACTAATTGATCACATGTTACGTTATAGTTATCCATCTTAAAGACTGCAAGATTATCAAATATTATACTCCATGCCTACTGTATTGAGATTTGATGTTGTCCTGAGACTAAAATAAATCTTTAAACAGTTCCAGGTATTACTATTGGTTTTTTTGTGCTCAATCCTTTGTCTACTTCTCCTCTATCATTTCATTAACTATTGTATATTAGTTCCATTCAGGATCTCTCTTTGCTCAAATGCCAGCTCCACCGTCCAAAAGAAATTATGCACAATCTCAAGCCATGCCTGCTTCTCAATAAATACATTCTACAATCTTCATGCATGTTATCATATCTAAAGTCTGATGTCAATGTATAAGGAGAAAAGGGTTGATAAAAGATATTCAAATAAATATAGGTAGAATAAGGATGAAAATGAACATCTCGGGAAAAGTGATATAAGTAAAATATCCTATATTTGCTCGAAAACTTTACACTAATATTGTAATCATTTTTAAACATGTATCAGTGTTCCCATTCCGCAGCAAAGGACGGATCATCTTTCTAGGGGTCTTGTATGGATGGATATGATATACGCTTATGGTGGCATACCGCTAATAGGACGTCGCCCATTAAAACCTTGAATTGCGTAGATCATTCACAAGGTTAAAACAATATCATCAGCAACGTGTTATTAAGCTGATACTTTTTACATCAGGATCGGCTTTGATATTTACCCAAAAATTTTGGATCCTCTCTATAATTTACCCAAAAAATCAAAAACCTAAATGTGTCTCTGTACGGAGGTAGGCGAAGAAATCTATAAGGACAGTCCATAAAAGTATGAGGAGACATCCTCACCACACAACTTTTCAAGTAATAACTAAACTGGCCGAACCAAGGTTTGTGGTGTAAAGATGGGAAGACTGCGGGGGCTCCGATGTAAAAATCTCCGATAAAATTGTCAATATGCTAAGCACAATATGGAAGAGAGAATCCTATTCGTGTTTTGTGCCATGATTGTGGACATTACGATCCATTGCAACAGCCATCAGTCATCTGATGGTAAAACAATACATGGCAAAATGTAAGATTTACATGCTTACCTTACTTGAAAAAAGACATACCATCAGTAAGATTTGCTAGCGAATCCCTGGATGTATACTTGGGTTTTTTCATTGTGATCTTTTGATTCGAATCCCTACATAAATCAATGTATACTTGGGTTTTTTCAGTGTGATCTTTTGATTCTCTCATGATAATCAAATCGTGTCCAGGTTTCAGCGGATATTTATTCCATTTACTTTTTCATATCACATCCTAATTTACTTTTGCGTAATTTATACTAATTTATGATGTTGTATAAAATGGAGATGTGTTATCTTGACTTGCTTAATAGGTGTTGCTCATGCATGTTTTTCTTAAAAAAATAATTCGGTTAGTAATTTTGTGAATCATCTTGAGATGCCGTGCATATGACAAGTAGATTCCAAGATTAGTTTAGTGGTTGTAGACAAAAGAATATCGATTATGCGTACATGAATTTTTTGTTGCTATATTCTGCATAGGTAAGTTTTTATTTTCATAATCATTCAATGAATATCGGATAGACATATTTGAATTTATCTACAATAGTATTTTGTGATATAATTATATTAGTAATTTTTGACAACGAAAAGATAATAACATTAATATTATGTAGACATAAGGAACACAATTGATCCTCACATCTTCAAGCAATACTCCTCCTATTAACCTTCACCTGTTCTCAAATAATTGCCACACTTCCCAGAATTAGTACCCCATCTCTTAAATAATTTTCATCCTTGACTAAATTATCTACAAGTGACAATATCAATATAACAATGGTGAAAAAAATCTATACAAAAGTTCCCCAACTAATCCTCCCAAGCATTACTCCATTCTATATATCATATTTCACAACTATGAGCTAATTACTTTGATTTATTTATTTGATGATTTTTTAATCATATTATGCAATAGCATTTGGAAGTACCTCATGCATTATACTTCATTCTTATAATTTAAATGCAAAAACTTAAATGAAATCATATTTAGTAACTAAATGTGTAAAATGGGATATAATTCCCTAGTCGAGGTATATTATACAAGTATAAAGTAAACATTAACTATCCTCAAGTTAAATTTGAATCACATGTTAATTCACGGCCTAACATCTGTTATTTTATTGGTTCTCTTTAATAGTGACAATTAATCAAAATTTGTAGTCTTTCTTTCATTATGTACCCATGGTAATACACTTCTAAAAATATATGACAAAATCATTAACCTTCATATTTGAAATAAGAAAGGCATGATAGAGATGAGAGATAAATACCTTTAGGAAGCATTCGATTCGGGAATAAGCAGGAATATGAATGGAGAATAAGGAGAATAAGAGTCGATTCTCTATTCGGTTGGAAAGATATGAATAATAAGGATAAGGTGGAATAAGAGGAGGAAAGGTGGAATAAAGATAGGAATAAGCGTGGATAAGGTGAAATAATGAGATGTGGATGGAAATAGTCGTACTCTTGGGAACCGCACCAGACGGGAAATTGGTCCTTTATTTCATCAGTGCTTATTCTCCGAAGGAACAAGGTCTTAGATGTTAGTGGTAATGGCTAGGGAAAAGGAAACTTGCATTTATTGAAATTATTTTTATATTATATTATACAAGGCTTCGATAAAGATAGAGGATGATAAATACTGGTACATATTAAAGTTTCCCTGCACCATCATCACTAAATTGATTTTTGAGGTTGTTTATACTTGATCATGGTAGATCGATAATAAAACTATTAACATTAGAATTTTGTATAGAATTATATCGTAGTTTGCCCCCATAGATCTGCTAATATATACAATGATAATAATAGTGAAATTATATACGTCATTATATATGAATCAGTAATGTTCTAATTATTTAGTTTTATATACAATAGTCTCTATTATATTTAGATTAATCTTATGTGCAAACTAAGATGTAAATTATTAATTTTTGCTTCGCATATTTTATCATATTAAGAAAATATACATCATTTTTCATCTCTCCTTTTTACCAACTCTCTCATCTTTCTCTCTCCATCATTTCAAAGTTGCAATTTTTTTCGAACTTAGCAATTTGTTCAAATCCAAATTTTGTAATCAATATAGGCAAAATCTCATGTAGATATTTTTTTACTGTACTAAAAAATACATCAGTTTCTATCTCTCTTTTTATACACACTCTCCCCTCTTTCTCTCTCCATTATTTAATAGTTACATTTTTTTCCAACCTTAATATTCTTATTTATATTCAAATATTGTAATCAATGTAGGTAAAAATCCATCTAGATATTTTATGATTGTACTAAAATTAAATTATACTTATATGCGATGTTAAAATTGTGAAATACAATACTAATTAAAAAACATAAAACAAACTAAAATATGAAATGCAATACTAACTAAAAAATAGTTTAAAATAAACTTAAATTTGTAAATATAAATCTTATAATAAAGTAATTAAAAATATAATTTGACAATAATTTCAAATTGATGCTTAAATTATTATGTAATGCAAATAATACAATAAATAATGCAAGTAAAAAATAACTTATGAATATGATAATGATAGAATTAAACTTATATCAATAGTTTACTAATTAAAATTTTTAAAAATAATCTAAAATTATATAACAGTAAAAAATTTTGAAATGTAATGAATACATAACTTATTTTTCCTCATCTTTTTTAAATTAGAATGACATATAAATATTATATATCATTCTAATTATATCCATCAATCAATTGGATTTAGATTCATATTTTTTATTAAACATTTTATATATATCTATAGATTACTAAAGTATATTTTGACAATCATAGATCGATTAATTGTTGTATTAACTTAATTAATACTAATATTAAATATATATACATATATCAAGAAAATGAATGAATATTTTTTATTATAATAATTTCAATAAAAGTAAAAACTAAAATAATAATTTATTCCATTATTTTTTTAATAAATCTATTTAAATTTCTTAATCAAACATATAAATAGACTTCAAAAAAATCAAATATATAAATACTTTAACATAATAGTTTATAAATATAGAAGTTATGTGAATTTTTTTCTTATTGTTTTTTATTATTTTTAGTTACTTTCTTTCTGTTGTTTTATTATTTAACTCTTAGACCATTCCTATATAAATTGTTAACTTCACTTTTTGAATTGATGTATATTCACACTTTCGTGCACCCATTATTTGCTTACCAAAAATTTTACTTAAAATATAGTTCTATTTTCAAAATCAACATCTATAACATATTTTTTATTAATTACATTATTAAATTTATTTACCATTAAACTTTTTAGTATTTATTAAATTAATTCGTTGCCATTTGATCCCCCCGCGAAGCGCGGGTATGCTACCTAGTACTATACAGATATTAGGTGAAAATATATATGGCTAAAAGCGGACCATGTTATGATTTTCGTATTATCTTATACGATAAGGATGAATTAGAGTAGATTTTACAGGTGAGACATGCAACCTATATATTTGTCAAAAGAACATCCGTATTGACATGCCATACCAAGGTGATACACTGTTACCCGGATATATTGAGTGCGCATAATAAATCATTTATAACACATAGTACTCAACTGTCATTAGACGAATTGACTGACTAAAGATGTAATCATGTCATGTATAGGCATGGGTGGTTTAATGGTGCTGGGTTACGATAACATTTATTTAAAGTCATTGGCATAGATGATTAAATGCTAGCCCATAGTTTTAAGCTACGGGTCCTCGAGGATGCTATGCTTCCTTCTTTGACAATGAAGGTTTAACATTCTGGATAATAACACAAAGAAGAAATTATCAGGGTGGTATTGGATGATTGGTTGAGGCGACGTGCAACGATATAAGCTCACCAGATCAATGCAATCTCCCATCCTGAAGTATCCACAGCTTCGGAGTCCATCCGATGTGAGGTAAACACGTTGACTAATCCCTTACGCGGAATATAAGAATAAGACTTAATGTAATGAGAAGAATGGAAATTTTATGGTATAATATGTCTTGTTAAAATATACTACTTGTTTACTTTTCTCTTCATTGTTACTTAATACTTGCTAATCATTATCGTATGATTTCTGGAAAACCGACATGTATCAGTAAGCCATCGCAATGATCTTAGTTAGTCAACCAACCAACTAACAATAATACCTTCTAGTCTAAGGTAGTTAGTATTTTTTTTCTGAATTCTATTTCCTCAGCTTGATATACATGTATAACAAAATAGTGGGACATGTTTTCTATGTAAAGCTTATTTTATAAGTGAAATAAAAAATGTGAATACTCTATATGAAGCATCTTATTGCAGTATGTTTCTTAATGTTTACTGTTATTATTGGATAACGCTATTGCTGAGTAACTGGATACCGTAAATGGGAGAAACCGACGACTCGAAACCGTGGTCGTGACAAACTATTACAAGATATAGGCCCACCATCTTCATGCTCCTACTCAGCATGTAAAATACAAGACTAGTGTGATCCCTCACTAGACACATACTTTTCTGTCATAAGGACATAATGCACCAACCAACTCTCCAGAGTAAAGCATTTTAATACAACGAGTGTACAGAATGACAGCCAGTAAATGGGGTAAACATTTCAGAATATAGCATGGAAAGTTACTTACCACATATGCAACGAAGGACAATAACCTAATTCTATATAGTAAATCATGTAAATAGTTGCTAACTATTCAAATTACCATATTATCATAAATCATTGGCTACTTAGCGATGAAATAGATAATAAAAGAATACCACAATCCTGAATGTTATTTTCCTCTCCACTAAGGAGAGGCTATGGGGAGGATGTGCTCACAATGAAAAGGAGTGGTTGTGTGTTTGGCGAAGGGGATAAAGTATACAAGCAGTAAATTCGATATATTCATAAAGTTAAGGTATTATATTTTAATCGCACTGTTTTACAGAGGTACACATATGAATATCCCAATTCCTCGGTTTTTTCTTGAAAGATTCGTCAAATCCTCTGATTTTGCCGGGACACAACCCTAAAATCTCCTGCACCAAATTCCAGGCTAGTTGCAACGAATGAGTAATTCCCATTGGGGTATTAAGTTTGAAAAATATTTCCCAAAATGGGGACGAGTTGAAAATTATTCCCGCAATAGGCATATATCGCAAACCATTTGCCGCTTCGTGTTCCGCGCGCGGCAAACGATTTGCCGCGCCACGTGGACGACAAAATTTGAAATCCCTACCCCCTCTCATCCGTCCATGTGACACGACAAACCGTTTGCCCCACCGAAACACGAAGCAGCAAACGATTTGTCGATATATGCTTAGTCTGGGAAATATTTTTCAGCCATATCCATTTTGGGTATATTTATTTTCTATGTCCCCATTTGAGTAGACCCCCCGGAACGGATCCCTTTCCAAACTCCACATCAGCTCTCGGTAAGCTCACCTTCGGTGCCCACATCTTCCGAACCCCAGCCCACACGCAACTCGTTCGCCCCCTTCCTAGTTCCAACCCCGTCCTCCAAGCCCCCAACCCTAACCCTAAAAACAACACTAATCCGGACTGCAACCCACCTCGCCGCCCCTCCCAAATCGACCCCATCCGACCCGATCCGGTCCGTCCCGCCATGCACCCCCCTACCGCTCCCTTCCCCCATCCCTCCTCCGCCGCCGCCCCCGCCGACGACGACGACTTCGACGACGATGAGGATGACGACGACATGGACATGTACGACGACGAGGAGCCCCCCTCCTCCGCCGTTGCCTCCGCACCTCCGCCGGCGGCCGACCCCACCTCCTCCCCTTCCTCCTCCACCGACGATGATGACCGCCTCCTTCCCTCCAACGGCGCCTCCGCCGCCCCTCCGATCCCCACCGCCCCTACCCTCTCCCTCGCCGCCACACCGGAGACGAAGCGCCCGATGACCGACGAGGAGGCCCGCCGGTCCTTCAGCTCCATCGAGGAGCGGCGGCTCTTCCAGAGGCTGTGGACGGACGAGGACGAGATCGTGATCCTCCAGGGCTTCTACGAGTTCACCTCCCAGCGGGGCACCACCCACCACGCGCACCAGCATGACACGGGGCCCTTCTACGAGCAGATCAAGCGGCGGCTTCAGCTCGACTTCAGCAAGAACCAGCTCGTGGAGAAGATCCGCCGGCTCAAGAAGAAGTACCGCAACGTCGTCACCCGCATGGCCTCTGCCAGGGACTTCGCCTTCAAGAGCCCCCATGAGAAGGCCCTCTACGACATCGCCTCCAAGATCTGGAGCGCCAGCGTTGGCAAGAAGGGTTTCGATCACGACGACGACGACCTCAACGACCCCGAGCCGCAGCAGGCTCTCGACCTCATGCGCGGGAGGCGCGGCGTCAAGCGCCCCGCAACCCCCATCGCCGCGGTTGAGTCCATCCCGGTCGAAGTCAAAGCCCTGCCGGCTATCCCGGTCAGCGTGACCCCACCTGCGCCAGTTGTCACAAAGACAGAAGCGGAGGCCCCCGTGAATTCTGTTGTTGAGGAGACCGTCAAGAACTGCTTCTCGCCGCTGGTCAAGGACCTCGTGCAGTACGCAATTGGCGGTGCGGGGAATTGTGGGATGCCGAATGGATCATTGATGAATGTTGGCCTGATGCCACAGGGGTTCTCCGGGAGCTTGACGGGGTTGGGGGTGAAGGATGCAGCACTGGATGAGAGGTGGAGGAAACAACAGATTCTGGAGCTGGAGGTTTACTCCAAGCGCTTGGATCTCGTGCAGGAGTTGATCAAGGTGAAGCTGGACGAGCTGCGGTTTTTAGGATGACGTAGGGAGGAGGGTATAATCTTGCGGTTCTTGTATAATTTTAGTGCTATTTTATGGTCTTCCTAGTTAGTTAGTTTTATAGATAGCTTGGAGGGTGGCCTTCTTGATGGTTTTATGTGGATTTCGGTGCCTGAGTTTATGCTCTCGTGATTGTCCTGTTTGCTGGTTCCCGCTTGATTCAATCCCTTGATTTTGGCAATTCTTTGAGTGATGACAAAGAATACTGGAGGGCATTTAATGGGGGCATGGAAGTATTACATTTTTATGTAAATGGGGATTATTGTGATTGCTGATAACTCGTCCTATTGCTGGTGTGACTGTGTAGATATTTGAGATAGATTTGAATTCTTGTTGCATTTTATGCAGATTGCTTACCCATTCCTATTCATGTAATGTTTTCTTATTGAATGCTATATTCTCCTATGTTCGCACCATCAGTGATTTTTGGTTTGTCGGGCTCTTAACAGTTTCTCCTTGTATACCCAACTGGGCCCAACCCCAGATCCTAGTAAGGAAAACTGACTTTTACAACTTATTGGGTATAAAACCCAACTTAATGTGATGTTTGAAGGATGTTTTCTTGATACTTGCATACCGTATCCAAACTTAGTGATCCATGCTGGGCTGTTTTTAACATGTTCCAGTCATTGGTGGACTATTTTTTATGATGTTCGATCATAACGTGATTGAAGGATGATATTTCACGATATTTGCAAAATAGACGCTGCTTAGTCCTAATGATAATCCATTTTCATGTTTGCCTTACTGATTAGTTGGGTTTTCTTTTCCAGATATTATGACCTCAGATCTTATACATGGAAGGTAAATTGTTTTTCGCGACATTATTACCATTTTTCCTGCTTGGTCCAATTGTACAATGAATACTCTTTAGTACTGATGAAAGTTGCATTCTAAAAACCATCTTGGAGATGGTGGTTTTCTTTATGTGTCAATTTTCTGGGTATTAATTATTCGTCTAACTGCAACCTTGCTTTACACCCTTTCTTTTTCCAGCCATTAATCCTACTTTTTTTCGAGGAAGAGACCGAATTCTCTTCGCTAGCAAAGCAGTGCAGTATGCAAAAATAAATGTGAAAATTTTTATATGAACAGATGGTTTGTTCTTTGTATCAATGTTAGAGAGTAATTTGTGAATCAAGAATCACACAGAATATGCAGTGATGAAAAGATACATGCATAATTCTGGACATTCTTCGATATCTATTGATGTTGATGGGTTGTGATCTGTTGCATAGTTAGGAATTTGGAGAAACCTTAACATTTTGTTGTGGTGTTTGGAATGATTACATTTGTTTGCACCCATTGATTGACTAGAGTTGAGCCAAGCAGGTTCCTTTGTCTGGGTAACAGATACAGGAGGAAGTTATGCTGGCTGGCGGTGTGTGCGAGTTGGGGCAGGCTGGAGGAGGCAGGCTAGGCTCAGATTGGAGAAGAGGGTTGAAGAGGAAAGGAAAATAATGAGGGGCATGGGTAGAGAGAAGGAAAAAGAGGAGGAGGATGGGTTGCGGAAAGGAAGCCTGTAGTTAGATGACGAGGTGGATGGGTGTGAACTAGGCAGATGTTGTTGCGAGGGATGGGGAGGTGGCTGGCGTGACAAAGGTACATACTTGGTGAATGGAACAGGTAGGCTGAGGAAGCATACAAGCAGAACATATCAATCGGGTTACTAGTTGGGTCAGAGGGCGAACATACGGACCTGCAAGTAGAGGGAAGCAGAGTTGGAGGTGGCGGAGGGGAGGTAAGTTGCTGGGGTGTAGGGGTGGGTAAGAGGAGGATGTGATATGTAAGATGGGTAATTATGGAATTTCAAATAGGGCAAAAAGTCCTCCAGCATTATCTTTTACTCGGGGTGTATCCATGATTCCTCCATTTATGTTGGGTTTTCTTTATTGTCACAATGACTATTCTCCTTCCTTATTTTACAGTAGTTACACTTTCCCTTGCTCCTGTAAGGACCACTTATTCCACTCTTGTAAGTAGTGATATCTATCAATCTCATGTTCATGGTACATCTCATGTTTTACATGTTTCTCAGTAAGGACCACTTATTCCATAATTAATTGCAGTTAATTCATATTTCTAAAGACAACAAACAAAGATGGAACGTGAATAACTCACACTTATCCCACCAAAAAAATCTATCAAAAGAATGAGAATAAGGCATAAACTTCCTCATTCCTTATCCCACCATCCTCATCCCACTTGTTTTGATGCAGGATTTCATCCTTTTATCATGGGGTATGTGGATTTATCCAAGATAAGTTATTTCAGGATACTTATATCATCTGTATTTCCCTGTCTAGTATTTTCACTTATTTCTCCAATTAGTCTCGGCTAAGAATTTGGGATGTACCTTAGTTTATTTCTTATCCCACCTTATTTCTTGTCACTCATCCAAACTGGTTTCTAGCAAATGCAATATTAGCGGTTTTTTCTTAGTTATTAGTGGTACACTATTGGCTATGTGGATTCTTGGTATCTTAAGAGCAAAATAAAGACCTTGCAGCATTTCTTGAATCTTTTTATGGCTGTCTTTTTGAATTCGAACGAGAACAGTGTTGTTATAAGAGGTGTGCTTAGACACGTGTCTCAATGGTGATATGTTTGGTGTTTGCGCTCTTCATTTTCATTTTCTATGTATGAGATTTCTTATTTGCAAGTTACAACTGATGTCTAGTCTCTCTATCACCTCCTACAGATCTGGTTTGTTTATGATACAACTCTACCATAGTACCATGTTAGTAGTTGGATTTCTCATTTACTTCGACTGGGATCCTGCCTTCCATCTTGATGAGGAAATTTCACTTGGCTTTTTTGCAGCTAGGGGATATCTTAGCATATGAAGCATATTTACAACGAGGCCAACATGATGTTTGTTTTTCCATTGTCGTGTTATTTGGAGCGACAATATCCCTGCCAGTGATGCATATTTTCATGCGCTGTCAAGGAAATTGAGCTGCTGGTAGTAATATGCATCTCTTCGTGTGCTCGATGCTGATGTGATTAGCTTTTTTCGTTGAGTTGACAATTAAGTTGCATATCATTCTTTTTGGTTTTTTTGTACTTACGAGCTTGAGGAATTTTCTGGAGAAAATAAGGGCTGGTGGCGGTGGGAGGTATTTGAACCTGGAGGCGCGCATGAAAGAGAGATGATTTAGGGCACTAAACACAGATGGTCGTATCTCTTCGGGCTCTACAATAAATACTCTCCAGTATGTCTCTTCCTTACAAGGAATAGAAAGTCTGGATACACGGCAATGCAGACAATGTTGAAGCAAACACAATCTTCTTGGAAAAGTGATTTGGTTATGTTAGCAGATGTAATTTTCTGCATGTTTTTTTGGGTTTGGGCTGTTTTTGTGCTTTTCTTGTCTGTTCGGTTTGGTTACTGGTTGCAACTCTGAAAGATTACCAGCTGTATGTTTTCTACACCCAGACATGCTTCCTTAGCTCAGTATTGGGAGTCTGCCCAGAGGTTTATACAAGAAGGGATTTGGGGTGAGATGTCTGTACCTGCTTGATCCAAAAAAGCATAACCTTCTTATTAGTCTCCTAACATTTGTTTAGGCTTTCCTGACATATTTTTCTAGGTTCTCCTAACTTCTTGCATTTTCAAATTTGTGTACTATACAACTTTGCACATGGTGAGCAGATTTTGTTAGTATACTTTCTTTTATTTTATGCTCTATCGGTGTCGCATTATCCGTTTGTCTGATACCTTTGTTGGGAACTCGACAATCTGTCTTCACATCTATTTGAGCATTTTTGTATTATTTATGTGTCTATTGAGTTGAACGAGCATGACTTTCTTAACAAGCATGTAGGTTGATTTTATATTTATTGTTTGTGAACTTTTTATCTGAAGAAGCAAATGAACTCATTAGGAATCTTTTTAATAAGAATAATATTTGAGGTTTTTAGATAGTATATATTCATGTGCATTTGATAATCTATAAAATATTGATATAATATAAGTATACGAGTTTAATGGTGATGTCCCCTTGGGGCAGTCAACATGGCTGCCCTCGTGCTATTTTTGGTGTTTTTTTATTATTTTTTTGTAAAATATCATTATATATATATTCATCTATATATCCCTCCTACATGTCATTCCAATTTCGACAGAAACAGAGATTCCTATGCCCTCCATCTAGAACAGGTAATTTTAACGATCTTAGAATTGCTGTAGTCGACAGTTCTAGATGAAGGGCGTAGGAGTCTCTGTTTCTGATGAAATTGGAATGACATGTAGGAGAGATATATAGATGAATATACATGATAGTATTTTTAAAAAATTAAAAAGAAATCGTAGAAAATAGAGGGTGCCATGTTGGTTGCCCCAAGGAGGCATCCCCATTAAATCCTAAGTACATATATATCCCACAACTTCAAATAACATGCTTGTGTGGCATCATTTTCTCATCCATACATCATGTATGTCCATATAGAATGTGAAATATAAAAAAGCTAATAAAATCAAATTTGGCTATCGAGTGAGTTAGCAAGTTGAGCTGTGCTCGACCCGAACTCAACTCAACAATCTTAACGAGTCATTTTTCCAACTTGAACTCCAGCTCATGAGCTCTTATCAAGTTGAGTTCGAGTCTAGCTCATTGAGCTGGAGCTTTCTTGACACTCCTATCTCTCTATTTATTTATTTATTTATTTATTTATTAATAGTTAAATGTTCAAAACTTAAACTATAAAAACATTTCAAGACATTGCAGTTTAGATTGTTTACTTGAAGCTTCAAAGTACCTTCTTACTTCATTATTTTGTTAAATCTCAATGATACCTCAACTATTTTAATTAATTAAGTTCATGTTCTTTTTGACTGTTCACTACACGGAGTTAATATAAAACAGTTACTCAGAAAACTATAAGCCCTTGGAATGCAAATAGATCGTTGAACTTTTTAAAAATAGTTGTTGTAATTATCCAATCATATCGAATAAGAGGGCAAAAAATGAAAATGATTGTAATCAAAATATTCTTACGTAACCTCATAGTAGAAATGGGAATGCAAGTTGATACTGCGATTTTAAGTTGGTTAATTAATTAAAATTAAGTCGAAGTTGTAGTACCCTCAAAAAATCAAGTCAATAATTTTTTAAAATTTTATTTACCCAAGGTTAAGGACTAAGATTGATATTAGAAGGCAACTATGTTTCATTGGGCTGTAGAGTGGAAAGGTATAATGTATAGGTATTTTTTTATCTTTTTATGTATGTATTTATATTTTCTCTTTTGTTCTTAAGTAGTAATTTTATTTTTATATTTCTATAGACCCTGTACGTAAGGTATTTAGGTATATGCTTGTATACTTTTATAATTTATATTCTAATTATTTTTTATTTTTATTTTTTTTTAAAATTCTATTTCATGTATTTCAATGATTTTGTATTATTTATTATATATGACATTTTACAAAAATGTACTAAAACCATATTTGCGTTTGTTGTAATATTTAGTATTTTTCATATTTTTGTGAATTTTATATTTATATATTTTAATAATTGTTTTTTGTAAAATTAATTTGTATTTAATATAAAACTAGGTATAATAAGCTATACAACATTATATTATAATAGATTCTTAGGATTTTTTACAATATGTTACCACACAAAAGATAAGGGTTCAAATCCGACTCTTGCAGGGGTTGTGTTAGGTAGTCGACGACCAGCGTAAAAAATAGTCGAATCTTTCAACATGGATTTGAGCAAAAATCCATGTAACCAACCCTAGTTATAGTGGGAGAAGGATTAGTACATTTTTATATAATGTTGATTTTACTACATACTGAATATTATTTGTATTTAACTACTTCCCCTTTTTCAGTATAAATAATGTTCAGCTTCTTTTGTGTTTTGAGGTGAAACCTTAAAAATATTTTCTATAAAATATCAATATATTAGTATTAAAAAAATCTATGTAATATTTTTTCCCATTTTTTATGAACTATTATATTTTTAATGAATATCCAAGCATTGTATCTTTTAAGGGTTTTGTATTTGTTAAAATATTAAATAGTAACAGTTTTAAAAACTTAAATAAAATTATTTAGGTAATTTTGTATTTTAAAGATAATATGTTTTTCTATTTCTACTAATTTAAGGTTTTTATCAATTGAATTATTAAAGTCAGAAAAAATATTTTTAAAAATCAAAAGTATGGTTTTGTTGGTATCCCAAAGACTTACAACTGCTGATATTTGAAATCTTGAAATAAATGAGCATTATCATGTTATGAGTTTTTGGAATGACATCAAACAATAAAAAAAATAAAATACTAAAAGTAAACATGCAATATAAATCGTGAAAGAAAAAGATAGTGCAATTAGGTTATTTAATACAAGTACAAATAAAAATCTGGATGCAAAAATAATGAGATATGTGATGAACATATGATTCATCCACCTAATGGATGAAAATACCTTGCAACTGGAAATCTACAGCAGCTATTGTATATAATGAGTTGCTTAGCAAAGTTCCCCATACTATAGAAACCACCTTAGAGGAAAAAGAAATTGACAAGCTCATTCCTAAGTTGACTGATGAAAAACCGAAAGAGTCGTCTTCCGCGGCCTCTTCCTCAGATACTTAAGGATCACGACTGTCTAGATGCCAGATATAAATTCAGCTTTCAGTATATTT
The DNA here is from genome assembly GCA_037367405.1 of Ottelia alismoides. Classification (NCBI taxonomy): domain Eukaryota; kingdom Viridiplantae; phylum Streptophyta; class Magnoliopsida; order Alismatales; family Hydrocharitaceae; genus Ottelia; species Ottelia alismoides. The sequence continues at coordinate 1,093,618 of JAZKJV010008682.1, forward strand.
CTGATAATGAGCTTTCAGAATTTTTTGACAAAGATCATGACTACTTAACTTGGTAGATTTTAGAGAGAATCAAACTCTCAATCTATCTCCAAGTCTTTGGAACTGTTTTCTGACATCAAGTTGCCCATATTTGTCTATTAAAACATATTTAAACAAGTGAATAGCATTAAAAATAACCAATATGGTTGCATGTTTTAAAAGAGAGTATGATTTTACTTATATATGCAAATTGAATCAAACTACAAATGAAGATTCAATAGTAATTATCACATATCATCTTAAAACATGTATTGACATCTTTCATCATAAAGACAATCCTCCACACAGGTTCAACTTCTTTTAGTTCTTAATAATAGCTAGAGAATATGCAATATGAAGGCCAACAAATAAACAATAAAGACCGCGGTTTAACAAAAGATAACCGTGAGAATACGTACGCAAGAGGAAAAACGACAATCAAACAAATAATCAAGCTTTGAGCAACATGAATGGTATATGCAAGAGGAAAGACACCAATCAAACAATCAATTTAGCTGGTTAACAAATATTTACACCATGAATATGTTTCTCTTGACATAAGCAAGAGGAAAAACAACTGCACAACAGCTAATATCCTTCTAAAGGAACCATAGCTGAATGAATAACGTTTTCACGACAAAGAAATTCCACCTATATTACAATAATAAAATAGTAAAAAAATGCTTCCACACGTTTTAATACAATATGTTCTCCATAATGCCAAGTTCAGTGTCACTTACAGGAAATGCATCGACAGACGAATTTCACTGTGCATATTGTTGGAACTAGACAGAATTATCAAGTGTTACAACGACAACCTGCAGATCACAGAGGGCAACAACCATTATCAAATGATGAGTGTATGTGAAATAAATTTAGAATACCATAGGAAATGATCTGGAACAATGCAATTAATTAATGGCATCAAGCATGAGTGGTGCGCGGTTAGATTCATTGACACCTCCAGATCCTTTAAAAGAGATACCCACCAAAACCAGACATTTTCTCATATTTCAAAGAAATGTGATGAACATCACGGACAACCTAAATCTTCACTGCAGATTTAGGCTCGGGAGGTTTGGATTGTCGTCTGATGGTGGTTTGACATGTTGGAGGAGGCCACTGCTCCACTGTGGGCAGCGGCGGAGGTAGGAGGGCGCGGTCTGATCCACTGTGGGCGGTGGAGGTAAGAGGGGGCGGGTTGGGACTATGCCCCTCCTTCAAATGGGTAAATTATAGAGTCCATGTCATTTTCCATTTTCAACACGATTTTTCTTTTTTTTGGGATTTTATCACTTGTGCCCCTCCCAGATATCGCAATATCAGTTATGCCCCTATCTTTTTGGTAATATCAGTTGTGCCCCTCACTTCTTACCGTTTTATCAGTTGTGCCCCTTGGGTAGGGGTGCTAATTGAATTGAATCATTCGAATTCGATTGTGATTCGTTCAATAAAAATTCGAAAAAAGATCGATTCGAAGTACAATGAATCGAATATGAATTTGACTTGTGGATTCGATTCCCAAATGAGTTGAATCTAAATTCACATGAATTCGTTCGATAATAATTCGATTCGATTCGTTACTTATATACATACATACATATGTACACGCATACATATGTATTTACATATTATATATGTACATACATATAAAAATATGTATGCATACAAACATACATGTATGCATGCATGTGTGCATGTGCATATAATTATATCAGTTAATGACGAGATATCAATATTACAAAATAGAATAGAATATTAGTCATGATGTCTAGTAAGAAAGAAAATATGTTTAAGAGTTTTTTTTCCTATTCCTCACCTTACATTTGTTTCCATGCTATCACATTCTCTACAACATCTTTTCCCTTCTCTTTTTCATTCTTTTTCAAATATCTATTATTCATAAGAAAGATAGTGGTGATCCCTCTTCTTAAGCATAAACATGACTGAGCCAAAAATGGATCGACTTGACTCATTCCACAAATGAGAAAGAAAGAGTACCTAGATCTGTATCTACTCATTTTCTTTCTGATGTAAACGAACTCCCCCGCAATCATCACTCTCCTTCACATCTATCATGGTTTGTGGTATATCAAAATATTCTTCCTCCACCTTTTTATTTTGTTAATTATCCTTGCAAGACAATCCATAAGTCAGGACTATCATTGTAAAGACATTGATCATCACCTCAATAATTTACAAACTACAAGCTCTTCTCACCATCATATCAGTTGTTCTTGTGTATATTAAAAATCATGTGCGATTCATGACATTTGTTCTAAGATAATGATGATCACCACGATGCATGAGGTAATTTTATCATACTAAGTTATTTGTTGCTATCCTCGTTGTTTTAAATAATAAGACCACTTTGTCTTAGTTTTGTATAGGAGCTTGGTCTTATGTTGCTTCAGCATACAATAGTAAATAACCATAAAGACTAGTAGGAAAGAAAATATATTTAAGACTTTTATCCATTTCCCTACCTTACATTTATTTCCATCTTCCTACATTCCCTACCATATTTTTCCATCCCCCCTTTCATTCTTTATCAAAGATAATCAACTATAAGATAGTTGGTTATGCTCCCTTTTCTTGCACATGAACACGATAACCATGTTAAGTTGAGTTCCTCCTTTACGTTTGTTGTGATTTGTGATATATCAAAGTATTCCTCCTCTGCCTCCTTGTTCTATGGTTATCCTTACAAGACAATCCATGGTGATGATTATCATTGTCAAGATGACATTGATAATAACCTGAATGATTTACAAGTTCTTCTCACCATCATGTTAGTTGTTATTGTGATAAAAAATCTTGATCATCCCATTTTAAGGATATAGAAATACCTCAAATAGTACCACAATCCGTTCTACGTACAATAATGTGTTGAACTACTTCAACAAGTCTACATGTGAGGTACCTGACATTTGATATTCATACAACAATATCTAAAACCCAACCGCTGTACATGCTACATACCAGGAAACTGTATATTCTGTTAACAAAAGTCCCACGCATAAGTTGCTTTGAATTGGTAAATCAATCATTTGTCCTTGCAAGTCTGACATTAATCCTCTCATTTTTACTAATTAGTATACATGATATGCATTTCTTCTAAACCATGAGGACAATAAATATACTACAATGATGGGTTGGTCATTTGAAAATTAGGATCCATTTCTTGTCTTAAATATTTGCTCGTAGCTATATTTAAAATTGTGTATGATTCATGATTTTTGTTTACGATAATATTGATCGCCATAATGCATGAATTGATTTTATCATACTAAGTTATTTGTTGTTATTCTCGTTGTTTCAAATAACAAGACCGGTATGTATTCATTTTCAATAAGAACTTGGTCTTATTTTGCTTCAACGTACAATGGTATATGTAATGTATTTAACTTTTTTGTTAATAATATTATATACCTTTAATGAGATTTATATAATTATATTTTATTTATATATTTCTTTCATCATAGAAAAAGAACAAATTTAGATAGCAAAAGATGTACAATATATGTAAAACTTAGGTAGCTTTATTTATTATATATTATATGTTGGGTATCTTCCTTTATTATATAGCCTTTCAACTGATCTTGGAAATCTATAGGAAAAAACAGAGATATAAAATATCACCTTTAAAATTATAATATTATTTATATAAATAATTATACTTGGGTTGACGTTTCAAATTCGAAACAAAATGAATCGAATTTGAATATTCAAAACTCATAATGAATCGAATCTGAATTTAAGTTAGTAAATTCGTTTAAAATTCGATTCGAGTTCGGATTCGAAAATTTTAAAATGAATCGAATATGAATCCGGGTGAATTCGAAGGTATTCGATTCGATTAACACCCCTACCCTTGGGTTAGTTGTCGTCCATCCACAGTGCAAACGGACGTTAACTTTGAGGACATAAGCGGAATTAATTTTAAAAAAGAGGTTTAGCGGTCATTTTGACACCCTTTTCCTCATCCTCTTCTTCTTCCTCCTCTTCCCCCATCCTCTTCCTCCTCCTCCAACCTCCTCCTCCTCCCTCTCCGCCCGGAACTCCTCCCCCACCCCGACCTGCCCTCTTCCTCCACCACAGCCGCTCCCAACGTGTAGGCGTAGGCCGTGCTTCTTCCCGGCCGCGCCCAGGTCGCCACCCGCCCGGAGGCCCGGTCCTCCGCGCCCAGGTCGCCCCGCACCGCCCCCTCCCCCTCCCCAGCACCTTCGCGAATTTCACCTCCATCTCTCGGGAATGGCAGTAGCGGTACACGGACACCGGCCTACGGCTGGAAACGTTAACTGCACGTCCGGACGAGGGATCGATAACAATCCAGCTCAATCGGAGGTCCTCGGGAGATTGCTGGAGGACCACGCCTTGCCTTCGGAGGCAATAGCATGTTTATCAATATCGCTGGAGTGTCGATTGCCTGTTATCTTGCCAGCTTGGCTAAGGAGGAAGACATGTTCATCCTCCCGGACCTCCCCCATCGCATTCAATTTAACAGATCCGATATTCCCTCCTTTTTCTTCGATCGCCCGCACCTCACCGAGAAATTTATCACTACGAATAAGAAAACCCATAGCATCATTGTGAATAGCTTCTTCGATCTCGAACCGGATTATGTCGTCCTTCCGTACGCCACCAGATGTTGGCTGGTAGGCCCGCTGTTTATGCACAACAAGTCCAATAAGGCAATGGATGATGATATCCATTCTTGGTTGGAAACCAAAGGAGATGGCTCCGTGGTCTACGTCTGCTTCGGGAGCCTCAGTCGGTTTACGCCAGCACAGACGCGGGAGATTGCGGTGGCATTGCGCTCGTTGAAGCGGCCTTTCATCTGGGTGATCCAGAAGGAGCAGGAAGAGTGGCTGCCGAAGAAGTTTAAGGAGGAGAACGAGGAAGGGATATTGGTGGCTAGATGGGTGCCGCAGATGATGATCCTGAACCACAGGGCAGTCGGGGTGTTCCTGAGCCACTGCGGGTGGAACTCGACCGTAGAGGCGATGAGCGCGGGAGTGCCAATTGTGACTTGGCCGTTGTTCGCGGACCAACCATTCAATGCTACCGAGGTGGTGCATGTGATGGGAACTGGGGTGGCGGTGGAAGGGGTGAGGTGCGGCAAGGAGCGGGGGCTGGTATGCAGTGAGCAGATCGCAAGGGCAGTGGAGAGGGTGATGGACGACGGGGAAGAAGGGAAGGAGGTGAGGAGAAGGGCGAGGGAGATAAAGGAGAAGGCGAGGATGGCCGTGGAGGAAGGTGGCTCCTCTCACCGAGAGGTGCAGAGTCTGTTCAAGGAGATGGCGGAGCTTAAAAGGAAGAGGGAAGGCTCAAATGCCAACTCCGTCGTGGGAGCTTAAAAGGCTTCTTATCGAGCGCAGGCTTCTTATCTAATGGGCAATCGACACTCCTGAGATATATGCTTAGCCGCGCGCGACCCTCAGCCGCCAGCGCCGCCCGCGCGACTCTGGCCTCGGTCCCTGCTCCCTCGTCGCGCCTCCCGCGGCCCCGCCAGGAGCCCAGCAGCCTCCTCCGGCCCCCGCACCTCCCCCGGCCCCCACCGCCAGCCCGCACCTCCTCCGCAGCCTCGTACCTCCTCCGCAGCCTCGCACCTCCTCCCCAACCCTCCTCCTCATTTGATTTTATTTTGACCATAATACCCCTCTTAACTACACCATGGTTGAAGTAAACTATGGTTATTTTATTTTTTTGACGGTCAATCTGACGGAAGGGCACAACTGATGACGGAGAAAGAAGTGAGGGGCACAACTGATATTACCAAAATGATAAGGGCATAACTGATATTGCGATATCTCGGAAGGGCACAAGTGATAAAATCCCTTTTTTTGAAATTTTCATGACAATTTCTTTCTCTAATTTTTGAAATTTTCATAAGTACCACTATCAGTTTTTTTCCTTATTTTCCAAAATTTCCATAAAAAGCTCACCATTTCTATCAAAGATGCAAAGAAACCTATACAGATATAGATGTTGGGAAAAACCAGTGATCTATTATTCAAAGGAACCTTAGGCTCTCTTATATAGGGAGAGACCTCAAGGGTAAAATACATAGTAGTCCAGAGAGAAACAAAAAATTACGAACAGGTACATAGCATATAATAATATCTATCTCTACACTCCCCCTCAAGGTGGAGCATAGATGTCTATCATGCTCAGTTTGGAAGAACATCTCTGAAAAGGTCCTCTGAGCAACGGCTTGGTGAATACATTAGCAGTCTGATCCCCTGAGCTCACGTGAGTTGTAGATATCAATCCTCTCTGAATTTAGTCTCTAGTGTAGTGGCAATCGACTTCAATATGCTTTGTTCTTTCATGAAAAGCTGGACTGTTGGCAATAAACAAGGCCGCCTGATTGTCACACTGAAGCTGCATGGGTAGAGATGCTGCTACATGTAGATCCTCTAGTACAGATCGAACCCACATCATCTCCGTGCTTGCTTGCGCCATGGCCCTATATTCGGATTCAGCACTGGATCTTGCCACAACAGTTTGTTTCTTGCTTTTCCAAGAAACCAGAGAGCTCCCAACGAAAACTGCAAATCCTGAGGTTGATTTTCGATCCTTAGGGCATCCTACATAATCGGCATCTGCGTATGCTGAGATAGATAAATCTGTGCCCTTTTGAAACAGCAACCTTGAACCTGGAGAAGACTTCATATACCTCAGTATCATGTATATGGCATCCATATGAACTGTCTTGGCTGCTCCATAAATTGACTCACTCTGTTTACTGCAAAGGCAATATCAGGACGGGTTATGGTAATATAGAGGAGCTTACCCACCATTTCTCTAAATCTCCTCTTGTCCACTTCAGCTGTGTCATCATCATACAGCTTCATGCTTGGATCCATGGGAATACTTGATGGTTTGCATTCAGCCATGCCGGTTTCAGTCAAGAAATCTGTAATGTACTTCCTTTGGGTCATTACCAGACCCTGTGCATTCCTGGCAAATTCCAACCCCAGAAAGTATCTTAGGGTTCCAAGATCCTTCGTGACGAACTGATGGCCTAGGAATGCCTTCGCCCTTTCTATGCCCTGAATATCATCTCCTGTAACGAGAATGTCATCAACGTAAACCATGATAACAACCATACCTGCCGATGACTTCTGAACAAACAACGAGTGGTCTGCATTCGACCTCTTGGATCCTTGTCGTTCTATCAGATTGGAAAGCTTCTGGAACCACGCTCTTGGACTCTGTTTGAGGCCATAAATTGCCTTGTGAAGTCTACACACCATATGCGTCTCCCCCTCAGCAGTAAACCCGGGTGGCTGCTGCATGTAGACTTCCTCCTGTAGATCACTATACAAGAAGGCATTCTTGACATCCAGTTGAGATATACTCCAGTCACGTACCACAACAACTGATAAGAGAATGCGAATAGTGGAATGACGAGCCACTGGAGAAAATGTATCCATATAGTCCACGCCATAGGTTTGTGTAAAACCTCGCGCGACCAGCTGTGCTTTGTACCGATCTAGACTGCCATCAGCGTGGTATTTAACTGTGAATACCCACTTACAACTCACAATGGATGCATCAGAAGGAGGAACAACCAAGGTCCTTGTGCCACGAGACTGTAAGGCACGCATCTCATCTTCCATAGCCTTTCTCCAGCAATCAATCTGTATAGCTTCCTGGTAGGTCCGTGGTATGTCCACCGAAGATAGAGTTGCAGCAAATATCTGAAAGTCGCCTGTGAGACGATGAAAAGACACCTGGAAAGCAAAGGGATAAGATGTACACATCTGCTTCTGCTTCCGGATAGCAATAGGAAGATCAAGATCATCTTCCGCTGTACTGGATGGTGTAATCTCCTCCTGCAATGAAGAATCCCGCACATGTACCATGTCTGACCCGTCAGTAGTAATGTCATCTGAACATACCTGACGCGTGACGGATGTTGGACGTGTAGCCTGAGCAGGATCTGACCGACGCATATAGAATTTTGGTAGAGGTGGAATAGAAGGTCCTAGAGGTGGTGGAGGTGGAGGTGGTGGTGAAGATGTCGTAGAAACATGAATAGGAATGGACTCAGGTGGACTCCAATTAGGAGGTGGAGGGACATAGACATCATCATTGGTAGTGGATGGTACCATTATGTCACCTGCAGGGAAAAAATACATAACACACTCAAAGAACGTGACATCAGTGCTGACAAAGTATTTCTTGTTTATGGGATCATAACACCGATAGCCCTTCTGAGTCCTAGAGTAACCAACAAGGACACACTTGACAGCCCTTGGAGAGAGTTTGTCAAGTCCAGGAGTCAGAAGATGAACAAATGCCACAGTACCAAAGACACGAGGAGTAAGTGAGAATAATTCCTTGTCAGGAAAAATGATAAAGAGAGGAATTTTCTCACCAAGAACAAAAGATGGCATACGATTGACCAGGTAGCAAGCGGTAAGAACAACATCCCCCTAGAAAGAAATAGGAGCACAACTCTGAATCAGTAGGGTTCGAGTAACGTCAAGAAGATGGCGATGCTTTCTTTCTGCCTCGCCATTCTGCTGAGATGTGTAAGCACAAGTGGTTTGGTGAATAATGCCCTTTGACGAAAGAAACTGAGAAAGGGACCGTGTGCAGAATTCTAGAGCATTATCTGTACGAACATATTTGACAGTAGAAGAAAACACATTTTCCACTTCAGTTATCAAATTCTTAATCACATCGCCTGCTTCAGATTTATTCTTTAGAAGAAAGACCCAAGAAACACGAGAAAAATCATCCACTACCACAAGATAAAATCTGTGTCCCTGATGATCGGGTACACGACTCGGACCCCATATATCTATGTGAAACAACTCAACGGGGAGCTACTGCTCCGACTCTGACGACTAGGAAAGCTCGATCGATGATGCTTTCCCAACTGACACGCTTTACAGCGAAAGGAAGAACTTGAAGAGATTTGAGGCAGAAGATGTCGCATTTTCTGGAGCGGGAGATGACCAAAACGGAGATGCCAGATGTACGGAGAAACTGGTCCGGCAGAAAGAGAAGAGACGCCAGCATAAGAATTCTGGACCAGCTGATATAGACCATTCTGCTCAGAGCCACAACCAATCACTCTGCCCGTTAGTATGTCCTGAAAAATAAGAGAAGACGGGTCAAATATAGCATGACAATGCAAATCCTTCGTAATCTGACTAATAGACAACAGATTCACCGAGAACTCAGGAGCATGTAGGACATTCTGTAGATGCATAGTAGAAGATAGGAAGACCTCCCCCTATCCAACAAGGGGGGAATGAGTACCATCTGCAATCTGTACTGAGCGACCATGGGGTATGTCCCTGTAGGGCTCAAGTCTCTCTCGATCGCGGCAGAGATGATGTGTGGCACCATAATCTATAATCCAATCAGAGATATCATGAGAAGATGTAAATGCAGTAGCACTACCTGAGGTACTAGCAGCAGCAGAGGAACTGGCAGATGCTGTAGCAGCAACATCTGAAGGTCCACCAGAAGAATCACCAGATGATTGTGGCATAATGTCACGTAGACATGCCACAAGTTCCTTGAAACGATTGTCTGCAGTAGATGCCAATTGGGGTTGAGAATGCTCTACTACACATGCCGATGCTGGGAAACCATGCTTGGAGTAGCATGTCTCCTCCGAGTGGCCTGTCCGATGACAGTATGAACATAGTTGTCATACCTCCTCCTTTATCGCCTTCCCTCGTGCGTGACTCCAGACCCTAGTCTCACCAGTGACTCCTCATCATAGCACGAGCCTAGGCGACGACAACATCGCATCCCGCTTCTTCTCCAGCCGCCACGGCGGGCTTCTCCTTCTGCATGCGGCACTCCACCTCCCTCTCGGTAGCACGACATTGCCGACGTCGAAGATCTCCGAGCTGCGCTTTTCGTGGCTCCCAGGCAACGCTCCTCGTGGCGACGCAGATTAACATGGCGGCGCATGCCTCTAGATCCAACAGCGGCTAGAGTGCCTTCCTCCAAAGGCATCACCCAGCCCGGGTCCTTCATATGCAGGAGATGGCGGGTCCTTCATGTCACGCCGCTCCATCTTGCTCGGCGGTGTGAGGGAGACCCACTCTCGACGGAGGCATGTCCAGAAGCCCCAATCAGGGCAACTCTTGTGTGCGAAGGGTTCCCACTGCAGGGAACCCTAAATAATCACGGGTGCACTGCCGTATGCTAAAAAAAATATGATTTTCATTTTATTTTGAGCCCAATTGGGCAATTATATTAAAAAACAAAAAGGAGAGAGAGACAGACAAAAAGAAAGAGCCTAAGTAGGCTATTGGGTCTTGAGTCTTTGTGTAAAAAAAGTGAGGGTAGTCTCGTTTTTTTAAAAAAAAGAGAAAAGAAAAGAGACACGTACAAATAAAAGCCGTATGCAAATTGCAAAAAAAGGGGGGAAAGAAAATGAAAAGCCAAAAAAAGTTATTATGAACGGCTTATATGATGGCTATTGCAAAAAAATAGCCGGAATATATATATATATATATATATATATATATATTGCAAGGAAAGCAAAAAAAAATGACGTAAAACGGCTTCAAAAAAATTTGTTTCCAAAAAAAATATGAGAAGAAAAGTCGAAAAAAATATAATATATATTATCGGCTTATTTGGTTTTGTTTATTCCTCATCATTATTGTCTTCTCCCAACTTGGTTGATGTTTGTCATTCCAACAAGTTTGGGAGAAAGGGGGAGTATTATGTAGAGTTATAGGACCGATTCAGATCCAGATTTCCAGACTCCATATTACAGACCAAGTCAGAATTCGGACTCTACAGTTGTTCAGACTCGATGATCATGGTTCCGAGATTTCAGTTTCAGACATGTACATGTATGCGGTCTTGTCAGATGAGCACATTTATATCATCTTTTGTCGTGGTCCCCACCATTCTTCTTGTTTTGTCAGCCAGAGTTTTCAAATGAGCCACATGGACTCCATAGTGGAGGACCATTCCCTATGCCATGTGGGCAAGGTTTTTCATGTGGTATCATAGGGACTCCAGAACAGGGTACCATTCTCTGAGCTAGATGGGAGAGACCAAGTTCTCCGACGAGGAGATTTCTCCAAGCGCAGTTTCAAACTCGATGGCCAGATTCCAAGTCTTCAGCTGACTCACACTGCAGCCCATTCGTCCTCCTCACCTGCACGACATGAGAAGCAACGTTGTCGACAACAACTGAAAGTTATGCATGTTGAGTTGATTTTGTCTGTAGTTTCATGTATTGTCAGTGAGTTTCTTACTGTTTGTCCAAGCTGAGCATTGCATGCTCCAGCTTGAGGGGGAGTATTTGAGTATTTGGATGTGCGCATGTTGAGTTGTAGATGGGTAAATGGATCCCTCATTACCCCATCCAGTTGTTTAGTCCCACATCTATCAGTTTGGAGATGTGGAGACTCAGTGGGGGCTATATATAGACCCCCACACCCTTGTAGTTAGATGAGAAAGTTCAAAGAACAAATCAGCTCTTTGAGGCGTTCTCCCGTGGTTTCATGCGCTCCTTAGGGAGTAGGATTCCACGTAAAAGTCCTGTGTGTTCTTAAAGTTTTTCTCTTTTATTTCTGATACGCTTCCGCATTCTCTATTTTTTAACATTTACTATATCGGTGTCTATTTTAAATATGCATACAGATATTGACGGATATGAAAACTATATTATTGTATCCTTAAAAAGAGATACATGTGTAAAACAGATATTTATCGTATATGAATAATATTAGAATAATCGTGCATATTAGCTTAAATATGCATGTATTGGATAGATGCACATCATATGAATCTATTAAATCTATTTATAACATAGTATTTATACCAAATATGGTGAAAGAATAAATAAAGTTATGTTATATATACTTAAAAATAAGTCTACAAGTATATCTATGTATGAAAACGGATAAACAAATATGGATATGAAGGTTTACGGATATCAAAGTGATATCCATATCGATATCCATTTTAAAATGAATATGAATGTCAAAATATGTATAAAACAGATATTGTGACGGTCGGATTCAGATATATTTATATCTATTTGCATTCCTAATTCTTATTCCTCATTTTTCTAAATTTCCAAGAAACGATTCAATTTCCAGCCTTCTACTCCCTCTTGCCCTATTATTTCATATTGAAATCAATCCCACCTCATCCTTACAGTTCATGAAAACTTGTTCTCCATCACCTCACGTTGAAGATCATTGGTCTAGAAATGTTAGCACGATATCAAGCACGTGTTCTCTGGGCAATGCTCATCCCACTAACTCTGCCTCCTTCCCAATAGTCCATCATGTCAGCGACTCACCACAACTTCATCGTTGGTACATCGACGACTCGGCACCACTAAAAGTCCAAAGTCCACTTTGTCATTCTCGTGACTACATTTGCATCGATCTTCCATTCGTAGGTACAATTATTTATCATACATTCAGATTTTTTCTGTTACGCAAATATCCTATTATTTGGATATGAGCTTTAAATTTACATATTTACCTTATATAAGTCATGATCAAACATTGTGCGTCGTTAGAAACTAGCATTAATGTACAAATATTTTAGTTGATATCAATATTCTAGTATTCACAGTTCCAGATTCACTTATTACTGAAGATTGAGAGTAGGTATAGATATCTAAGCTTTCATTATTAGAAGATTGATAGAGTATTGTCCTGTGGGGTTTCCAGATCATATGCCATCTCATTTTATTTTAGGATTGGTTACATGTCATTGATATGTATGTGAGAGAGAGAGAGAGAAATGGGGTTTCTCCTTGGGAGCAGCCAATGGGCTGCTCCCATCCCATTCTCGGTGATTGTTTTATTTTATTTTGAAAAACATCGTCACGTCTTTCATCACTATATCCCTTTAATATACCATTCAAATTTTGTCAGAAACAAAAACTCTCATTCCCTCCATTTAAACATGTTATTTTAACGGTTTCAATATTGTTGTAATCGACATGTTCTCGATGGAGGGCATATGAGTTTCTGTTTCTGACAAAATTCGAATGGTATATTAGTGGGATTTAGTGATGAAAGTACATTGAGATATTTTTCAAAAAAATAAAAAAATTGTCGAAAATGGTGCTGAAGCAACACGTTGGCTGTCCCCATGGAGCAACCCCATTTTTCTCTATTTATAACATTTGTATTTTTCATAATAATTATCTTTTTTTAATGGTTGTGCTGCTAACTACACTTTTCATCTCCTCCATAGTTTGCATACCAGTATACCATATTTATCATTTTTGTTATATTTTTAACTAACTTTTTCAATCATATAATGAGCCTCATAACGTGCCTTATTTCTCAAAGAGAAATAGGATAATTTCATTTTATAATTTTGACATTGTGGAAAAATATGAAAGAATAGAAAAACTTATCTTATTCAAGAGGTCTAGGAGTCCTTATATAGGACAAAAACCTAGGGCCTGTTTGGTTGCTGGGTTGGACTGGGTTGGGTTGGGGTACACTGGTGTACCCCTCCTTCCAATCCTCTCAATCCTCCTCACAGTTTACTATTCACAGGGGTATAGTTTACTATTCACAGGGATACTCCAACCCAACCCAACCCAGTCCAACCCAGCAACCAAACATGCCCCTAGAGTGCTCAAAGGATAATATTCTATAGAATACGTTTTTAACAAATATCACAGAATATTCTCTATAGGATATTCTCTATAGAATATTATCTTAACAAATAGCCACATAGAATATTCTCTATAGAAGATTCTCGCAACAAATAGCCACATAAAATATTCTCTATAGAATATTCTCTTAACAAATATACTCTCAACACTCCCCCTCAAGTTGGAGCATATCCATCGATCATGCCCAACTTGGAAGCAATCTAGGGAAGGCGCTTCTTTGACAAGGCCTTTGTAAATATGTCTGCAAGCTGAAGATCTGTCGAGATGTGTGGTGCATCAATCTTGCCTCCTCGTACAACATCACGAATGAAATGACAGTCAATTTCGATGTGCTTAGTTCTCTCGTGGAATACAAGATTAGTGGAAATGTAAGTAGCAGATTTGTTGTCACAATATAGAGGAACATGAGTGGTGATATCAATGTTGAGTTCTTACAGAAAAGTCAGTAGCCAAGTAATTTCACATGTAGCCTGAGTCATTGCCCTGTATTCTACCTCTGCACTGGATCAGGAGACTACAATATGCTTCTTGCTCCTCCAACTAACAAGATTTCCTCCTACCATCATAGCATAGCCCGTAGTGGAGCGACGATCCTCAGGCGATCTTGCATAATCAGCATCAACATAGGCAACAACATCAGTGTATCCGTTTGCCCCATAGAATAGGCCACGTCCAGGTGATTCCTTCAGATATCGAAGGATCAGAAGAACGTCCTCCCAATGGTTGTAACATGGTTTCTCCATGTATTGTCTGGCTCTGTTCACAACATAGGATATGTCTGATCTAGTAACAATAAGATACAACAGTTTTCCAACAAGGCTTCTGTATCGTGTAGTGTCTTCAAATGGAGGATCATCAGAGGTAGAGTATTTCCTTGGTTCTACATGAATACGAGAGGGTCTGCATCCAAGTAATCCAACCTCAGTTAGTATATCTAGGCAGTACTTTCTTTGTGACATATGAAGTCCCTTCTTGGTACGTAGGACTTCTATGCCCAGAAAATATCGAAGTTGACCCATATCCTTTGTGACAAAAGTCTTTTGCAAAAAAGCCTTAGTCTCCAGCACCCCTTTATCATTGTCCCCTGTAACAACCATATCATCTACATATACAACAAGTATAATAGTACCGGATGATCGTTTTCAGATGAAAACAGAGTAATCAGATGTAGTTCTCTGGAACCTTAGAGTGCCAATTTCTGTACTTAGTCTGTCAAACCATGCCCTCGGGCTTTGCTTCAGGATATAGATTGCTTTGCGAAGTCGGTACACATACTCCCCCTCGACTTCGTACCCTAGAGGTTGCATCATGTAAACCTTCTCCTTTAGATCGCCATATAGAAATGCATTATTGACATTCAATTGAAAAATATTCCAGCCTTTGTTTACTGCCACTGAGATGATGGTCCGTATGGAGCCCATTCGTGCAACAGGAGAGAAGGTCTTGAAGGAGTCAACTCCATATGTTTGTGTAAAGCCTTTAGCCACAAGTTTTGCCTTCAATCTATCAATGGAGCCATCTAAAGGCTGCTTTGTAGTAAAAACCCATCGGCAGGCAACAAGTTTTTTTCCATGGGGACTCCGCACAAGATCCCATGCCCTTCAAGAATTAAGAGCGTCCATTTATTCATCCATTTGCTTTTCTCCATCCAGAAACCTTCAATGCACTATTATGATATCTGGGAATCGAAATTATCAAAAGAGCATATGCATATCTTTTGTCAGAGTATGGTAATCTATTAATGGATGTGAAATGAGATATTGGATGAAGCGTACATTGCCTCTTGGTTCTGCGTAGAGCGATGAGAAGCTCTTGAGGATCATCCTGGACAGAGTTGGTGGGATCACTTGGAGATGGTGTATTCTCCCACAACAAAGGAACATGTAAAGGAACATGAACTAGAGCAGAGACATGCTTTCTTTTATACACAATAGGTGGAGCAGGAAGGTCTAATGGTATATCTGACACGTCTTGCGTAAACAAGGAAGTTTGTTCAAAGAATGTGACATCGACAAATATGTAATACTGATGGACAGAAGGATTATAACATTTGTATCCTTTTTGAGTCCGAGAGTAGTCCAGGAAAACACATTTAATCGCACGAGGAGATAATTTATCGGGAGTATGAAAATTGTGAACAAATGCAGTGCATCCAAAAATCCGCAGAGGCAGAGCGAGGGGTGAGTCATTTGGGTATAGTAAGCCAAAGGGAGTAGAGTCGTTAAGTAATGCCGAGGGGACTCTGTTTATAAGGTGGACAACAGTCAGTATAGCATCTCCCCAATAATTATTGGGAACCTTCATTTTGGTAAGAAGAGAGCGAGCAATATCAAGAAGATGTCTTAGTTCTCACTCTACTACTCTATTCTGTTGAGAGGTATATGAGAAGTTTTTTGATGGATGACGCCCTGGGAGGCAAAAAAGGATGTCAGATCTTTGTTTGTAAATTCCAAGGCATTATCAAAATGAAATATTTTAATAGTAGTGGAGAAGATATTTTTGACATAATGAAAGATTCTTGACAACGTTGTAAATTTCAGATCGTTCCTTCAATAAGAAGACCCAAGATAATCGACTGTAGTCATCCACAAAGACAACAAAGTATCTATGACCACTTAGTGTTCGGACAGGATAGGGTCCCCAGATATCACAATGAACAAAAGAAAAAGGAGAACTACGACGAGGCTCAATCCGTGTACGAAAGGAAGCTCGATGATGCTTCCCGAACTTACACGCATCACACTCAAAGGGTTTGAGCGTTGAAAGCTTATGGAACATCATGGAGAGAGCTTTGTCTGAAGGATGACCTAGATGAAGGTGTCATATAAGAGGATCGTCAGAGATGGATACTACACCAGCAAAATTAAAATCAGAAGGGATGTTGAGGTAATAGAGGTCGTTCCTCTCATGTCCCCCACCAAAGATCTGCCTCTCGTCCGGATGTCCTGAAAATAATAGCAGAACTCGTCAAAAATAACACGGTAGTTAAGTTCACGACATAGCTCCTGTACAGATAAGAGACTGAAAGGAAAAACAGGAGCACAATGAACATCTGTCAATCGCATCTTGGGAAAGAAATCAATAGTACTAATAACAGTAATTGGAGAATGATCCCCATTAGCAACACGAACAATCTTCACTGATGAGGACGGTTGGGAAGACGTGAGCAGGTTTTCCTCTCCCGTCAAATGGGTAGAGGCTCCAAAGTCAATAATCCATGCATGTTTATAGGTAGAGACTAAGTTTGCTACTGTACCTGAGGTAGTGGCTAGACTAGCAGAGGTGGAGGCGATATTATTGCCAGCAGAGGAAATAGAACCTTGTAGCAGTTGTCGCAGACGAGTATATTCCGTAGCAGTAAATGGGATTTGTACCCCTCCAGTTTGCCGAGCAGATGTATCTTCAATTACATCAGAAGATGCTTCATCATATGCATTATTGGCATTAGGTTGCATACTAAAAGTTACCCAACACCTGTCAGAAGGATGATTCCAGCGTCCACAATGTACACAAGTTGGATATCAAGCAGCAGATGAATCACGACAACGACCACAGTCATGCCCCCGTCCAGATTCACGATCGCGTCCGGATTCACGACCACATCCACATCTAAAGTTTCAACTCATGCCACCTTGATGCCCTCTATATCCTGAGGATGTATAATAAGTTGTTTTCTTTGTAGTAGTGTAGATGGTAGATTGCTGAATGGGAGCCTCAAGCTCCTGTAAGCGTCCAAAGATGGTCGCAAGGCTCGGTAGAGTGTCCGTCATTAGAAACTGATCTTTCACTGGCTTGTATTTTGGATTCAATCTTGATAGAAATCGATAAACTAGCCATTCAATGCGTTCGTCTACTTGTTTATCATAACATGCAGGTTGAAAGATAATGAGCTCCTCAAAAAGGCTTGTAAGAAGCTTGTAGTACTCAATAAGACTCAAATCTCCCTGAGTGACTGAGCAGATCCTCATGTATATGTCAGAAAGATGAGACTTGTTCGTCTTCTGAGAGTATGTGCGCTCAAGGTTTTCCCACATCGCCTTAGCAGTTTCTTTGTAAAGAAGATTAACAACAATATTTGGATCGGCACTGTTTGTCATCCAGGTGATAACTTGACAGTTGTCAACAAACCATGTGTCGTAGTCTTTGTCAGTTTCTGCAGGCGGGTCCTTCGTAAGAACATAACTTTTTCGTTGGCCACCGATATATATTTTAAACAATCGAGACCACAGAACATAATTTTCGAACCCCTTTAACTTGCTAGAGGTGCCTTGTACCATCAAAGAAGAAGTCGGGTACACGGGCTTGGTCTCAGTGGTCGTCATGGTGGCGTCTTAGGTCAAGAAGAAGTGACCTAGAGAATGTATCTTGTTCTTAACTGAACATCAAGTGCCTACGCTTGCAGCAATAGACAATACTTAGCAATCAAGAGCCCACGTTGCTGCATAGAGGGAGGTCGAGCGCGCAAGGGCGAGGCACGAGGGCGCTGGGGGCCAGAGGTGGCGCTCCCTAGGGCAACGTGGAAGCGCCGCGCTGGGCTGCCTAAAGCCGCTAGCGATGGTGCAGGCTCTGCCGTAGGTGGGTTGCGACTCCTTGGGGAGGACTTGCGGCTTGCAGTTTCGGAGGGATTTAGGTCAGAACACCGGTCTAGGACCACTGCTCTGATACCATGTGAAAAAATATGAAAGAATAGAAAGACTTATCTTATTCAAGAGGTCTAAGGGGCCTTATATAGGGCAAAAACCTAGAGTGCTCAAAGGAGAATATTCTATAGAATATTCTCTATAGAATATTCTCTTAACAAATATACTCTCAACAGACATGATTCATACATATATGTTTTGGCTCCATCTATAAAAATTTTCTGGCTTCGCTCCTGATTGTGGAGCAATCGTGTTTTTAGCGCCCACTACATGAGCTTCTTAAGGTTGTGTACATGCTATTGTGATTCAACGACTTATGGTTGGTGAAGAAGATAGATGAAAGATTTGGTGAGAAGATGGCTGTGGTATCGATGGGACCGATCAAATCTACATTTTCTAAAGGGATGTTTATACACATAATCCCGTATAATTTCATATGTATTCACTTTTCCCTCCATAATCGTGAATTACACCTTGAATCCCGAAAAATGAATGACTTCTGTTTACACCCATACCCTTCCCTTATGTTAGTCCACTAAATCAATCACTCACATGAGTTAATCTACCATATCTAATCCTAAGTTTGAAATTTATTTACTTTATTTTATATTTTTTTATTAATTAGCACAAACTCCATCTTCATTCACCCTCCTCCATCCTCCCATGTCTGCCCCTTTCCTCGACCCATCATCACTGTAGTGGTTACCACCACCTCCCTCCTCTCTGACCCCTGCTCCCTCCCTCGACATGTTACCACCACAACATTTACTAACACATGGAATTGATATCAGTTGTTCCTTCACAAAGCCATCACGACGAAAAGGAGCACCGGCATGAGTGCTATGGTGGACATGCTCATTGTGATGACAAGGTAGTTGTAGAGGAAGGTGAGGCCTAACGCCAACCTAGAGTGGCATGAGCCATATGTAGTGCATCTAGAGCATCATGCCAAAGAGATGTGGAGCAACCACGATATCTAGAGGCCCTTGTGATACAACGTGGATCAAATAAGCATGATGAGTTTCTACAACTGGAAGTTTTGTTTATGCGAGCACAACACCTTGATGAATTTGGCGATGAAGAGGGTGTCACATAGGTAGTAGCCTTCATAGACGGAGCTGCGCTTGCATCTTGTGTAGTCCACGAAGCAGTTGACGAGCGTGGGGCCAAAGTACATCACGCACAGCTGGAGCACGGCAAGGGAGGCCGTAATGTGAGGTTTGGCCAGAAGCACTGGAAGAGCACTATGTGCACTGGGTAATTGCCATGCAATGCGACTAGAGAGGATTGTCTGCTGTTGCAGGAGGGAGTGCAACAGACTTTGCTACAGGCATGTGCGCCACTCGATCTTGATCGAGCAGTTTGCACGATTTCACACTTTTTGTGGGTCCGTACCGTACAAAATCGTGTGAACATCTTGATTAAGACTGAGCAGCTCCCATGCTTACAACAGGCACAACACCACAACAGACGATCCGAACTTCCCCGACCCTCCGTTACCTTATAGAATCTGGCCATTTAGAAGGAGGCTGACAAATTCTCGACACCTTCAAGAATGCCACGAACCGTTCTCCTTCACGCACTCTTTCTAGATGATTAGCGAGATCGTCAAGGACTCGTGCAGTAACTATGCAAATTTCATTTACGGAGGAATATGGGAGATTGAAGGAGGAGAAAAAGGATGGATGATATCATTTGTAAATATGACAATTTAAAAGGGGTAAAGTTGTCTTTATCTAATAGATTCTGTAAATGCTAACGGAAAATATTGACAGAAGATAACACATGGTTATGCTAGTAAGGGATGTATCTCTGCTGAACAAAAGTCCTGCACCGGAAAAAGTCTTCAAATATCTCAAAATCATGTATACAACATCCATATAAACATGCATGGGCTGCTCTATAAACTAACTCTGCTCACTGCAAAGGATATATCAGGTTTGATAAATGGTGACATATAAAAGCTTCCCCACAAGCCCTCTATATCATCTCTCATCATCCTCCTCAGTGTCATCATCATAGAGTTCAACATTAGGATCTATTGAAGTAGTAGCAGGCCTACATAGATTTCATGCTTGCCTCAGCAGGGAGATCTGTGGCATGCTTCCTTTGCATCATCACCATGCCATGCTGGTTCCTCGCAAAGCCAAGGTAATGGCCAACAACTATTTAGAGCTCTATGCGTCATTCGTGATTATGGAGGGAAGTGTCTGTGAATATGGAAATCCTTGTCTAGTCAGGCAGCAAGTAGATGGTTATTTACGAATAGGATGGGCAAACTGGAGCTCCCTGTTGCCAAATAGTTGAGAGGTTCCAACTATGGACCTGCTCTTTCCACAATTCTGACATATGGAAAAAATTGTTGAAACACACATTGTTTGATTATACTAAAAATTAAAGATATTGAAAAACAGACAACTGTTGAAGGAAGAATTTGAAGTCATTGTTAATTATTTCAGAGACTACTTTTCTTGGAGAAATCAAATACTCAGTGTAGATAACAGTTAAGTGTTTATGAAGAATGATATATATGGATGACAACAGTCAAGTGTTTATGAAGAATGATATATATGAAATGACAACATTTGAAGCACAAGGGAGTCTCGTATTTATTTTTATCAAGTCAGTTTATAATAATGTCTTTCATGCACGATTCCACGTTTAGAAAAAACCCTACACGTGTTTTTGTGCATTGTTTCATCGGCACATATCCTCATGCATCAGTAAATTTTAGTGTTGCACTAGTACATAACCTTGAACCTATATAGATGTGGGTGTATATGCTCACTTCTTTACCTAAGATTCTGTGCATTATTTTAGCACTACACGCATGTATGCAATGAACTACTTTGTACTATGAAATTTCCTATTTATATATACTTGATAACCGATGTGCACAAGCACACCCAAACTTACACTAGTACATCATGACCGTTGGCATAATCTAAATGCCCAGTTCTCTACGGTTGCACCAATTCATTTAAAGATGCACATGCACTGATAGACTAGTAGTTTAGGTTATTTTTTAGCTATTTGTGCGTTAATTCAATTGGAACCTTCTTTAGACATCTCCTAAGCCTATAAAAGGACCCCCATTATATGATATTTCAAAACGCACCAAAGTATGACTTCTCTTTTCACTCATACTTGAAAGACATTTTTTAGGAGTTTTGGAGCCAAGAAAAACAGTGTGGCGCTACTCTCTAATCTCCATATTCTTACGCTCTCTTGAGCTCAGCTTCAAAAAGTTTTCTACTATGTTTTCTTTTTTATTTGCATTTCATATTCATTTTTAGTTTTGAAAGTCTTTACTTAGGCTAACTGTGTTTATTTTTATTCTTGGTCAAGAGAAGTCTTGTTGAAGACGTTTCTTCTGAAAAGGAAGATAATGTTGTAAATAAGATTACCAGTTCATACATTAAACAGTATAAAATCGGATCCAAATGAATTAACAGAGAAACGATGCAGATTAAAATCATATTAATCATATGTTTCCCAATCATTATCCGATTATTCAATGTAAACAGGAACCGATTAAAAGAACAGAAACACAAATACGGGCAGGATCCAGAAAGGGTAAAGCAATAAACGTATTGCGGCAAGCAAAATAAAATAGAGATTAGTTTAGAAGTCACCGAAGCGTCCATGAAAATGGACTGTCCTTAGAGAAGATATCGCCCCCACAATACCGGTGCGTAGGGTACTGGCGATCCGCTCCCAGGATACGACGGTTCACGATCGTCGTCGGCGCACACCAACGGGATCGTCCTCGATTGTACCTCAGTGAACTGCAGCCGAGAGAGGTGAAGAGAAAGACGTTCGTCCGCGAGAGGAAGAACAAGAGAGACGGCGTGAGAGAGAGGTTTTTCTAGCGAGTGTAGAAAAACTGAGTCGGGTGAGGGATATAAATAGAGGGTCTCGCGTCTTAAAGACGCGACCTTTGGTTTCCAAAGAATGCGATCTTTGGTTTCCAAAAGATGCGTCCTTTGGTTTCCAAAAGATGCGTCCCGAAGACGCATCCTTTCGGATCCCAAAAAACGCGCCCGTAATGGCGAGTTGAATTCCCATTTAAGTCGACTTACCAAATTAATCGTACACGATTAATTTAATCGACTTAATTGACTCGCCCGAGCCCGAGCCCGAGCCCGAGCCCGAGCCCGAGCCCGAGCC
This sequence comes from Ottelia alismoides, assembly GCA_037367405.1. Taxonomy (NCBI): domain Eukaryota; kingdom Viridiplantae; phylum Streptophyta; class Magnoliopsida; order Alismatales; family Hydrocharitaceae; genus Ottelia; species Ottelia alismoides. The sequence continues at coordinate 1,116,100 of JAZKJV010008682.1, forward strand.
GGAGACGGAGCGGAGCGGAGCGCGCGCGCGCGCGTGTGTGGTCCTCCATTCCTCCTCTCTACTATTGCTACAAGAGCTTGGGGTGTGGACTCATATTTAAGTCCACCAAAAAGTTTAGTTCTCCCCGGTGTGGGACTAAACTTCCACCCAAACTCCCATATTTCAAATTTGGGAATTCCCAACTTACCCTCCAAACCATTTGGTTTCCCAATTGAAACCAAATTGAATGTCAATTGTAATTACATAGACTTTCCAATTAAAGTCTAAATACAACTTTAAATACAACAATCCCCCACGAATTCACCAATTTGAAAAAGAGATTCAAAAGGATTCAAGAGACTTCTTTCGGCTGCCCACACTTTGCTTTCAGTAAAGGTACCTTCCGGTTTGAACCTCTACCTGAGTTTACTACTTTTACTTTAACAGGAACGAAGTGAACTACGTCTTCAACTTCAGACCTTGGTGTTAAAGTATACGGTAGAAACAACAAAGCGTTGTTCTTGGTACAATCTTCAGGGTTGGTGCTCTTAAAGGCCATGCACCCTTATCCTGTTTCATGAGTGTGTTCAGGAAAGACCCTCTTCCTTTAACTGCGGGCCACAGTAACACTCACATAGGTGGCGTTCTCCAAGGATGCACTGCTAACATCCTGCCCTAAGGCTTGAACCCATTCAGAGCCTATGCTCTTCCTAAACTTGCAGCTTAAATGGCACTCAGGCTTCCAGGGATAAGACACTCATGCTTACGCATTAAAGTTAGAGTGCCAACCAGTTCTCCAAACAGCTTGTTATTACCACATTGAACCTACTTTGTGGGATCTCCACTCAGTTAGGTTGGGTTGCTACTGTAGAGGAACTCCCAATGGGTCTCAGTCCCATCCCAAGCCTAGACTTTAGGACTAAAGATCTATCAAGTCCCTTAGTCAATGGATCTGCCGTGTTGTCTTTTGATCCAACAAAATCCACAGCCAACACTCCTCGAGACACCAAATCCCTTAACGTCTTAAGTCTGATTTGTATGTGTCTCCTTGTTTTCTGGTTGAACTTTGAACTCTTGATCTTGGCAATTGTGGTCATATTATCACAATGTACCGAGATCGCAGGAACAGGCTGACCTACCATGGGAATTTCAGACAGAAGTTCCCTTAGCCATTCAACCTCAATTCCGGTGGTGTCCAAAGCACACAGCTCGGCCTCAAAAGTGGATCGAGCCAAAATGGTCTGCTTCACAGACCTCCAGGAGACTGCACCGCCTCCAAGGGTAAATACATACCCTGTAACACCATTACTCCCGGACTCCTCTATTTTCCCTATCCAGCTTGCATCACTGTATCCTTCTAGTACAGATGGATGTCTACCATAATGCAAACTAAGAGAAATAGTTCCCTTCAAGTACTTCAGTACTCGATCCAGAGCCTCCCAGTGAGTACGGTCAGGACAACTAGTGTATCTACTCAGCTTTGCAACCGAGAATGAAATATCAGGTCTCGTGCAATTTGCAAGATACATTAGACTTCCTATCACTTGTGAATACCTTAGCTGGGCTACAGGTACTCCACTTTTATTCTTAAATAGCGTTTTGGACGAATCAAAAGGAGTGCTTACAACTTTGCAATCTTGATATCCAAATTTCTCAAGTACCTTCTCAACATAGTGAGATTGAGAAACTACAATCCCATCAACTGACCTTATCAGTTTGAGACCCAAGATCACATCAGCAACACCCATGTCCTTCATCTCAAACTTGCTACTCAAGAATGCCTTAGTCTCATTAATAATCCTCATATGTGATCCAAACAACAATATGTCATCAACATAAAGGCACAAGACAATACACTCATCACCTTTCACCTTAGAATAAACACACTTGTCGGATTCATGAACATTAAAGCCATATGACAAAATAGTCTTGTCAAATTTTTCATGCCACTACTTTGGTGCTTGTTTTAATCCGTAAAGGGATTTGACAAGCTTGCAAACCTTTCCCTCATTCCCAGGAGTCACAAGCCCATCAGGTTGATCCATATAGATCTCTTCCTCAAGATCGCCATGCAAGAAGGCGGTCTTCACATCCATCTGGTGGATAGAGAGATCATATACAGATGCCAATGCTATGAGCATCCGGATTGTGGTCATCCTAGTCACAGGGGAATAGGTATCAAAATAATCGATACCTTCCTTTTGCCTAAAGCCCTTGGCAACTAATCTGGCTTTGTACTTTTCAATTGATCCGTCAGGTCTAAGCTTTCTCTTAAACACCCACTTGCACCCAATAGTAGAGCACCCTTTGGGTAAATCAACCAACTCCCAAGTTCCATTAGCCACAATGGAATCCATCTCGGATTTGATGGCTTCCTTCCATTGTTTTGCTTCAGATGAAGCCATGGCTTCCTTATAACTTGGTGGATCACCCTCGATCTGGTAGACAACGAAGTCGCTACCCAGATCCTTGGCTATCCGAGGTCTTTTACTCCTCCTTGGCTCAATCTCTTCAGAGAGATCATTGGGTTCAGGTTGAGTCTCAACCCCCACATTCGATATCCTTTCCACTTGGTCTGGAATAGATCCTGATGTGGAGGCACCCTCAATGGTCAGATTCTGAGGAATCCCAGTCTTTAATGGAAAGACATCCTCAAAGAAGGTAGCGTCACGGAGTTCAACAATAGTATTGACATCTATGCCCGGTATCTCGGACCGAATTACCAAGAACCTATATGCATAGCTATTTTCCAAGTAACCTAAGAAGACCGCATCAACAATTTTAGGACCAAGTTTCTTTCTCTTGTGTTCTGGGACTAAAACCTTAGCGAGACAGCCCCACACTTTGAGATATCTTAAACTCGGTTTCCTATTTCTCCAAAGTTCAAAGGGACATTTTTCCATATGTCTTGGAGGCACCCTATTCAGAATATGGCAAGCCGTATTCAAGGCTTCTCCCCACATATAGGTTGGAAGTCCAGAACTCTGTAGGAGAGCATTGATCATGTCAGTTAAGGTTCTATTTTTCCGTTCTGCTATCCCATTTGATTGCGGTGAATATGGGGCCGTAACTTCATGAACTATGCCAAAAGATTTGCATTGTTCATCAAATAAGTTAGAGGTATATTCACCTCCTCTATCTGACCTAAGGCGTTTAAGCACTTTTCCTGTTTGTGTCTCAGCCTCATTCTTAAAGATAAGAAATTTCTCTAAGGCTTCATCCTTGGTTTTCATTAGATATACATAGCAGTATCTACTGCCATCATCTATAAAGGTGATAAAGTATTTCTTATTGTCTCGGGTCAACACACCATTAAACTCACAGATATCCGTGTGCACTAGATCCAAGATCTCACTATCTCTAGAGGCAGACTGAAAAGACTTCCTAGGTGTCTTTGCTTGCACACATATCTCACATTTTTGAGTTTTATCAATTGTGTGTTTAGGGATCAATTCTAAATTCATCATCCTTTTAATCGAATTTAGATTTACATGACCCAATCTACCATGCCACATATCACAAGATTCAAGATTATTCACAACTTGAGACACAGAACTAGAACATTCAGTACTCAAAACATTCAATTCATTAATGTTTACTGAATCACATCTAATTCTAAATAACAAATCAAAGTCAGCCAAATAGCCTTTACCATAAAAGACACCATGTCTCAGAATAACAACTTTATTACATTTAAAGTTTAATTCAAAACCATTTCTAACTAAGATAGAGCCGGATAAAACATTCTTCTTAATGTCAGGAACATGCAACACCCTGTGCAACGTCCAGACTCGTCCAGAGGAGAACCTCAAGTTGACTTGTCCCGACCCTAGCACCCTGGCCGCAGAATCGTTCCCCATCTTCACAGTCCCACCGCTGCAGGTCTGATAAGAAGAAAACAATGTTCTGTCAGAACATATGTTCACATTGGCTCCCGTATCCACGAGCCACTCATTTGGATCATGGATATGGTATAGTTCAGGTTTTACAGAGACATACCCCTCGCTAGCCCCGAGTCCCATAGTGATCATGTTCACTTGTGGACTCCCGTCTGTAGCCTTAGGTTGAGCCTTCAAGGACGGACAGTCCTTCTTCCAATGGCCAACCTGATTACAGTGCCAGCAGGGTTTATTCTTTGCCTTTTTCTGGATCTTGCCCTTTGGTTTCATTTTATTGTTATTGTGACCCTTTCCCTTTTTATCTTTGCCCTTCGAGGTCATGAAATTGACCTTAGCCTGAATATCAACAGGAAGCACAGGTTTTTGTTTCCTGTGTTCCTCCTCTATGGCAATTGCCACCATCAAGTCATCCATAGAGATTTTCCCCTTTCTGTGTTTCAGGGTCATACCGAAGTCTTCCCATGACTTGGGAAATTTCTCTATGATGCACATGATCTGAAACTTCTCTGGAAGTTTCATTTCGGCATCCTCTAGACCATGGAGCAAGAGTAAAAACTCGTGTGCTTGTTCAGAAATAGACTTCCCCTCGGCCATGGAAAACTTCAAGAATTTGGCTACGGAGTATTTCTCAATACCGAGATCTTCGGTGTTATACTTCCGGTCCAAGTCTTCCCATAGTCCCTTCGCAGTCTGCGTGGATGAACAATATACGTCAAACAACGTGTTGGACAGAGCCAACAGGATGCAACCATGACATATACGGTCGCATTCCTTCCACGCAGATTGCGCCTTATGGCTATCGGGTGAGGGGTTTTCCGCCTCCACCGTAGGACAGTCGGTTTCAAGCATCGAGATTAACCCTATGGTGGTTAACCAGATCTTCATGCGTTGTTGCCAACGCTTAAAATTCTGTCCACCGAATTTTTCAGGCATACCCGTCATATCTATCCTCGATTTAAACATTGTTTCCGACATTCTAGAATCGGTTCGGGATATCTTCTCTAAGATTGTTGTAAATAAGATTACCAGTTCATACATTAAACAGTATAAAATCGGATCCAAATGAATTAACAGAGAAACGATGCAGATTAAAATCATATTAATCATATGTTTCCCAATCATTATCCGATTATTCAATGTAAACAGGAACCGATTAAAAGAACAGAAACACAAATACGGGCAGGATCCAGAAAGGGTAAAGCAATAAACGTAGCCCGAGCCCGAGCCGGAGCCGGAGCCGGAGACGGAGCGGAGCGCGCGCGCGCGCGTGTGTGGTCCTCCATTCCTCCTCTCTACTATTGCTACAAGAGCTTGGGGTGTGGACTCATATTTAAGTCCACCAAAAAGTTTAGTTCTCCCCGGTGTGGGACTAAACTTCCACCCAAACTCCCATATTTCAAATTTGGGAATTCCCAACTTACCCTCCAAACCATTTGGTTTCCCAATTGAAACCAAATTGAATGCCAATTGTAATTACATAGACTTTCCAATTAAAGTCTAAATACAACTTTAAATACAACAGATAAACCCTTGGTAAGGTTGCATTGCTTGAGGCATTCTCCGTTAATGCCCTTCTTCTTGTTTTGAAGACAAGTTTTAGTAAGGGTGTACCTTGTAAAAGGGATGGACTCCACCAGAAGTAGTTCATGTAGTGAGAGTTTGTATGGCATGGCCAAGCTCAGGTAAAGAATGTAGTCATGTGTATGGTAAACTTGTATAAATTTATGTGCATCGCGGTTGGTTTGGTTATTTGTTATCTATGAGTATTGAAGCTAAAGTCTTATTTGTTCCATTTTCCTTATAAGCACTATTCACCCCTCTCTAATGCATCTTCATCTAGTACCAGAGCATCCGGGTATGGTGATTTCAGCATCATTTCTGTATACCAATAATTTTAGCTCAAATAAAGCAAACAACCGCATTGAAGGACAATCAACCAACGGTTCGTCCTACTACGACGGAATTGGATACCCTCATTGGAAGAAGAAGATGACGAAGAAGATTGATCTTAAGTCCAACATAAGAAATCTTTCTCCATGGAAGATTACAGAGAAGGAATTCAAAATTCCTATAATGAATTCAACTAGGTATCTCAATTTGAAATGATCTACGAGATCCGGAGATGTCTTCGAGTCACTCATGAAGGGACAAACCAAGTTAAGAAATCCAAGATCGGTGTGCATATGAATGAGTTTGAGTTCATCAAAATAAAACATGGTGAAGCCTCAAAGAAATGACTACAAGATTTACAAATATAATCAATCCACTAAGGTCTCGACAAGAAATATTCAACTAAAACAAGGTTGAAAAACTCATACGAGCTCTCACCAAGCAATGGAATCCAAAGATCATAGCTATTGAAGAAGTTAAAGACCCTAGAAAGCTCACTCAAAGGTCTCGGCGAGGAATATTTAACTGAAGACAAGGTTGAGAAGTTCATGCATGCTCTCACCAAGCAACGACGACCAAAGATCACGTCTATTTAAGAATCTTAGCAAGCTCACTCTTGAAGACTTATTAGGAAATATGATGACACATGAAGTTGGCTTTTAAAAGATGAGAAAGAAGACAAATGAAGAATCCAAGAAAGTTAAGGCTCTTGCTTTAAAAAAATAATTTCTCTGACTACGAAACAACTAAAGATGAAGAAAACAATGTGTTCGTCTCTAGAAATTCCAAAAGTATGTCAAGGATAGAAGAAAGCCAAGAAAGAACCTTCCCAAGAGGAATGATGATCTGACCATCTGCTATGGTGGTGATAAACCCTTTTTGGGTCATTTTTTTAGCCACAAGAGGAGGAAATATGCTACGTGTCCGCCCCAATTACATTAAAAAGAAGGATATAGAAAAACTAACAGGAGTCATGAGTCAAGGAGAATTTTGGTGTGAGAGACTACATTTCTACATAAAAATGCTGAGAGACAAAAACCACACAATTCCTAGCTAGCCACAAAGCCCAAATAACTGATAGTGGAAAGAGGAGCTCGCGTCTGGTCTGTCTTGCAAAAAACGAGAATCCCAGAAAGTATCCGAGTTATGCAAATTCACCCAGTCAAAATCCAGTTCAGGCCAAATGCAAGAGGGAATACCACAACTAAAAAGGAGGTGCTCCACCGTCTGAATCTCCTCATCACAAATGGAGCATAAAATTGAAACACATGCAAAGAGTCTTGCACGACAGTCCCTAGTCATGATGCACCTGCGTGAGAAGCTGTTGATTGTAGTGACAATCTACCTAATTATCGTTGACACGCCTTTTGTTATATGCATCTAGAAGTTCCACGATAGATTCATTTGCAAGAATTCGTGTATCTGGTTCCACTTGACATGGAAAAGGCTTTTTTTTTGCTTTGGAATTTCGAATTTATTGCATATATCTTAATGTATGTGCTATTGTAAATAATTGTTAACTGAAGTCATATGTAAAATGTACTTAAAAGACAACAAGAAAGCAAAATCTGAAAGAGTAAACAGGTAACAGTAAAAACATAGAAAGATGGTTAACTTGCTGAAATGATGACACTTCTGACAGCTTATAGTAAGAAAATAGAAAGATGGCTAACTTACTGAAAGGATGACACCTCTGACAGCTTATAATTTTCTTGGGAATGCTAGCAACCATGTGCCAATCTGCTCCTCCCATTTGGCATCGTTCTTGCAATAAAGGGCATCCCTCGATACGCAGTTCCTCCAAAGATGGAGGCAAACCAGTTTCAGGTAATGACTGCATGACTGGACAATCCACAATAGATAGCTTCTTGAGTGAAGAAAGGACTTGCAAGTTTGTTTTTAAGTGCTTCAGATATTTGCACGATCTGATTTCTAGACACTCAAGGAATGTGAGTTGTTCTAACCCAGCTCCGGAAATCTTTCCAGGAAATGTTAGTTGGGGGCATCTACAAAGTCTGAGTTCACGTAGTGATGAAGGTCCACATGCAAACATTTCACTACCAAGTCTAGGACAATCTGAAATATCTATCCTTCTGAGAGAGATCAAATCTTGCAAGTCCAAGGAAACCAGATTATCACAGTAATGAATTTGCAGATCTTCTAATGCAATCAATTTAAGCCTGGGGAAGACTATGAGGTCTGGACAAGCCCTGATGTTCAATAATCGGAGACAAGTAAAGTTAAAATGCTGCGGGAACCATTCTAGTTTCATCAGCTCTTTGCTATCTTCAATCTCTAGCTTTTCTAATTTTTCCAGATGCCTAAGCACTCCTTGTCCCAGCAATGATGATAGTTTTATACAGCCTTTCACAGACAACTGCTTGAGAGAGATGATGTGTTCTTGCAAACAAGCTGACACAGAGTCATAATCATGAGCTTCGACAGCATTTAGGTTCTTGACTCGTAGGCAAACATCACGACGACGTTCATCAGGATAATCGGGAAAGTTGCTTGCATATAGGAGGAAAATGTGTATATCCCCACTATCTTTTTTTTGCACCTCATCTGCTGCTCGGCCTTGAGAGAAATTATACGGCATCCACGAAGGCTTTTCTGCCCATTTTGTATCTGTTACACTTTCATTATAAAAACAAATCTCCAATCTTTCAAGTGAATTCAAGTGCTGCAATGTCTGCTCAACACAGGACTTCAAGCTTCTGAAGCCATTTTCGTACGAACACGAAAAGGATGGCATAGATAAGCTTCCAAGCAAGATAAAATTCGATATGGCGATGAATCCAGGACATTTCTCAATTTTAAGACATTCAATTGCTGATGGCAAACGAAAACTTTCTAGCTTTGGACAATCTTCAATCAAGATTTTCTTGAGACAAGGAAATGTTTGCTTTGACGTCTCGAACCATTTCTTCAAACCATGCATATGGCGTATCACCAGATTCTCTAAGCAAGGAAAAACTACCCCACCTCCTCGATGAGAATCAACATATTCTACAGAAGGGAGGTATTCGATCTTTAGAGAGATAAGGTGTTGGAGGGTACCAAGAGGTGGTAGGACTTTCCAAAACGAGCAGTATCGCAAATGTATAGATGTCACATTGTAGATAGAATGGTTATCCATCCAACTTGGTGATCTCGATCCTCTATGTCCAATAATCGAGAGTAGTGCGATCTCCGGTGGAGGCTGCAGATTATCCAGAACCTTATCTTCATGCTCATTGGACATTGAATTTGGTGACCACTTAAGGATGAGCTCATGAAGGTGTATCTTCTTTTTGAGATCAGCTTGCTTTGCATCTTTTTCGTCGATAACATTCTGAATATCTGTGATGGTAAGCCTCCCATGAAGCTGATTCATGTACTGAAGCTCGCTTATCTTGTGTCCCTCATTCACCGAGACAACAAAAAGTCCCAACTCTTGGAGTGAAGTCAACTTGCCAATGCCAGGAATCTCAGCAACCAAGTTCTCTGTTGTGCTTAGGTAGTGCAAGTTGATTAAATTCAGCACGGCTGGAGTGATCTTTTTAAGATTACGACATTCTCGTAGTTCCAACGAGAAGAGATTATAGAGTTTGGATATAGTTGAGGGGAGCACCTCAATTCTAGTATGACTGAGGTCCAAGAATCTCAGATGTATCAGATCCCCAACAGATTCAGGTACTTGAGTTATCTTGCTTCCACTTAGATCCAGTACACGGAGGCAGTTTGCTCGAGTAAATATATCATCTGATAAAATGAGGTGACTATCAAGAAGGTCATCAATGTACTGATCTACATAAATCAGGCTTCTCATCTTACCATGCAACTTATCTTCAATTACCTTCGATTTCGAAATGGAGAACGACAGGTGGCGGCAATGCTTTTCAAGAGCTTGCTTCTCGTCTTCACGATCGATCCTCATACATCCTTGGTTTGAAACATGTTGTGTCAAATCATGAAACAGATCATACATAATATAACGAGAATTGATCTTCTGGAAAAATGACATGCTCAGTAACTCCTCGAAGTAGGCATTCCCGACATCTTCATACCTTCTCTCTGTTTTCGATTCAATGAAACCTTGAGCTATCCATAACTTAACCAACTTTGATTTGACGAACTCGTATCGTTTGGGAAACAATGAACAATATGCGAAGCATCTCTTCAGGTGTGGAGGGAGGTCCAGATAGCTTAATTTCAAAACGGGCAAGATGCTATGCTCACTCCCTGATGATTCCCATATTTCACCATCCAAGATCTCTCTCCACCCCCTTGGTACCTTTGAGGACAAGATCCTTCCAACTGTTTTAACCACCAGAGGAGCCCCATTAAATCTGTCCACTATTTTCTGGCAGATCTCCTGGGAAACATGTGACTTCTCGACGTTCATGTGACCGGATGCACTCTTCTGAAGAAGTTGCCGGCAGTCATCAAATGAGAGGCCCTTGAGAAGAATGGGAGCAATCGTGCCCATCGTATCAGCAACACCGCCTTTGCGCGTCGTCAACACAACCCTGCTAGCTTTATCACCTTGTATCAGAGGTGCTCGGACGATCTGCCATGCATGGGAACTGACATTCAGCACATCATCTAACACTAGCAAGAACCTCTGGCCTTTCAATTTCTTCGAGAGCTTGTTCTGAATCACATCCAAATTATCAACCTCTGGCTCCTTCTTCTCTGTAACAGACTCCAAGATCTGTCCAATGATACGCTTGACATCAAAATCACTGGACACGCAGACCCACATCCTGAATTTAAAGAAGCTTTTAACCCTCTCATCGTTGTAGATCAGCTGGGCCAATGTGGTCTTCCCGATACCAGGAAGGCCGACTATCGGAAGCACCGGCAGATCATTGCAGTGGCCGTCAGTGCTGTCGCCGGAATGCTGCATCGAATCCCAGCCCAAGAGGGTCTCCATGATTTGATCTTTCTCAGAGCTTCTACCAATGTAATCATCATGAGGAAGCGAGCTGGTCTCCCGATAGATGCTCCTCTCGACGTTCGAGCCGCGATTCGAATCCTTCAGAGCAGAGGTGTTGAAATTCGCATTCTTGCGTGCGATATCCTCCAGCGCCTTCCTAGCATCATCGATCTTCCGGCCTATTCTATGGCGGAAACCGAGCTGAGAAGGGTTCAAGAAGTGGAAGAATGACATGAATTTGTCCCGTTTACGGACGCGGGCCGTGGTGGCGCCGCCGTGCGGAGTCAGTGACGGAGGATGTTTACATTCAATGGTTTGGCGCTGGCACTCGTAGAGGAACTCGTCAACTACGTCGTCGGCGTCGTACACGGCAGATTCAAGATCGTCCAGCCACTTAGCAAGGGCTTCGTCGACGATGATGCGCTTGCCGGCTTCAACGAGCAGGGGTTTGACGTGATCGACCACCTCCCTGAGCCGATTGAACTCACTGGAGACACCGTAGAGCTCCATCGCCTTGCTCACTATAGGCTTCACCAATTCTGTGTAGAGCGATTCGACCACATCCCCCATCTCTGAAGGGGGGAATGGCCGCTTCAGTTCTCTTCGCCGGGAAGAAGAGCCAAATGGGTGCAATGCAATGCAATGCAGATGGAACGGCAAGGGATGGGACAGGGTGGAAGAAGAGCCAAATGGATGCAACGCAGTGCAGTGCAGTGCAGTGCAGTACACATGAAACGGCAAGGGATAGGATAAGGTGGTCGATTTGTGGCGAAGCGGAGACTCCACTCCAGTGCAGTTGACTTGCATTTGCAGATGAAGTCGTCGAGCAGGAGGAGGATCCTCTGCTATAGTGGGGATTGCAGCAGAGGCGCTGTAATCTCCAATAAATCTTTTTTTGTGATTTAGATTCTTTAATCCAACCTTATAGATTGAATTTTAGAATAATGTTCTTTGCATCTTCCAAATTTTGTTTAAATCCGAGATTATTTTTTATTTTATCTTAATGGTTGAAGATTCGGATTTTTTTAAATGGAGTTAAAGTTACTTTGATCTTGACCGATTGTTTGACCATTAAGATAAAATAGCAAATAATTTCGGAATTAAGTGAACTTTGGAAGATATGTATAACATTAATCTAAGATTCAATCTGTAAGGTTGGATTTTAGAATCTAAATCACAAAAAATCTATTAAGGATTACAACACTTCTGCTGCAATCCCATCTACGGCCGCGGATCCTCTTCAATGCGTAGGTCCCACTTCGGGCCCAAGGACAACGACATTGGACCAACAACCGGCATGATCACGAGTGGACGAGACCGGTGGGGGCACATTGGGTTGGGGTTGGACGAAGCATGGGATCAAATTTCACCGAAATTCGGTCGAATTTCGATTTCTGTGGGTGACCGAAATTCGATCGAAATGGCCTATATCAACTGATATTTGGGTGCCCTAGTTAAAAAACTGACCGAAATTCGATCGAAATTTCGTTTCGGTTAGTCACTGAAATGAAATCGAAATCCGACATTTAAGGCCTTGGGACGAAGCCATGGAGGAGGATAGCAAGAGAATAGTAATCGATAACCCTTCAACGACAGGTGTTTTGGATGGAGAGGGTGGTTCCGTTGGAGATGGATGTGGAAGAGGCTACTCGACTCTTTTGGGAAAATTACAGCACATGTGATGCATGTGCTGTAATTGTGATTTTTTTATAATTTTAATTTTCAAAATCCAACCTTGTAGATTATCTTCCAAAATTCTCTCAAATACGGGAGCATTTACTATTTTATCTTAATGATCAAATGTTCAATTTTTTTAAATATGATTTAAGTTGCTTAAATATTGACCGAATATTTGACTATTAATATAAGCAAATGCCCTCGGATTTGAGCAAATTCTTGAGGATATGTAGTATATTAGTGGAATTATAATCTGTAAGGTTGGATTTCGGAAATCAAAATCACAAAAATGCAATTACTACACCTATTACGACAGAGGATCCTCTTCGTCTGAATGTAGTATATGATGCTATGATTGAGTTGCAATCAGGATAGTTTTTAAGGGATTTAACTGATATTGTAAAAAGGCAAAACTGTGATTTTTTTAAGAATATAGGGGCAACAAAAGGGCAAGACATATTCCTAGTGCTGGTCTAGTATTCATTTTAGGGGAGTTGTCCAAGTCAACAACATTAGATTGTAGAATGTACGAACTACACTATAGTATTTTCATGTTAATCATGTAGGCTCATTCACTTCTCTACCTTTTACAACCATCCATAAATTTCCCTTTAATATGTTACGGTGACTCACCTCGTCCAGCATTGCTTGCCCAGTGATGATGTATGTGTAACACACACCAACACACACAAAATAGTGGGGTCTTACCATTTTCATGGTAAGCTCCCAATCCCATCCTATTATTTTTAATTATGTGACTGAAATTATTAAGTTTAAAACCTTAATGACTAAGGCATGTTAACTTAGACTCTCATGATCACAGAAATCAAGTGTCCTCAAATCCTCAAGCCTTGAGTGAATGTGAATGTGTTAGGAATACATCAACTCCTTGGTTAGTGACTTTTTGTGAATTTTGTCTTTTACATTTTTTATGGATTTTAAATTTACAAAAAACTTTTTTTTATTAATTCTTCAGAGAGATAATGACTGGCCCAGGCTAATATGAATAATTGCATCTACTTCTAGCCAGTATGTGTGTAAGTATGGACCGTTAGACGGACCTGTGTTACTTGAAAATGGAGCCATATACAGTTTCTTATAAACCACCCACTCTGCTAAGGGAGATCAAAGTTCCCTCACTGAAGAGTAGCTACTCATTTTTAAGCCTAATAGTCAGAGTCTCTATAGAAGAAATATTTTTAATTTTTTTCCAAATTTTTATGGAATTTTTTTGAAAAAGGTTGATTTAAATTACAAAGACATTAGTCCCTCAATTTTAAAAATATTTTTATACAAATTTTACAAAAATCACTTCACTAACATACCAAAACCCTAGCTCAAAAAAGTTTTCAAAAATTTTAAAAACGAGCTATGGCTTAGTAAATATACAGTAATATACGGTATACCCCCTATACTTTACCAATGATATGTCCTCATAGCATAAGTTTATGAAGCCATATCTCCGATTAATTATAAGAAGATATAGCGGAATTGATGAGGAGAGCCCTCCTATACTTAGGTCAAAAATGACGAAAGAAGGCTGATAGAGGGATGATGGAAGGATCGAGTCCCCCCAACACTTAGGCTGAAAATAGTCTCAGTATAAGATCTGGAATTAGGAGAAGGGTGGGGGGGAGGTGAGTGTATATGTTCTAGTGTGTCAAGGGGGAGGGGGGGGGGCAGATCATCTAGTGATCTGCTTCTTTTTTTTTTCTCTTTTTTTTCTTATTTTTCTTTACACATGTGAGCCCTCAAATGAGAACCGCTAAAATCATGTTACATTTTTTACAACATGAAAATGCATGAGGAGCTGACTAATCTTCTTTGAATTCTTTATCTTTTCTTTTGTGACCTTCTCAGTGGGAGCTCCCAACTCCACGCCTCTACGGAGATCAAGCATCCTCGATCTTTATGGGCCCTGTCACAAAAGGAAAATATTATAAAAATAGCAAGAAAAATAATCAACAAAATGATGCAAGAAATACATAAAGAGAAGACTTGCAATTTTTGAAAATATTCACAAAAATTATTTCAATAAAATTCGATAAACAAATAAATGTGAGTCGTGTTCCTGACAATGACGTCATTTGATGAACGTCAAATTTGAATCTTTAATAGTAAGGGAATGTCGTAACATAGGAGGCAAATTTGGTTCAACAAAGACCACAATTTCAAATATATGTATATTATTTAACTTAAAAAGTTACCAAGGTCGAACATATGGACACGAGCCTCTTTAATATATTTATCAAATTTTATCTATTTAATCTATGATTATCTTCTCATATTAAGACCTTCATGCATATGCTCAATAAAATGTATATTAAACAGTGCAATTATATGATGCATGTAATTTTTACAGTTTTTTAGATGCAATTATAAAATGATACATACATGAACAAAATGTATGATTAAATGCAAAGGATATGCATGCAAACGATTACTATGAATATGCCCTAGAAAATATGAGCACAAATTATAAATTATTATCAGAGCCAAATTGATTGTCAAAATAAAGATCGAATATCTATTAATGACAAGGAAATATCAAGCAAGAGACACTATATATCAAAAATTAACCATAATTCATTTGGTGTCAAATCAGAAAATTAGTAATGTCATTAGATAGAGGGAGAAATAAGCAACAAAATGACACTGGAATCATGCAATTGGGAACTAAAATGCTTAAGATATGAAGTAAACAGTTCAAGGGATTAAATGTAAAAACAATGCGAGCAATAAAAGATAAATAATCACAAATAGGTCCTTAAAGGGACCTATAATTTAGCAAAACCGACAAGGGCCCTCTATAAATTTTCCATTATGTGTAAAGGCATTTATGCATTTTTCAGAACCGGCAAGGACCTCCCTGCAAAATACCCATGTGCGCACGCGAGGCACACGCCTGGGGACTTAAATGCAATATCCAAAAGTTTTAGGGTCATCATTGCATATTGCCCAACTCCGCACGTGTAGGGCACGTGGGGGGGGGGGGGGGCTAGGCTTGGAAGGTGGCTTAGGCTCAGGCCACATGGCATCATCTTGTGTTTCGTCTCTTGGCATGAGCCACCCGACCCTATAGGTTCAGCATGGAGGCTCGGGCGGTTGACATGGCTTCATTTGGACCGTCCGATCCAGATGATCAGATGATAGTTGTTATTCTTGCTCCGCCGCATGTTGTCAGAGGAGGCTGCACTCCGACAACCTTCATCTAGCTCCTCCGTGCTCCGAGGGGCAACCTGATGGTCGAGGAAGGTCCTTGAGGATTTGTCATTGAAGCTTCGACGACAGAGGAGGCTCGAGGATGGATGGAAGCTGCTGGAGATGAAGCTACACCGGAGGCTAAGTTGTAGAACATGGCCCTGGACAAACTCCAGCTAATGAAGATCCTGCAAGATTAGTTGAAGCCGAAGCAGTGTGTGTGGTTTTGTGAGGTGAGTGGAGGGTCGTTGGGTGATGGGAGGAGGAGGCCCTTGGCTTCTTCTCCGGAGGAGCAGGGAAGAAGGGGGTGGAGGAGGTTCTAGAGAAAGGGGAAGGGGCGAGCGATGGTGTTGGCAAGGGTGAGGGTGAGATGGAGGAGCTTAAGAGGTGGTCATGCGAGGGTGAGAGCAGTGTTGGGAAGTGGGAAAATAAAGAGAAAATAGAATAAAAATTAGGGGCGGAGGTACCTCGAGGTTGGGAGAAGAAGACGACGGTCGGGGAGGCTTGGGCTAAGGTCCAAGGGACCTCGGATCGTCGCCCAACGAGGTCAGTTGGGACTTGGAGCTCGTGCAGCCGTCGGAGGTGCCGTAATCATGGTCATGTTGACCATGGGTCAACACTGGGGATGGACGACCATTGTCGCCAATCCACCCGCCTCCGTATGTCACAAAGAGGCAGAGGATGGCTAGGCTGAACCCTAGGAATGGTGGACGAAAGTAGAAGGAGGCAGAAATGTTGTCTTTATAGGTGGAGGAGTTTGGGCATTTCTGCAGTGGGGAAACGTTTTGCAACAGTGCACAAGGAAGGTGGAGAGGTGAATGAAGCGTTGCGCGTGAGGCGGGGGAGTCTGGGCTACGCGGAGGTAGCGTTAGGTCATGGGGTAAGTGATAAGTGTGTGCTCCAAAAATGGAAGGGAAAGCAGGTCGATGAGGCACAGACCATGAGGTTAAACGCTACTGGAGGTGGAAGAAGAAGTCAGGACTGTTGGATCTTGGGATCCAAGGGTCCTTGTGGAGGCAGGACGGGGTAGTTTGGATCAGATCCATCAAATCTGATCTACGAGTGAGGGAAGAGCGGAAACAGGTGGCTTGGATGAAGTTATGGAGATGGATCCGTTGGTCAAGATGTTACGAGTGACGTGACAGAGGAAGAACAATTGGATGGTACGCGATCAGGTGGTCTAGAAGAGAGCGGGAGTGAATGGATGCGATTTCATCTAGGAGTGGGATCTGGCGGCTGGAAACCAAGCGAAAATAAACGGGTGAGGTGGAGGTGCCCAGAGGAGGACCTGACGGTCGAGGATGAGGCTGAGTGGAGGGTAGAGGATGGGCGCACCACTGGCCGCTCCAGAAAATCCAGAAAATACAAAAATAAGGAAAAATATGAAAGAAATAGTTAGAGACAAAATTAGGAAAAAATCAAAACATGAAAGTTGTAGATCTTGATGAGATCTATAAGTTTCATGTATGACAAAAAGTCAAAAGAGGTCATTTGTACAAATGTTTATTTTGGGGGTATTTTTAAAGGGATAAAAACACTGTTTTTTGCTTTTTAGCTTTTTTTGTTTTTTATTTCTTCTGAAGGTTAGGGAAAATATAGACAATTAATTAATCTAACTCTTATAATTTTTAATAAGATATAAAAACAAAGAATATGGAAGTACTTAAATACAATAAATATAGTTAGAATACATGTTAATTATACACAGTTTCTGTACAATATAAGACAAGATAAAAATAATGAATTATTAGAAAATTTTATTGAATTATTTAAGCAAGGAGTTTAATATGTGGATTTTAACACGATGAATACAAGATTCATCACTCAACCAAGCTATTGAGTTAATCTAACCTATCTTCAATCCAATGGCTGAATTAAACCAAAAGCAAAAAAAGGAAAAAATTACCCCCACCCTCCCCCTTCCTTCTCCAACCCCTCCCCCTTCCTCTACCCACAATCCGTCAACCACCTCCCCTCTCTTCCTCCTCCAACCCCCTCCACCTTCCTCCGCCCCTTCAAACCCACCTGATTTTTTTGCATCTCCCCTTCCTTCACCGAACACCTCCCCTCCTCCTCCTTCCTCTGCCCAAAGCCCGTTGATCGCCAACTCCCTCTTCCTCCTCCAGCCCCCTTTCCTCTACCCATTTATGCGCACCATGATTTTTGCAGCTCCCCCTTTCTTCACCGACCACCTCCCCCCATCCTCCTCTAGCCCCTTCACTCCCTTTCCTTTGCCCATAATTCATCGACTACCCCCCCCCCCCCCCAAATCCATACACATAAACCTTGTTGTTTCTGTTGATAGCTGAATACCACCCTCAAGGCAACATGATTGTGAAGTAGAGGTGGTATTGATGGTTGACAAAGCCCACGATACGTAGTTGATCACACTAGCAAACAGAGAGGCAACCACGAATGGAGGATGGTGGTGGTGAGCAGAAGAGAGGAGGGGTCTGTTGACACAATCGCCACCTGCATCGAGGAGGTCTGAAAAGGGGGAGTCCCTTAAAGGGTGAATTATTTAAATACTTGATGGATTTCATCATAGTTAACGTAGAAACATATGGAAGTTAAAACATGGATATACTATGTAAGAGTTAAGAACTATTCAGGGTTCTAGGTGTAGTTATGAATTATGAATTCTCAAGCCCAATCTCTTACTGAATTTCTTTTGGGTCTGGCACCTGAGTTGCAAGGATTGGTGAATGTAGCATGCAGAGGTTCTTACTTCTCCAAGGACGTGGATACAATGTGTAGTATATACGAGGAGATGGCATACATTCACATGACTCTCTCTTTCTCACAGTCACATGTTTCCAAAGCCACAAAGTCAACACAGGAATGTGTCCACTGGGGGGCAATCCCAAGCATTGGTGTGAGGGCCGTCGAGGAGAGGGTGGGGAGTACTCTTGACATCATGAAGAACGATGCGAAGAAAAAAGGGGTAGTCAGCCACCCACCCGAGTCTGGGGAACAACCGTTAAAGATAAAATCGAGGATTTTTGTATACGACCTGTCTTCGACCGTATAATTACTATCGTTTGACTCCCTTTGCAACCCGAGAAGATGTACCAGAAGTACCTAAAGGGTTTTTTCCTTCTGTTCATGCCTTTGCCTATTCTATTTATTTGAGTTTATTTAATTACATACATGTTTTGTTTTACCTTTCCGACTAGTTAATCCATAAAAAAAGAATATTGTATTGATCATCAAATATTTCAATGCATTTTTGCCTTAAGATCCTACGAATATTAGATTAAATGAAACAAAATAAAAATACATGAAGTGGAATGCGATTTATTAGATTTATTGACCATAAAAAATAGTCAATTAAGCAATAAAAAAGCATCCAGGTTGTTGTTGTTGGAATTGCATATAGTTAAAGTTTTAAGAGAGAGAGAGAGAGACATAATTGTTAAATAGGAAAGTAAAGGAAAAACTACATGTAAAAGAAACCATCTCAACTTTGAAAAAAAAACAATAGTAATAGTGTCACTTGTTCTTCAACCATATTATGGGTTATCTTTAATCGTTTATATTTAATAGTATCGTCTCGTCTTATCTTTACTAAGCTTTTTCCAAGATATGTAAACATAAAGTATTTGTGCAATGGATATGAATAAGTTTTATTATCATCTCATTTATCTGTTAATTCTGAAACTTAATGTTTGAACTTTCAATTCTATTGGCTCATTTGTTACATAAGTTAAGATAAGAATAAAGATGTTATTAACCACCTTGCTAAAATAAAAAGAAAGTATTATAATTGCTAAATTAATACCATGTATAATCTTTTTTTAAAAAAATAGAGAACACATGCAGATTCTACCAATCACACAACCCATATTTTCATATGAAGTAAGAACAAAATCACATGGGTGAAATAATAATGGAAAGTAGATTCTACATTTTTAAAAATAAACTAGGTTATTTTTTTTTTAGAAAAAAAACTCTCACATTAAGAGTATAACTTCGTGTATAAGGTATTGTCTCAACAAATAAGCATGTGGATGCAACATGTATCTTTCCAAAGTTCATGGCAAAATCAACCGCAAAAAAATATAAAACTAGTCAAAAAATATACCATTGCCTTATGTTTTTTCTATTGACGTGAACTTATGAAAAATAAAGAAAGAGGGAATTAGACAACTGCTTGGTCAACATTAAAAAGAAGAGAGAAAAAAGAGCAACAACTAGTAAGGGAAATGTTTTACATAGCAAGATAAGTAAGATGGCAGTTCCTATTGCAATGGACGACAACCAATAGGGAGTTTGAAAGTGTCATCCAAATCTATCGTATATCAATTGAAATAAGCCAATCATTGTAATAAATAGTTTTTTTCGGGTAAGCCCATATAATTAAATTTAAGCCAATTATTTTTTCCTTATATTTGAGATTGTGAATTTACTTTAATGCTTTTAGATCAATAATGACAAAGAGGTCAATCACCGCTTACTTTACAAAGACGACGAATGAAAGCAATAGTAAAAAAAATATACTCCTCTCTCAAAATTCAGAAGGAGATAGACTTCCTCCTAAAATTTTAGGAGTTAAGGTACACAATTATGTGATGGTTCATTGGAAAGAGATATGAGGCTACATAAAATGATATGAGGGTATCCTCATGATAAAAGATAGGACATAAATACACATTTATTTAAATTTGGGACCTTACCAATATATTATGGTAAACTATCCATATAATAGCAACGAGAAACAACGTGGATGCATGCTTCCATGTATTTTGGTTTAGACAACATTCATTGTTAGTGCATTTTACTTTCCTTACTATTTTTTTTTCGGGTAAGCCCGAAGCAGGGCATAAATATTGTTATGGTTGACGGATTTTGAAATTGGAAGAAAGTGAACAACAAAAATGAAGGTTCTACACATAATTTGACAGAAGAAAGCATGAGAAACTTCATGAATAAAGCACAATATATTGAACATGTCGTCAAAAAATAAGATATCAAGCAAATTCAAAAAAGTTGATTACGTTTGAGGATTACAATTAATGTAGCTCATTGGCTATCATCCCAAGAATGTACATTCAGAGGAAATGATGAACAACCAAAATCTCCCAATCGTGGTAATTTCACCGGATTAGTTAAATTGGTCGCATTTTATAACGACGAGATAGAAAAGGTTGTATTAGAAAATGCACCAGGTACTGCTAAATATACGTCATCAGACATTCAGAAAATTATTCTTGCGATTATTGCTGGTAAAGTAAGAAATGTTATTCATGATGAAATTGCAATTGCTGCCTTTTTTGTGTTATAGTTGATGAAGCAAGAGATGAAGGAAAGAGAGAACAAATTGCTATTGTTATTAGATTTATTGATAGAAGTGATTTTTTACGTGAAAGATTTTTTGAGTGGTACATGTACCGGATACAAGAGCAATTACATTAAAAAATATATTATTTGATGTTCTTTTGCAAAATAATCTTAATTATAAGAAAATTAGATGTCGAGGATAATATGGAGCTAGCAATGCGAATGAAATGGATTACAAGACTTAGGGATGAAAAGGAATATGAATATATTCGTATCCGATTCACTATCATATTCGTTTTTTACGTATTTTGACATTCGTATTTGTATTCATTTAAAAATGGATGCATATATGGATATTAGTTTGATATTCGCCGATGTTCACATTCGTATTCATATATTTGTTTTCGTACATAAGTATAGTAATATAATTATTTTTTAATTGTATGTAACACTATTTTATGATTGCATTCACCGTTGTTGATATAATTGTTATGAAAAGAATATGTTAAGTATATCTATTTTATGTGTAAACAATCCTAAACATGTATATTTTTGTTAGTCTATCAAAATATTTGTGTTATTATTCGTATCTGATTCGTATTTGTTTTTAAGGATATTGTAACACATTTCTCATATCTGTCAATATTCATATCCACATTCGTATTTGTATTTCACATTGATATAGCCATATATATATATATATGTATATATGTATGTATGTATTTGTATTGCCTAGCTATGCTATTTAGATCACCTTTCAATTGGTAACCCAGATTAAGGGATTGTTCGAGAGGACTACTTAGTACTTATCTATACTTATCTAAAGGTGGCCCATTACTTATACCTATATGATGTAATTTATTTTTGTTACATTCAAGGTGTTTGTTTGACATCATGTAATAAAGGCGTAAATTGTTAATTTTTATGTTATTTTACTTTACATTTAATACATGGTCATCCTTCATTCTTAATGAAAATGGTTGTAGTTGGTCGTGTAAATGTTTAGTATTTGATGTTGGATGACTCGAATTTGTGTTTGTTAGAGTAATTTTATCATTTAGTATTGTTTGTCCTCTTTATGTAAATTACCCATAGAGCTTTTCTCCAATATAAGAGAGCTCTAGGGTTAATGGAATTTTATCTCATTCATTCCCTTCAACATGGTATCAGAGCGACGGTCCTAGGCCGGAGTTCTTGAACCCTAACCCTACCCCACCGCCGCCCTTCTCTCTCTCATTCTTTCTCGAGATTGGCGCAACCCCCGTGCGCCTGCGCCATCGCGCGAGTCCTCTGCGCCCTGTGCGCCTTGTGCGCCCTGTGCGCCATCGCGCGAGTCCTCTGCGCCTCCGTGCCCATCGCCTTCGCGCACCCATCGTGCCCTGTGCCCATCGCCATCGCCATCGCCATTACGCGAGCCCAGTGCGCCACCTCCTCTCGCCTGGCGATCATCTGAGCCATTACGCGAGTCGCTCCCTCTGAAATCTCGCCTGGCGATCATCTGCTCTCTCTCGAGTCGCTCGTTCATCTGAAATCTCGCCTGGCGACTCCTCTCGCCATCGCGTGTAGCGCCTATCGCCGGTAGCCTGCAATCGCATCTGAAGCCTCCCGCCTGTAGCGAGCATCTGAACCCTAGAGAACCCGCGATACTCCTTCTGGCGCGATAACCCTCTTGGCGCAAGGGTCCAGTACTGTGCCATCTAGGCTCTCGCTGTGCTGAGCCATCTCACGCATGTCCAGTTCGCGGTGCTGAGCCATCTCGCCTGTCCTGTGCATGTGCTGAGTCCCTTGCTGTGCGCCTCCTGTCACGATGTCCTGTGCGGTCATATAACCGCGTGCCTTCCTGCGCACAGAACATGTGTAAGTCCAGTGCCTGTAGCGTGCCTAGCTTTGCACGCAAGCCATGTGAGTATGCACTATATGCCC
The DNA here is from genome assembly GCA_037367405.1 of Ottelia alismoides. Taxonomy (NCBI): domain Eukaryota; kingdom Viridiplantae; phylum Streptophyta; class Magnoliopsida; order Alismatales; family Hydrocharitaceae; genus Ottelia; species Ottelia alismoides. Next base: position 1,138,870 of record JAZKJV010008682.1, read on the forward strand.
TAGCCATGCTTCCTTGAATGATCATTTTCTGTACGCGTGACCGCTGGTTTGAGTCTATGTACAAATAGACCGTGTCTTCCGATTTTTGTAACCCCAGTTACAGGTTACTGTTGTCGTCATGTCAGACAACAAGGTAGATTTTCCATCTGTGGGTGCCTTCAAAGGTGCCGCACCCATTGTCTTTACTACGTGTTACAAGGCGGATCTATCAGAATGGATCATGGATTCAGGTGCATCACACCACCTCTGTGGTGACAGAGGTCAGTTTAGTGTCTTTCATCCTGCTCAATCTGAACGATCGGTGGTGATAGCTGATGGTACATATTCCCCTATTACTGGTCAGGGGGAGGTACAGTTGACTCCTACCCTGAGACTGTCCAATGTTCTCTATGCACCGAAGTTCTCGATGAATTTGCTGTCTATTAGTCAACTCACCAAAGATTTACATTGCCGTGCTATATTTGACCCATCTACTCTTGTGTTTCAGGACATATTAACGGGCAGAGTGATTGGGACTGGTCATGAGCAAGGGGGTCTTTATAGACTGGTGCAATCTCCTTGTGCTGGTATCTCTTCTATGAGAGCTGGATCGGTGTCACCCTACACTTGGCATCTTCGATTTGGCCATCTTCCGTTGCAAAAGATGGTTCATATTCTTCCACAGATTTCTCCCAAGTCTAATTTTCAGTGTGAGGCATGCCAACTTGGCAAACATCACAGGTCGTCTTTTCCGAGTCGTATAGGTCCAAGTCATCATGGTCTATTTGAGCTGCTACATTTTGATATTTGGGGTCTCAGTCGTGTCCCTGATCTTCAAGGACACAGGTTTTACCTTGTTGCTGTCGATGATTTCTCTAGACTTTCGTGGGTCTTTCTTCTTAAAAATAAATCTGATGCTGGTCATTTCATTCAGTCTTTTCTTATTGAAATAAAAAATATTTTCTCTGCTAAAGAGAAGTACATACGGTCTGACAATGCTCTAGAGTTGTGCAGTACCCAATTGTCCAAATTTCTTATGTCTCATGGGATTGTGCATCAGACGTCGTGTGCTTATACCTCCCAACAAAATGGGGTGGCTGAACGGAAGCATCGTCATTTATTGGATATGACCAGAACCCTTTTGATTCAGAGTCGTGCCCCTCACTCCTATTGGGGGGATGCGGTTCTCACTGCCTGTTATCTTCTTAATCGTATGCCTTCGACAGTGTTAGGGGAGAAGATTCCTTTCTTGACTGCGTTTCCCGAGAAGGATCTTTTCTCCCTAACACCGCGTGTCTTTGGGTCTGTTGCATTTGTTCATTGTTTTTCTCCTGGTCTTGACAAGCTCTCTCCCAGAGCTGTCAAATGTGTTTTTGTGGGTTATTGCAAAACCCAGAAGGGATATCGGTGTTTCGATCCAGTTAAACGCAGATACTACGTCAGTGCAGATGTCACCTTTTTTGAGTCCATTATGTATTTTTCTCCTACAGGTGACAGACTCGCTCACTCAGAGGAAGGAGATGACATCTATGTGCCGCCTCCACCTCCATTTGTTCCATGCTCTAATCTACCACCACAGTCTTCTCCACCACCACCACAGTCTTCTCCACCACCACCACCACCACTGCCACCACCAGCTATTGTTCATTATCCTCAAGTCTATCAGCGACGGCCCTCTGCTCATGTGCCTCCTCCATCATCCAGCACGCCCGAGGTATGTACTGACCATTTGAGTTCTACTGATGGCACAAGTGATTTGAATGCGCAGATGGATGTACAGGGTACTGATGTACAGGGTACTGATGATACTGTCACTCCTCCAGTTGATGACCTACATATACCTATTGCTCATAGACGGCAGAAGCGTGCTCGGACAATGAATCCCAAATATGGGATGGATTTTTGCTCTCAGGCGTCGTTGGAGCGTTTGTCCCCGGACTTTCGTCAGTTTGTTGTTGGGTTATCGGCAGTACACATCCCACGATCTTATCAGGAGGCCCTACAGAGCAGCCCGTGGCGTTTAGCTATGGAAGAGGAAATGGCGGCATTGCAGTCACGTGGTACGTGGAGTGTTGTGCATCCTCCACCAGGTGCGTCCATTGTCGGAAGCAAATGGGTCTTTACTGTTAAGCATCGGGCATATGGTACGGTTGATAGATACAAAGCCAGGTTGGTTGCTCGTGGGTTCACCCAGACATATGGGGTGGACTATCAGGAGACATTTTCTCCAGTAGCCCGTCATTCTACCTTACGGATTCTCATTGCAATTGCTGTTGTCCGCGACTGGCCCCTATTTCAGCTTGATGTCACGAATGCCTTCTTATATGGGGACTTGCAGGAGGAGGTCTATATGCAGCAGCCGCCAGGGTTTGCTGCTGAGGGGGAGTCCAGTATGGTGTGCCGTCTTAACAAGGCCATATATGGCCTGAAGCAGAGTCCACGGGCTTGGTTTCAGAAACTCTCGGAGTTGATTGAACAGAAGGGTTTCGTCATATCTACAGCAGATCATACTCTCTTTGTAAAGAGAGACCAGCGAGGTACTGTGATCATCTTAGTGTATGTTGATGATATTGTTATTACAGGCAGCAATGAGCAGGGCATTCAAGCAGCCAAGGAGTTTCTTGGCGAGCAGTTCGTTATGAAGGATTTGGGTACACTTCGCTACTTTTTGGGGCTGGAGTTTGCACGAAACAGGCAAGGTATGGTAATGACACAAAAGAAGTATGTTACGGATCTCTTATCTGAGACAGGTATGGCAGGATGTAGACCAGCTGCTACTCCTATGGATTCTAATGTCAAACTTTATGATGATGACTCTGAGGAGGTAGACAAGAGACGATATAGAGAGCTAGTTGGAAAGCTCTTGTATGTCACTATTACCCGACCGGATATAGCTTTTGCGGTTAATAGGGTAAGCCAATTCATGGAGCAACCCAGGCAGGCTCACATGAATGCTGTTTTTATGATCTTGAGATATCTGAAGTCCTCTCCAGGCACTGGTCTTCTGTTTAGAAGAGATACCTCGATATCGGTCACAGGTTATGCTGATGCAGACTATGCTGGGTGTCCTAATGATAGAAAGTCAACTTCAGGCTTTATTGTATTTGTTGGCAGCTCACCAGTTGCTTGGAAGAGTAAGAAGCAAACTGCAGTGGCTAGATCTAGTGCAGAGTCAGAATATAGGGCAATGGCCCAAGGTAGTGCTGAGATGATGTGGGTTAAATCAGTTTTAACTGATTTAACTATTGATGCTCCTCTTCCCATGCATCTGAAATGTGATAACCAAGCAGCTTTGTTCATAGCCAATAATCCAGCCTTCCATGAGAGGATGAAGCATATCGAAGTGGATTGCCATTATACACGGGACTTAATTCAAAAGGGGCTTATTTCAACTTCTCATGTATCATCAGGAGAGCAGGTTGCAGACATGTTCACCAAGGCCCTTGCTAGGGGTCCATTTCATCTTTGTTGTTCCAAGCTGAGCATGTTGGATATATATGCTCCAGCTTGAGGGGGAGTGTTAGAGTAATTTTATCATTTAGTATTTGTTTGTCCTCTTTATGTAAATTACCCATAGAGCTTTTCTCCTATATAAGAGAGCTCTAGGGTTAATGGAATTTTATCTCATTCATTCCCTTCAACAGTGTTGATTGACGTAATAACTACCCGCAGAAGATAATTCAGACATGATACAACTGAGGTAAGCCATTTACAATAAATGACTCTTATAACGTGTCGGACGTGGACCTAATGGCACCCATTGACAACCACACAAAATGCTTAAGCTTAAGCTGTAAAACAGTAATCCCCTTTCTTATAATTCACTCCCACACTTGATGAGTACTAAATATGGGACTATGTTTATGGAGTTTCATGTGTTGTGCTCAGTTAAAGTAGCTTGAACAATGGAAGTTTCTCATCGAGAGAGTACATGAAAATCCTTGAAAATGAAATCTAGGCTGTTATTTTCACCCCTTGGGATCAAGAGTTCAAGCTGAGCTTTACTATATAGTAATACAAGGATTTGCAAGGATTTTAAGCCTGAAAAGAGTATAATAAGGATTATGAACTGATGATAATGTTCCTAATTGGGTGCCAGTAACTCATATGAGACATTTATGACCTTATAAGAAGTTATATAGGAAAATTAAAAAGCTCTAAAATACTTTGATCCTTAGGCATCCTTCCTTGTTGCTTGAGCTTTAACTTGAGAATCAAGTGAACCTTTTTTTTCTAATCCGAGCTTACCATAATTGTCTCCCAAGATTTTACTTAGCTCATTGATCTGTACTCCAAGTGCGGCCGAAACTTTGATAGATCTTCGAAATATCTGTCAGGAGTGATCAACCACAGATCTTTACTCCATACTTCTTTTGATTTTATTGGTATCTATCTGTTCATTGAAGCTTGAATCTCTTCCAATGTCTTCCCTTTCGTCTCTGGAACAACTCTTACCACAAAAAGGACAGTAAGTGCAGAGGCAGCAGAGTACAAGAAGAAAGTTCCTGAGAATAAAAAAAATCTCAACTGTTATAGCACTCAAGAGAGAAAAACTGGTTCTGACCAATTTTTTTGATGAACATGTGAGCTTTCTATAAGTGGAAATTTCAAATCAGGCATCAGGATCGATTCTCAGCTCTGGACATGGTGATCCATTCAGTACCTGAAGAGCTCCATGACATGAGGAAGTTGAAAGTGTAAGAAACCAGCCAGGAGCCAAACCAGTTCACCAGAGTGACCAAGCTTCCGCCTATTCCTTTGATGTTAAACGCGAAAATCTACGAGAACATCTCATGTAAGATACGTTTATGTAGCGTCAATCTCGATGCATGCGTACAAATTATAAATACAGAAAGAGTTGCACCTCAGACATGATCACCCAAGGAATGGCTCCCATCCCTATCGAAAAAGATCCACTGTAAACCTGTTTGAACATGCTAAATATTCTCAGAGATTATTAACAATATATAGCTTATAATTTCCTTGACTGAAAATTTTAGTTTCTAACTAAAGAAATTTCCTCAACTTACAAGAATGCCAACTAGAGCTAGTGTAGGAGCCTGATCGGTATATAGGCCTCGCTCCTATCGAGTAGTAAATCTGTTAGTGAGTTTACAAAGCAGCAATGGTCGTGCTAAATTTTCGAAGCATGAATCTCGAGGTTACCTTCAAAAGAAATGAAAGGCCAGCCAAAAAAGTCCCTAAGAATGTTCCTAATGCAGAAATCTATGTATGGGAAAAAATTGTCAAAGAAAGATAGATTTAAACTAATTTTAGAAAAAAAATAATCCAAGTGCACTCCTTGACTGTAACGAGGGTCCCAACGATCGCCAAGTAACGAGGGTCCCAACGATAAACACTAATGATCCTCCGGCACATATCATAAGCTGCAGACACCAAGAAAGCTTCTTTGGTTAATCTATCAATGATTACATTATGAGATGCTTCTCACCTGGTTAAGAGTTGTAAGCCCTCCTCGGAGATTCTTTGGAGAGATTTCAGCTATGAAGACAGGTACCTGTTTGCCATGATAAGTTATCTTTACAAGACAATTTCAGTGCAAAGTCACTTAACGCGTATCAGCGAAGGCAATTTAATACTCCAGTGTAAAGCTATGAGTATCATCTGGTAGAAATTAAGTAATAAACATCTTGCTTATCTGAATTCAAATCCAGTTACAACCCAGGATTGATTTGACTTTTGAATAGAGATAAAAAGGTCATGCATAAGATTTTACTGAAAGTATTTTTCTCAAAATTACATGACTGAATGGATTGTCTTTAGACATACCACATAGGAAAGAATCCCGATTCCATAGCCACTGGAGAGTCTCCCAAAGTACAGAGACAAAGCATCCTTAAGAAGATCGGGAAAAAATTATAATGAATCACATTTCAAAGTAGGTTGACATCAGTTAAATTGTTGCAGGAACATGTACCTGTGCAAAGAAGATGGCCATCCACCCAACAAGGCAAAATAAAGATGACAGCCACATTGCCTATAATCATTTTGGGAAATCAAATCAATTTGTTTGTGTTAGTAATATGAAACGGGACATATTTCATGAAAGATTTATCAGCAGAGGACCTATTAACATGTTACTATGAAATGGTTCCTGAAATCAACAAAAAAATTTGATGTATTATTACGCATATGCACTTACGCCTTTTCGACCGATAGAATCAGCAATGATTCCGCTTGTGATGGCTCCAAAAATTGCTCCGATAGTCAGTATAGATCCAAAAACTGCAAACTGACAGTTACAATCATAGGAAAAACAATCCCTGCTTTAGTAATAAGATACCATTTGATTCATATACAATCCGATACTGTTATTTTTAAAAGAAAACAGAGATGACATGAGTACATACTTCAGAAAGTGAGAGTCCAAGTTCATCCCTAATTCCATGCTGAGTTGTTGCCGAGAATCCAACCTGCATTGCATCACAAACCAATAAAAAAACATACTCTGATATTCTCATATCTCATTCAACATTTTTCAGAATAAGGAAATTTATCACAACAGTAGTTCAAAACAGTTTCACATTAATGATATAAAGTCTCCAGTTGAAATCAAACCAATAAATTATTATGGGTGATAGCCTTCGGAATGAGATTCTGTATACATGTGGCATGTTTCATATACGAGATCTGTAACCAATTAATAATTACCCGTGATATATAATGCATATGCATCGAATATTACTGACACTCCTACAGAATCCAGCATGGAAAAGCTCATGCATGAGTATGATCAACTCACACATGTTCCGAACTCAAACGAGCCCCACGCGACGATGCCAGTGCTGAGGAGCGTCATATACATCGAGCCCTCTCCGCCGTTCCCCTGCCGCTTCACAAGGGGCTGCATCACCTCATGCCGTTCGATATCAACTCCATTCTCCAGTTTGTTCTCCACTGCCATGGCCGAGCAAAGAACAGGAGCAGATGCGGGTGGAGGGAAGAAGCAGTAAGGCTGCAAAGAAGCATAGGATGATGGCAGCTTAAGTATGCCGATGGGGTGGGGGGAGGGGGGTGGCGCATGTGGTCTACTACCAATGCTCGTAGCTGTCATGGCGAGTGGAGGCGCATGTGGTATTACAGCAGATGTGCTGTAATCTCCATTTATTTTTTTTTTGCATTTGGATTTTGAAAAGTCAACCTTATGAATTATTAGGATAGAATAGCAAATGATCTCAGATTTATGCGAAATTTAAAGGGTACGTGGAACATTAATAGAATATATAATCTATAAGGTTGGATTTTCAAAATCCAAATCGAATAAATAAATAAATAAATAAATGGGAATAAATAAATAAATAAAGGTGTTTATTTGAACGGACGGATACTCTCCACGTCTAGAACTCACAAAGTACGGAGAGCCGAAGTTGACATTACTTATTTGTTATTTTAGTTGTCTTTGGATTTCATTGGTTGCATACTTTATGAAAAAGTAGTGCAAAATATTCGACGCTAGTATTTATAGGAGCTTGTACAAAAATACATGTGTATATTATATTATGATTTTGCACAAATATCATTGCAAACAATGTCAACTGTTAGCTCGAGAATGATCCAAGATAGATCTGAATAGAGACAAAAAATCTATGTCCCAAACCCTATGGGAAAATGTTTTGTTGTTGTATCCTTGCAAACAATGCATTAACAATATATTCCTATAAAATTCTTATCTTCATAGACTTTACAGAAATACACCTCCATTAGTGTGACAGTAATTAATACCGTCAAAGTTATTACTTCCAAATAAATAATATTATACAGTATTTTGTGGGTAAAGATGCCAACATATGTAGAAAATTTATATTTGTTTCTTTATCAAATCCTGTTTAAAAATAGTTATGAAGTGAGATGTCAATTTAATATCCATAAGTAACTGTGTTTGTTTATCTATTTTAATATGTAATTGTGGATTTATTTGTACTTTATCAGACAAAATTTCATCTATTTTTTCACAATATTCGAAATAGATTTAAAGAATAAATATTTTTAGCATATGTGTACCATTATATGCCATTCAATCCACATATATTTGAGCTAATTATGAATGGTTTTTTTTCTGTTGTATGTTTTCCAATTCTTATCAGCTCTATATCCATATCAATTTTTAAGGATATGATAACATATTTTCTTATTGAGCAATATCTAGTGTGCACTTTATTAATAATTTAAAATTTATAAATAAATTATAATGCCATGCTTATGTCTTTATCCTTAGATCAACCATTCTCGTCCCTATTTAAGTATCTTGTAGAGTGTAATTACTCTTTGTTTTTTACACATTGATAATATTTTAAGGACTTTTACACTTGTGTCTCCATGGATTTCTGCAAACACGCTTATATCCCTTATCTTTTTTGCATTAACACGTGTACCCTTACATTCTTACAAAATTCACAATAGTGCCCTTCTGTTAATATAATATGGGGGCATACTATGAATTTTATAAGAACCAGTGTAGGGATGGAAAATAAAAGGGAGTGAGTTCTACTTGACAACTTAAGCTTTAATTACTTCTGATCTTTCTAGAGGCATATTAGACATTAGCTCCTTCCTTGATTACAGCGACAATAACATCACCAACATGAAGCAAACCCAACAAGTTGTTGGAATCGATTTCCTCTGATAATGATCAATGGATTTGAACCCAGCATGTTCCACATAAAAGAGGGGGTTGTTTGATGTCAACCTCCTAGGCATTCGATTGGTTGACTTCAATTGCTCTCATACAGGGGATTCTCCATAGGGTTTGTTTGGTAATGGGTTGGATCGATGCATCCTCATGTGAGTAGTAGATGTTTGGATGGTTGGGAGGATTAGAATGATAAATTTGTATGATGTGATGTTAGTTATGTGTTATGTTAACTTTTTTATGATTATAATATGTTTTTATATTAAAATTTTATTTTAATATGGTTAAAAAATATTATAACAGAGAAATCGTACAGTCCATACAACTAATTCAAACACAAGAATGTAAAGATAGAGCAAGAAGTGTGCCATATTACTCGAGGTAACCTGACAACCAAACACATTTATATGCATCTCATCAACATCCTCTTGGAGCAACCAGTGAGATGGTGCAGCAATGAATATCATACTTGTCACAAACAAATATATACTATTTTATTACACAAATGGGGTCTAATTAATGTGTGAAATTGTTGTTGGGTTTCGATTTTTAATACAGTTCTGACGTGTTACCTGGGGACAGCAGTGCAGCCATTTTGTGATTTTGACATTAGCATGCAGGATCTAATTTCTCAATGATTGCATTTTAATAACGATAAAGTTTTGAATACAAGAACTGTTGGGAACATATTCTCCTATTAGATCGAATCGTGGAAAACTACTTGATAAGAGGATCGTGCACGATATATCAATTACGAAAAAATTACAACCAAAGAAAATCAATCACAGACGTACGAAGAATTTCTAAAGTGGAAAATCTTCAATGCGAGGGGAAAATCACAGAGTTTATCACAACCCTAAATCAAGCACTATAATCAAAATAACCTCCCGTAAGGGACTTAGAAAAGACCAGTCCTCTATATAGTGCTACAGATCACCAAACAATCGAGAATAATAGATAAGAGAAATATCACTAAAATGATAAATCTGTCGTCAAACTGTACGAAAGAATGATGCAGAAGAACTGTTCCAGAGATCACTCTCTCCAAACTTTGTTGCAGCAACGAACCTTCTTTCTTCTCCCCTTATCTTATTTCTTTCTTGGGTTATGAAAGCTTGTGTTAGGATGATCTTGGTGCACACCCCTTATCTTCTATTTATATTCCTTGGAGATGAGAAAAAAAGGAAATATGAACTCCTACTTCCTACATGAATATGAAAAGATGACTCTTATTCTTAAAAGACAATTGATTTCCTTCTCCAACTAAGACTCAATGTTTTTGAAAATGAATGAACCGAAAACCTTACCAAGCTAGTCTGATTTGATTGAACCATTAATCAAATCGGTTCAATCTGATAATGATACATCATTATTTAAAATCAGATTAAACAAGATTAGTAAGAAAAAGTGCTTGAACATGATAATCAAATTGAAATGAAATAAAATTTATATAAATTATACAGTAAAGTATACTTAAAATAGAAATAAAATACATAAACAATGTATACATTTCACACTATACATAAAATATTTTTTTATATTCACCATCAAATGTCATGCATATCATATATATATATATGTATATATATATATATTACTTGGACTAGATGCTTGTAACATAATAGTAGTTTGATTATATTAAAAATCCATTACATGTAAAAAGTTGTGTTAGAGTAGTTGCTTAGGAGTTTGAAATAAATAATCCGAAAGTCATAGGTTCAACTCTCATTACAAGCATTTAAATAAATTAAAAACTAAATGCAGTTCACATCGACTGAACCTGGTTAAATCTAGTTAAAAATAATAGGTTGAACTGATAAGTTGATCAAAATTTTGAACCGAATTGACATGAACTTGTTAACTAGATCGGTCCAGGCCCGGTTCACCTGATCGGACGATCGGTCGAACCGATCGGTCTGATTTTCAAAGCATTGTTAGTACTTGATTTTTTCTTTTCCAATTATGACTACTAATGTCCTATAGATAGATTAGGTCCCCACAAGGAGGGGATCCATCTAACAAAACTCCCCCTTATCGATGATGTGGGAACTACTCCAAACATGCGAGGGAGCAGCATCTCTCAACAAGCAATAAAATATTTGTCATCATATCAACATTGTTATCATATGCATGGATATTATTAAATACAAGCTACTTCAATTCTAAGTCATATTTCAACTACAACTACGAAAGAAAGTTGCAACCACAGAAAATCAATGATTGATGCACGGAGAATTTTAACATGTAAAACCCTCAACGTGAGGGGAAAAACTACGCGGTTGATTGTAATCCAAAATCAAGTATTATAATCAAAATAATCTCTCGTGATGGGCTAAGAAAAGAATGGACCTCTATATGGTGCTACAAATCATCAAATAATGGAGAATAGTAGAGAAGAGAAATATAACCAAAACGATAAATCTGTTGTCAAACTTTAGAGACTAATGGTAGAGAAGAATTGCTCCAAAGATTAGTCCCTTTAAACTTTGATGCAATCACATACCTTCTTTCTTCTCCCTCTCTCTCTCTTATTTCTTTTCAAAATGAAAAATCTAATGTCAATTTGTAGGACTTGATTTTTTTCTTTTCCAAATATGACTACCAATATCTTATATATAAAATAGATTCCCACAAGGAGAGGAATCCATCTAACAAATCCCCCCCTCCCCGTATCGATGATGTGAGAACTGCTCCAAACATGTGAGGGAGCATCATCTCTTAAACTTTTCAAATGGTAAAATCTTTGCCATCGTATCAACATCGTTATCATATATATGGATATTGTCAAATACAAGCTACTTCAATTCTAACACATATATCAACTAGAACTCCGAAAGAAAGTTAACAATCATAGAAAATCAACGACTGATGCACGGAAAATTTTTAACATGGAAAATCCTCAATGTGAAGGGAAAAACTACGGGGTTGATTGTAACCCAAAATCAAGTACTATAATCAAAATAATCTCTCGTGAAGGGCTTACAAAAGACTGAGCCTCTATATGGTGCTACAAATCATCAAACAATTAAAAATATTAGAAAAGAGAAATATCACCAAACGATAAATATGCAGTCAAACTGTAGGGAAGAATGTTGGAGAATAATTATTTCAAAGATTACTCCCTCCAAACTTTGTTGCAACCACAGATCTTCTTTCTTCTTCCTCTCTATCTCATTTCTTTTTAAAACAATAAATCTGCTGTCAAATTGTGGGACTTGATTTCTCCTTTTCCAAATATGACTACCAATGTCCTATATATAGATTAGATTCCGACAATTAGGGGGATATATACATTTAACAAATCTTCCCTTTATCGATGATGTGGGAATTGCTCCATACATGCGAGACAGCGGCATCTCTCAAATGTTCCAATCGGTAAAATCTTTGTCATCATAATAACACCGTTATCATATGTATGGATATTGCCAAATACAAATGCTTCAATTCTAATACATATGTCAATTACAACTACGAAAGAAAGTTGCAACCATAAAAAATCATCGATTGATATATGGAGAACTTTTAACATGGAAAACTCTCATTATGAGGGGAAAAACTACGGGGTTGATTGTAATCCAAAATCAAGTACTACAATCAAAACAATCTCTCGTGAAGGGCTTACAAAAGACTAGACCTCTATATGGTGCTCAAATCATCAAACAATGGAGAATTGTAGGGAAGAGAAATGTCGTCAAAATGATAAATATGTTATCAAACTGTAGGGAAGAATATTGTAGAAGAATTTCTCCAAAGATTACTTCCTCCAAACTTTGTTGTAGCCACAAACCTTCTTTCTTCTCCCCCCTCTCTCTCTCTCATTTCTTTCCAAAACAATAAATCTGTTGTCAAACTGCATGACTTTATTTTTTCATTTCCAAATATGACTATCAATGTCTTATTTATATAGTAGATTCCCACAAGGAGGGGAATCCATCTAACAAATCTCCACCATATCAATGATGTGAGAACTGCTCTAAACATGCGAGGGAAGCACCATCTCTCAAACTTTTCAAACGATAAAAAATCTTTATCATCATATCAACACCGTTATCATATGTATATATGTTGTCAAATACAAGCGGCTTCAATTCTAATACATATATCAACTATAACTACAAAAGAAAATTACAACCATAGAAAATCAACGACTGATGCACGGAGATTTTTTAACGTAGAAAACCCTCAATGTGAGGGAAAAAACTATGTGGTTGATTGTAATCTAAAATCAAGTAATATAATCAAAATAATCTCTCGTGTGTGGCTTACAAAAGATCGAACCTCTATATGGTGCTAGAAATCATCAAACAATGGAGATAGTAGAGAAGAAAACATCACCAAAATGATAATCTGTTGTCAAACTGTAGGGAACAATGCTGGAAAGAATTGCTCCAAAGATTACTCCCTCCAAACTTTGCTGCAGTCACGGACCTTCTTTCTTCCCACTCTCTCTCTCTCTCTTATTTCTTTCCAAAATGATAAATCTGCTGTCAAAATTTAGGACTTAATTTTTCCTTTTTCAAATATTACTACCAATGTTTTATATCTAGATTAGGTTCCCACAAGGAGGGGAATCCATCCAACAAATCTTTCCCTTATCGATGATGTGGGAACTGCTCCAAACATGTGAGGGAGCAACATCTCAAACTTTCCAAATAGTAAAATCTTTGTCATCATATCAACACCGTTATCATATGTAAGGATATTGTCAAATACAAGCTGCTTCAATTCCAACACATATATGAACTATAACTACGCAAGAAAAATGCAACCATAGAAAATCAACGACTGATGCACGAAGATTTTTTAACATGAAAAATCCTCAATGTGAGGAAAAAAATCACAAGGTTGATTGTAATCTAAAATCAAGTATTATAATCAAAATAATCTCACGTGAGGGGCTTACAAAAGATCGGACCTCTATATGGTGCTAGAAATCATCAAATAATGGAGAATAGTAGAGAAGAGAAATATCACTAAAACGATAAATCTGTTGCTAAACTGTAGGAAAGAATGATGTCGAAGAATTGCTCCAAAGATTACTCCCCCCAAACTTGTTACAGCCACATACCTTCTTTCTTCTCACTCTTTCTCTTTTATTTCTTTCCAAAACGATAAATCTGCTGTCAATTGTAGGACTTGATTTTTCCTTTTTTCAAATATGACTACCAATATCATATATATATATATATATAGGTTCCCATAAAGAGGGGAATCCATCTAACAAATCTTCCCCTTATCGATGATGTGGGAAATGCTCCAAACATGTGAGGGAGCAGCATCTCAAACTTTTCAAGTAGTAAAATCTTTGTCATCATATCAACGTCATTATCATATGTATGGATATTGTCAAATACAAGCTGCTTCAATTTAAAGACATATATCAAGTCCAACTACGAAGGAAAATTACAACCACATAAAATCAACGACTGATGCACGAAGAATTTTTAACGTGAAAAACCCTCAATGTGAGGGGAAAAACTATGACGTTGATTGTAATCCAAAATCAAGTATTATGATCAAAATAATCTCTCGGGAGGAGCTTACAAAAGACTGGACCTCCATATGGTGCTAGAAATAATCAAACAATGGAGGATAGTAGAGAAGAGAAATATCACCAAAACGATAAATCTATTATCAAACTGCAGGAAAAATGTTGAAGAAGAATTGTTTCGAAGATTACCCCCTCCAAACCTTTCTGCAGCCACAAACCTTCTTTCTTCTCCCCCTCCTCTCTTATTTCTTTCTTGTGCTATGAGAGCTTATCATGGGATGATCTTGGTGTGCACCCCTTGCCCTCTATTTATACTCCATGAAAATGAGGAAATAAGTAAATATGAGCTCATTTTTTAATAGCAATAGGAAAAAGGTAATCCTATTCTTAAAAGGCAATTGATTTCCTTCTCCAATTAGGTCTCAATATTTTTGAAACTGAACCGGACATCGAAACGAAAATCTTATAGAAATGGTCGGATCGAGTTGAATTATGTAATCAAACTGATTCAATCTGATGATGACATCATCATTATATAAAATCATGTTAAAATAGATCAATGAGAAAAAAGTGGTTGAAACGACTAACCAAATCTAAATGAAACAAAATGTATATAAAATATACACTTAAATATTCTTGAAATAGAAATAAAATATATAGGAAATGTATATATTTCACACTATACATAAAATATTTTTCGTATGTACCATCAAATGTCATGCATATCATATATATGTATATTATTTGGACTATATGCTCTATAACATAATAGTAATTTAATTTTATTTAAAATTCATTACATGCAAAAAGTTGTGTTAGAGTACTTAGTTAGGAGTTTGAAATAGATAGCCAAAGGTCACGGGTTCAACTCCTGCTACTTGCATTTAAATAAATTAAATGCAGTTCAACTTTTGTTGAACCTAATTAAATCGGATTAAAAATAATAGGTTGAACTGGCATGTTGATTAAAATTTGAACATTCAAATCGAATTGGCAAGAACAAGTTAACCGGACCGGTCTATGCTCGGTTCACTGGTCAGATCGATCAAACCGGTCGGTCCGGTCTGTTTTTCAAAACATTATTAGGACTTGTTTTTTCCTTTTCCAAATATGACTACCAATGTCCTATATATGGATTAGGTTCCCACAAGGAGGAGAACCCATCCAACAAATCTCCCTATTATGGACGATTTGGGAACTACTCCAAACCTGCGAGGGAGCAGCATCTCAAACTTTTCAAGAGGTAAAGTCTTTGTCATCGTAGCAGCGTCGTTATCATATGTACGGATATTGTCAAATACAAGCTGCTTCGATTGTAACACATAACATATCCAATGATATTTAGTGTACTGCTTTCTTGAGAGTCAAGTCGAGATATCACCCAAAGTTCCAGTCCAGGAAACTCTCCTCTAGACCTAATCCTCTACGCTAGAGAATAAGTCTATTCTTGTTTCAGTCAACCGTCTCATTAGTTCGTCAGACTTGAAAATGTATATAGACGGCCAGATGATGGAGGGCATAGGATTGTGTATATTTTTCTCTCCCTCTCATTGGAATAAGGGGCCTCTCGAGTGCCTTGTTACTCAACACATGTATTTTTTGTGATTGATCAATGTGTCTGTCAAGTGAATTCGGTCTGCACTTGTTTTTCTGGGAGTACAACGGGATTTGTCTCTTTTGAGTATCTAAGATACCTTCGACACCTAGATTTGTATCATTATATGATGCAGAGCCCTTTTATGGTGTTAGTCCGACTTCTTGGTCCTAAAAGCGTTTGGTCCAAGTGGACACTTTGAAAATGTTTGGGAGCGCTTGCCTTGATGGAAGCTCATTTGAAATTGACTTTGAAGAATAGAGCTTTTCTTTGAATATTTCTTTCTTTCTTTCTTTTTACCTAGCTCCACTGCTTTTTATCAGAAGTTGACGCACACTGACAATGTTCATGCTGACACAAGGTTAAAAGATATTTTCTATGAGAATTATGCGAGCACACAAAAGCTTCAAGAGCCAAATATTTCTTAGTGCACCATTGAAAATATTTCGACTAAGGATATTACTCTTACGGGAGAAAATCCAAAAAGATACTGGATCATTGAGAAATGAGAATAATGGCAATCCTACTACAAAGAGTGCTTGAGATTTTGAAAGAACGAAAAGAAGAGAAGTCTCATGGGGAAGAGATATATAGGATCCAATATCCCAACCAAAATTGCTTTCTTTCTTTGGAGACTTTTTCACAGGTGTTTGCCTTTTGATGTTGACATTTAACAAAAGAGATTTCAGCTTGCTTCTAAGTGTAACTGCAACATATAAAATCCCAAAAGAGAGGATACCAGTGGTATATTGATTTTTTTTTCAAATATCAATTAAAAACTCAAAACACTTTGGGGAGTGGTGTCGCCCCACGGTGAGAGAATTCAAGCAGCATGCCTTAATGCTTGGTCAGTATTCTTTTTCCCCAAACCATTGAAGCCTAGGGAGATGCGACCTATAACCCAGCCCAACCCAAAGGATCGACTTGTCTTAGGGAGCTTGGGGTGGGTTCTGACCCATATGCTTGATAGTACCATTCCAGAGCATTCCCACGGCTTTCGTCCAAGTAGAGGGACACCAACCTTGCATCATAGCATGTGTCAATGGTCGATGTTGGACTCCCTGGTTCAAAGTGATATTATCAAGTGTTTCGATTGTCTTGATCAAAATCTCCTGTTGGAGGCGCTTCAACAGTGGCTTGGCTCAGGCAACCAAGGGATAGTCCAACTAGTGAGAAGTTTTTCATCGACATCGATCTACGATAGGAAGGGAATGTATTCAATTTTTTTCAAATACCAGATAAAACTCAAAACACTTTGGGGAGTGGTGTTCTTATATTTTCAAATACAGAAATAAAGAAACAATGATAAAGAAAGGCTAGACGAGTTTTCCTTGCATGGGTTTTATGGTTTATTTGGGTGGAAAGGAACAAAAGATTACTTGTGAACGAGTACACAATCTCAATTTTTTATACAAAAGAGGGGGAACACTCCAGAGGTGTCCACCCCATATATATTAATAAGGTAATATAATAAAACATACAATCGTCAGGTCTCAAGTAGGATCTAGCAAAGACAGTTACATTTTCAACTTAAAATCGATCCAACCGGAAAATGACCCCATTGCGCGACATCCAAATCACCCAAATGGTTGCAACAGAGAATAAACGCTCCTCCATGGTCCAGAATTGGTTGGCCACTAGTGAGCTCCAAACCTAGTGTGGGAGGAGATATCAATCTACTGGACATTCGCAACGGCTCAGACATCACAGGTGCAAGTGCAAGAGTAGAAGAGGTGGTCCAGGTCCTTGTTAGCAATCCCACACAAGGAGCAAACATTGTTGTCCCCCTGAATCATCACCGATCTTCTGACATTGGTCAAAATCCATTCCCACCTGAATTTCCATAGGAAGATCTTCAGTGTGAGAGGGACCTTTCACATCCAGATCAGACTGCAGTCACGCTCTAAGATGCCTGGATCGAACATCACGCTGGAGGACCACTCCTTGTAGACCTTCTTCACAGTAAAACAGTCGTCACTCCACACCCAATGTTCATAGCCTATGGCCGGTGCAGAGCAATCGACAATCATCTCAGATAGGCGCAAAAACTCATCAAAACGTTGCTCCGAAAGAGGAGACGCAAAACACAACATCCATTCATTGGTCGTCAACCCATGTCTCTGATGAATCTATGATTCATCACTCTAAAAGTTGAAAATAGATCTTTGTTTCTGAGTGATTAGATGCATATTTCCACTTATATTGCATAATTAGCATTCATGCATGCATTGATAAAATCTGCATTTTAGCATTCATATTGCATTAATAAGAAGCCCAATTCATTTGTAAATCTCACATGTATATTCACCATATTTCACCTTATTTGTATATATTTTATAATAACTCCAAATCCAATAAAATCAACTCCATATGTATACAATACTAATACTAATTAAAGAAAAATATCAAAAAAATACTAACTTGTAAAATTACCCAATAAAACCCCAAACCCAGTTGAAGACCCTAGACCTTAAAATGCACATATCTCTTTCATACAACCTCCGAATTAGGTCTACTCACTTTTAAAATAATATACATTCAAAGACCTTCGAAACAAGACCAATTTCATTAAAATCGGACCTCGTATGCAAAACTTGGGTTTTGGACCCCTTTTGTATATTGTACATATTGACCGTTTTGCCCTTCATTTTTATCCTTTTATTTTCTTCATTATTAAAAATCTAAATAATTAGATTAAGTTGTAAATATTCCTTTCATATTTTTTCTAACTTTATTTTGATTTTTCTCTCTTTTAAAAATTACAAAAAAAATTACAAAAGATAAAATGTGGTATTTTATATCTATAAGGAACAACCCAAAAATACATTTTTGTACAGATCACTTCCTTTGATTTTTGGCCCTTCACGAAAGTTGTAGATCTCATCGAGACGAGCAACTTTCGTGTTGACTACTTTTTGATTTAATCTCTTTTGTTATTTCTTTTTTATTTTTCTTTACATTTAATTTTTGAATTTTTTAGGAGCGACATGTGGCAGCTCCTGGAGCCGCCACATGTCGCCCCAATTTTTTATTTTCGGATTTATTTTTTATTATTTTCGGATTTTATTATTATTATTTTAATTATTTTATTTTTAGTAGACTACTTATTTTACTTATATTATATTATTATTATTTATCCCCTTTTTACCTCTTCTCTACTTGCCTTCCACTCCAAGTCACCGCTCCCTCCACCATCCCTCCATATTCTCCACCTCTTTTCTAACTTCCCCTGCTCTTTATATTCTCTTCCCCTCCTCCATTGTTCTTCATCCGCCATTCTGTATTCCAACGAAAAGAGAGCGAGCTTGGAGTGTTCCCGTCGGTGACAACGACCTAACATCATCCTCGAGCAACGACCTCTCCACGACGAGATCTGAGGTGTTATTAACCACTTCGTCGCAATCATCCTTCGCAGGAAGCTGCTTAAGCTTCGGAGGCCGCCATCTCCTTGAAGCGACGATCATCGGAGTCGAAGTTTATCTCCTCCCCCACAGGCGACAACATCCACGTGTCACAGGTAAATTTCTCTATCTATATCTTGTCATTTTATTTTATCTAACAATTTTCTTTTTCTTGTTGATCATCATCACAACCACCACACAACATCACATCACCAACATCACCTCATTCATTTTCTTTACACAGATATCTTCGTTGCATTTCTACATGACTTCAAGACAACAACCATCCACTGTTAAAAAAACTTTAAAAATATACAAAATACAAAAAAATAATAATTTTGCAGATCGTGCCCCCGTACGTCCGGCGTGGTCGAGCTCCGTCGCCATCCCCGCGCCGCAACAGCCAGCAGCGGCCGCCGCCCTCCGCACGGGACCAGAACCGCCGTGCCTTCCTCCTCTGCGCGGTGCTCTGCTCCTGGCCGCACGCCCTTCGCCCTCTACCTGCGGCCGTCGGCTAAGCCGCCTGCCCCACCGTCCCCGCAGCCCATCGCCACCTGGCCAAGATTCCTCAGACGCCGTCCCGGCGCGCCGCCCGCTCCTCCTCAGCAGCCAGCCGCCTCGCGCGTGGCCACAGCACCGCGCCCAGGCCAGCAAGCGCCGCCCCTCCGCCCGCGCGTGGTTGCCGCCCACGCGCAGCCGCACCGACGCCCTCGCTGTCTCCGCCCGCGCGAACACGCTGCGCCGCCGCCAACAACTTCTCCACTACGCGCGCAGCCCGCGCAGCCCTCGCCGCGCCCTCGTTCCGCCCCCAGCGCGCCGCGCGGACCCATACGAGTCGCCGCCCGTGCGCCTCCCCGCCGAACTCCACCACCAGAGCCCCTTCCGCCAGTCGTTGTCCGCCCCTTAGGCTGCTGCCCAAAGTGCCCCCTTGCCCTTGTGCCCTAGAGTGCCTAAGGAAGGTGCTCTATCTTTTATTTTTATATTTTGAAAAATTGCATCTTTCACCCGTAACTTGTCTGTATTTACAAAAGTGCCCCTGTGCACAAATTGCATTTTAAATTTTATTTTCTTTCTTGCAAAGACACTCCTGCCTTTGAGTATTGATTTGGACAATCCTCTTTCATCATTTTATTAAATGAAAAATAGCATACTGTAGAACAACTAATTCTTTATCTTTTGATTATTTATTAGTATTTTTGTGAGCATCAGATGATTTATTAAAAATTAGAGATTGAAAATCAGTGATACTTTACCCATTTAATCTCTGAAATTCGTATGTATTTATTTCTTACTCTAACAATTATGAAAAAAATGTAGATGATGCTTCTCAGTGTGCTTTAATTACTATCCAAGTTTCGTCCAATTAGGAGTTGTCGTTTGCATAAAATAAATTCTAGAGTGATTTATGTAATTGATTTTTAATT
This sequence comes from Ottelia alismoides, assembly GCA_037367405.1. Taxonomy (NCBI): domain Eukaryota; kingdom Viridiplantae; phylum Streptophyta; class Magnoliopsida; order Alismatales; family Hydrocharitaceae; genus Ottelia; species Ottelia alismoides. Next base: position 1,159,409 of record JAZKJV010008682.1, read on the forward strand.
AAATCCACGAGTATGATTTTTTAGAAATTTCAATTCTTTTGCATTCCTTATTACAATATCTATTTGAGATAAATATCTCTCTGAAAAGTTTGACTTCGTGGATTTATTAGGAATTAATTACCCAAAGTCGCTCTGTTTTCAGTAAAAAATTATAAAAAATAAAAAAGTGTCAGAAAATTCCAAAAATATTAGTGTCATTTCATCATGTTTATCTTCCACTAAAATTTTCATAATTTTTGCAAATCATTTGCACGAAAAATTATATAAAAACCCCAAAAAAGTGTGCATTTTTCATTTATGCATTTTAAACCCAAAAATTTCAAAAAAATCTATTTTGCATTAATCATTGAATTAGGTTTATAGAAAAAATAAAAGTTGGTCAATTTGCATTAATTTCACATTAAAATTAAATTTGGCTAAGTTGTTGATTTTCTTAATAACCTAGTTCTTTAGCATCATCGCATTTGGCATTTTATTGCATAAAAAAATATCAAAAAAATACCACTTGGAAAACCGCAATCTAATCCATCTAATCTGATCCCGAGTTGTTCCTTTGCCTCCTTGAGTCGACCCTGGGGCTTGCCCAGGCTAAACAAACATAAAACCGCGCATTAATTCATTCGACGATTATTCGATTTGTGCTGTTATTTTTTATCAACGCGGATCTATCCGACTGCAACGAAAACGTCAATTAGACAACATTAACAAGGGTAGGTCCGCGATTCATCAGTCTCCCTAACAAGCAGCTCACAGTTCACCACCAAAGAGTACAAGCGTAGGAGGGTCTCTTATAGGGAACCTTTACCATACCAGTTGTCCTTTAAGAACAGAAAAGTGTCCCCATTCCCTGTAGTTGGACGCATTCGCAAAGGGATCTCACTAGCAACCATACATATCCCCTTCCAAAACATTGAGGCCAGGTGAAGAGGAAAGTCCCCAATCGGTGGTTGGGCCCAAATAAAATAGATGTCTCTAATGAGTCTGCATGGAAGGTCCTCTTCAGCCCCCCACAAACGAGCCACCCACTTCAACAAAAGCATCTTGTTCATTTCCTTTAGTATGAGAATGCCAAGGTCCCTTTGATCCTGCGGTGAAGTAGTCATCTATCAGTTCACCAAGTGAATCCCTTTCGACCACCCGTTGTTCGTTCCCCAGAAGAAGTGGCGCATGCAAGCCTCCACACGCATGTGAATTCCCACCAGAAGAATCCAGGCAGAGATGAAAAAGGTGGGTATGGAAGCAAAAACTACATTCAGCAACACCAATCTCCCTCCATGGGACAGATAGGAGGCCTGCCATCCCTAACTTGCGCTCAAGTTTCTCGACCACTGATGCCCAATCCGCATGTGTCAACATATTGTTGAACCCAAAAATCTAGCGTTCTTGCGTTCCATACAAGGCGGAAACACAGTCATCGAATCGACCACACGAAATCCATATTCAAACAACAATTAACCCATAACAATGATCAAACAATGAAAAACGATGCGGAGCAAAAATTTATTATAATGCTACAATAGATATGCATATAGTGCAAGTAAGTGTAGAGTGTCGAACACAGGGAGCAAGCAGATAGATCGGGGCAGTAAATTGCACAAAAATGAATGTGATGTATTTGTCTATGAGTGCTAATTTTTTGTGGGTTTTAATATTATATATTTTTTATTTTATTTTTTAGATTATATATTTTTTATATTTTGATTTTTAATTTTTTAATTTTGTATTTTCTTTTTTGTATTTTATATTTTTAAATTTCCTTTTCTTTTAATAGAAATATAAAGCTTTATATATAATATAGGTAAGAGAGATGATATATATATAAAAATAGGTAAAAATAAAAAAAATACCTGAAATAAATCTTTTTAGGATTTTTATATTTTTTTTACTATTTTTGTGATTTTTCTATATTTTTGCTAATTTTTTGGTATTTTTAAAATCCAAAATACTCAAAACATTGAATAAAACATAAATCCGAAATTAAATTGGAGATGAAAAATATTAAACAGAAATCAAAATTCCCTAAATTAATTTTAAAATAAAGATAATAAAATAGAAAAAATTTATAGACAAAAAATAGATTTTTAGGATTTTTTTATGAAATTTTTATATTTTTTTATAAAAGTTTTAGGGGGTTTGTATTTTTTATGGGTTTTCTTTTATATTTTTTAGTGATTTTTGGTCAGAAAATGTAAAATACTTAAATAAATGTGAAATATATTTTTTATAATTTTTCAAAAAAGGTTTTATAATTTATATGGATTTTATAATGCAAACAAGGTTGAAAATGCTTGTTTTTTATTTTTATAAATACTGAAATGTTACAAAAAAGTAAAATAAAAATATGACGTTATAGAGCAATGCAACATGAATTTATGCCTATTTTTGGGATTTTTTTTTGAATTTTCTAGATGCATGAAATAAATACTAGAAATAAAGAGAAAATGCAACGCTAACATGGGCATTTTTGGAAATATATAATTAACTTTCTAGAGTAAATACAAATATCAAAACCTAGGAGGGATTTCCTGCAAAAAAAACCCAGAACTCACGTGCATGAGCATGCACGCCTGGTGAGGACCAACATGCAGTTAACAAAAATCCAGGGCTGATTTGCAAAAAGTCCAAAATATTATAACTGCATTAAAATGTTCTAGGACTTAATGGAAACAACAGAAACCCAAGGGGGTTCTTCGCAAAATGCCACACCTCACGTGCACTAGTCACGTGAGATGACGTGGCCAAGGGCCCCAAATGTAAATCTTGAAAGTTGAGGGGGTGGTATGCAAATTTTACAAAAGAAATATATGGAAAATAAATGTTTGAGTACTAATTATTAAATACAAAAAATAGCGGGGCAATAGTTGCAAAATACCCACGCTCGAGCATCCAATGACGGAGAGGCAATCACTTGCCACGTGATAGCACTGGGACGCGTGATGACGGTTCAAACTGGCGGCTAATATTAGATGGCTGATGAAGATCCGACGGTGGGCAGCTGGCGCATCCAACGGCCGAGATGCGAACTGGAGCGGGCCGTCAATCCAACGGTAGAAAGAAGAGAAGCAAGAACATGGAAGAACTCCAGCAAGCCGAAGTTCCCCTACCTCGCTCCTCCTCCTATGTGATCGTCTGAAGCTCCAAGACAGGCATGCCGACTCTCGCAGGATTGCTCTAGGTGCTGGAGGCGTCAAAAGGTGATGGCGACCACTGGAGCTCCTCCACGACGTCGGAGAAGAGAGAAGGTTCCAGGTGCCTCCGACGAAGGGGAAAATCGCTTCCAGGCGCGTCTGTTGCTCCGGGTACTTGCAAAGGAGGTTATACCAAAACTGCGGAGCTTGGAGAAGCTCCTGGAGGTGGAATAGGGGTAGGGGGTCCGTGGTGGAGTGCGACAGAGGTTCGCCGGAGCTCGGCTCCGGCGAACTTCGAATGGGTGGATCTACGACGAATGCAGGTGATTATATGCTAAACTTATGCTAGAAGTCAAAGGCAAAAATTAAAAACTAACTTAAAAACAATAAAAGTCGACCTCAGTGGCCAGAGCCACGAAGATAGGATCTTACGGCCTAAGGCTGAAGATGGAGATGGAGCCACCCCAAGGACTCACCTTACGCCGCCTCGATTGGTTGGAGGTGGTGCTGTCACCACCACCAGTCCGGAGCGCGAGAAAGGAAGGGCAAAACGGGTCAAAGGATGTTCGAAGAATCAAGGGAAGAGAAGGGGGTGGTTTTGAATAGGTGGACGAAGGGGCTCGAAGATCGAGGGAAAACATGCATTGCATCGATCTGATCTCCAAGGAGAAGCTTGGGTGTGTAAGATCAAGGAACGAGGCACAAAAGTTGCTAAGGAATCGACATGAAAAGGTGTAAGATTTGGCCTCGAAAAAAATCGAGAAAATAGGGGAAAATGCAGTTCTGATACAGGTCAGACGTTGGGCAGAGAGTTGACCAAAGGTCAATTCTGCCGCCACATGGTTGGTCCACGTGGACCAACCATGAAAAAGCCTGGAAAAAATAATTCTAATATCATTTTAAAATAATTAAAGATTTTATTAATTTTGGTTATTAAATAAAAATATTTTTATTTTCCATATTATTTTATTATGATATTTATTTATTTTTTCGAGGTTTAAAATTACAAGTTCCCTTTTAAGGCTATATATAGGCATATTTGTCTATATATTTTAATGTTTTATTTTTATTTTGTATTTTTAACTTTCTTAATTTTGTTTATTATTTTATATATTTATAACTTATTTTTATACACTTAAATATATTTTTTTATTTTTCTGATGTATTATATACATTTAAATAAATAGATGTATAATATATATAGGTATACTTATACGTATTATACCTCTGTATTATATACAAGTATTTTATTTTTGTTTTTTAATGAAGTTTTTTTATTCCAGTTTTATTATGTACATATATTGTAAATAATATTTTCAAAATTATAAAAATATAAAATTATAAAAATAATGAATAATAAATAAAATGAATATTTTAATCAGTATAGCTATACAATAGGGGTCCAAAACTCAACTTTCACACTGTAACTTCAAAAAATTTGAAACCACCTTCATTAAATATATTATTCAAAGTTATATATAATTAAAGATGGTTTTGATACATTTCGAGTTTTTATTTGAGAGATACAGGTCTGGGAAGTTAGAATTTTGGAAACTTATTTAGATCATAATTTTCTATCTGTATATTATTTTTGTGTGAAATCAATTTTGTATTTTTCTATATTTAGTTATCTACAACTTTCATGTACAAAGTTTCTTTATTTGAGGTAGAAAAAGTGGAACTAAAAATAGGTCCCACAAATGAAGGAAAATGAATAAAAATAAAAAGGAATGACAACCTAGTCATCAAGATGCCTAGGTCTCGGTGTTTCGGATCATAAAATATTTGCAATATTTTATTCTTTTTCTTTTCTTTTATTTATTCTATAATTTTAACTTTAAAAACCGTATTTTATACAATGTTTACACAATGATGCATGAATGATGAAATGCCTAAATTAAGCCTATTTACACATATTTACTAGGGTTTGTAAGGCCAAAATGATGAAACGGAGATTCATCACCTGCCATAAGTAAGGGGAAGGCTCATGTATGCCGGTCGTAAGTCATGTGTGGTGTGCCAATGACCCAGCAGTGCACTCTTCAATATCTGACTCAGAGAGCCCAAAAGGCACAAAAGTAAACTTCACTCTATTTACCACCAAATCGAAGAGCTCCCCCAAAGACGTCCAACATGATGCTCATGGCCCTGACCGTCGTGCATCCCCCTCGACAAAGAAGATGGTATCGTCCGCATATTGTAGAAGGGGATAGAGATATCCCCTCTAGTGAATCCCATGGTTCTACCCCTATGCACCACCTGCGCAGTGATGGTGGCAAACATATCTGTCACGAGAATGAACAATAGTGATGCTAGGAGACATCCCTGATGAACGCCTCTCTGGGGCTGAAAGAAACTACCCTCCGGGTGTCTGTTCACCAACACCGAGAAGGATTAAGTACTAGCACATCTCTTCATAATCTGCTCTTCGCTAGCACCGATCGGAGGAACTGCCAGTCAACACGGTCATAAATCTTAGAGAAATCCATTTTCCACAACAAACCCTTCACCTCCTTTCTCTTCCAATCACTAATCATCTCCAACACCATTACTATAGTGCCCATCATCAAGCAGTCAGGTATGAATGTCGTCAGCACCAGCGCCACCAAGTTCTCCAATACATAACTCAAACGGTTGATAGGACCTTAGCAACAATCAGATACACCACATTGGATAAGTATATGGGTCAGAAGTCCTCCTTTCTCTCTACCCCCTCCTTCTTGAGCAAGAGGAAAAGCAATACTTTGTTGATCCTTTCAAAATCATGGTTAGCCACCGCAAACTCGCTCATCAACCTCATCAAGTCTTCATGAACAACGTTCCAAAACTCCTTGTAGAGAAACACCGAAACCCATCATGACCCAACGCCCCCTCCACATTAAGCTCCCAAACCATTGTCCTAACCTCATTCAACGAATAATTTCTAACAAGCATAGTTTGCTATTCGTGCAAGAGAGTGAAAGCTCTGTCCCCAAGCCACCTCCAACTTCTGTTGGGCATCCTGCGGATCATGCGACAGAAGTATCGACCGGCCACCTTACCCACCTTGCAATCACCTTCCCATATCTCCCCCTCCACCAAAATGTTGTGGATGAAGTTGTGACGGTGCCTCCAGTTTGCCACCGCATGAAAGAATCTAGTGTTCACATCCTCCTCCTTAATCCAAGTCTGCCTAGATCTCTACAACCACTCTACCTTCTACTTCTTGTACTCCAAAATGATCTAATTGTTCGCATCTCTCTCCAAAAGCTCAACTTGGAGATAGCTCCCTAGTGTCCATCTTGGAGATAGCTCCCTAGTGTCCTCCCTTCTGTCCAATTCAACAATCACACCAAGCGCTGCACAACGACGAGCAACAGGGCACTCACAATTCTCCTTCTTGAAATCGTTGAGCCTCTTTCTGAGCGCATCCATTTTGGATAAGAGACGGTGAGTAGCTGACCCTTTCCCCTCCCACGACGTCCAAAAGTCCTTCTGTCACATCCGTTTATTTTTGGGGGGTCTTTTGTAAAAGTATTTTAGTGTAGAACGATTACTAAGGGGATACTTTATATATATTAAGCTAATAAAATAAAAGTAATAATAAACAAATATTGGAAAGGGAATGGCCGTTCAAAGAAAGGATAAAATAATGAAATTTCATAACAACATTTACGTTTAAATAGGAAATGAAAGTTAAAAAAAATATATAATACTAAATAAACAATCAAAACTGTGCAAATAGATAGTTTAGTTGTAACGGCAATCAGGAGAGAGAATTATCTGATCCCTCTCGTTTGCTGGCGTGCACGGTTTTGAAATTCCTTTTTTTTATAAAATCAATTGAAGGTTAAAAAAAACCCTAACAAATCAGCAACAACTTGCGGATAAAGAGAGTCGTGTTTTTTTTCAAAACATCTTATCCCTGACCCTATTAGGACGTTACTCAACTCGTGGGTGCTTATTTATTTATACAAGTCAGATCATAGGGTTAGACGGCATTTACCTTTCGCAACCAAAAACCACCTTTCTCTTTGTCAACCGCACGACCGAAATTCGTCATCCATCGTCTTAAGGTTATAGTGGAGGCGTTTCGTGTTGGGGGCGAGCATGCCGTCATAGGAAACCAACGAAAGCTTTCATTCAGAGTTCTTACTAGAGGTAATACCTTACTCTCCCATTTTTTTCCATGTTATCACTGGGTTGGGTTATCGCTAGGAACTTCGCATAGCGTTGGGAAGAACATAATTCATAACCAAGTTTTCCCTGCTTGTTCAATGAGTTATACGAATTTATTAGTCGGTTTTCTACTTTTGTGTTTATATAGATGTATATATTTTAGCATATCAGAAGTTCACAGTCTAAGATTCTAAACCAACACCCTCTTATTTATTTAGATGTGCCTTACTTGGATAGTACTAATCTTTTTTTTGGGACAACTAAAACACACATGTATCGACACTAATATTATCTGTACAACTTAAATTAATTTTTTTTAAGAAAGATAGGGGTATGATTATCACCATCATCTACTGGTTAAAGTAGATACGATTATCTCTTTTTTTTAATCATTCTCAATTAATTGTTTACCTTTTGGCGTACAAAAAAAACGAATTAGCCTTCAACCGTACAGATTTTTTTAACGTTCGGGAATTGGGTAGTAACCGTTCAGAATGTCGAGTGGTATTTTTCTGTAGAGTATGGTGTTAAGATAGTTTTCTTTGAATTAGGTGAAAATTGATTTCCGTGGACGAAGAATCCTATAAATATATCCGTACAGATTGAGGTATGTACATTAATCTATGTTTCATAGCATTGTCATTTATACCCCACATTTGATTTTATTAGTTGTTGCAATGGAGTTTTTATGATATCTCGTTAAACTTCTTTGATTATATCTCTGTGTTACAATTTTATGTAATTAGGTGCCAAGTTGATATTTAGCCATAATGCTTATTCTTGGATTAGTTGTTAAATGTAAAGAGATAGATACATTATTGCCTTTTGATATATAGGTTAAAATGTATTTTTTTATTCAAATATTTTATTGGAAAATTAATTATTGTTTTTGACACCATCATTGTGAGGAAGTAGACATTGTTCATTGTTTGCCCATTAGAGGCTTTGACCTGGCCGGGTGCCGCGCGGACGGTTAATTCCGCCAATTGACCGTTGTAGGCGGGTAATCATACACTACTTCCAAACAATTTACCGCTACGGCGGTTGACTCAGTACTGATGTCCATTGTATTGGGGTTGGGATAGGAGGCCTCGTATTGATATTTGTATTAGTTTTAAAAAATTTGTTTTAAGGGAACGGGGTGGCTTCTATCCAAGCTCGGGCTGCCCGGTGTCGGTAGAGGGGATTGATATATATTTGACATGGATTTTGAAATTATGGTCACAAAATTTGTGATATTCAAGGAAATTGATTGAATTGTCATTGTTATCCCATAATGAGGGGCATACATGAAAAAAAAGTCTTTTATAGCTCATTGTTTATTTATTGATTTATAGCCCTTATTATATAGAATTGTTATCGTAATTTTTTTTACTCATTGTATATGATTATGATGGTATGTCTCATAAATTATTGGTGCATACTTAGTCAAATTCGTTTGACTAATATTGATTTTTAACCTTTCAGCTTAGAGGAAAGCGGGAGGGTTGTCCATCGGCTGGATTGAAGAGTCTTTGATATTTTCTATCCTCTTAAGTCATTGTACGGATAGACTTATTTAATTTTATTATGTAATTCAGACTTGATGAGTCTTTATTTATTGGTTAAGTTCCTTTATTCTTCCATTACGTATGGCACTCTGATTGTTATTTATGGATTATTGAATTTTGTCTCGCTCCTAGAGTCGAAAAAAAATTAATTTCATTGTTTGAGATGCTTCCGCAATTTCCCCACATTTCGAGGTTCGGGACGTGACACCTTCACCATCTCCCCGAAGCCAGCCTCTAAGAGCCAAAACTTTTCAAATCTGAAAAAAAGAGCGGGAGAGGTTCTCCTCCCTAGATGTCCACAAGATCGAATGTGTGGCTGAATCTGGAACGTGGCAGTATGGTTACCCTAGTCAACGGAAACTCCGTCAACAACGAGCGGGGGAGGCTGTCCTCCCTAGATGTACATATGATCGGCGTGTAGTCAGATCTGGAACGTGGCAGTACAGTTACCCTAGTCGACGGAAACTCCGTCGACAAAATCAAACATCGTCATCTATTCTTGTACTAAGTTTCGAAATCTGGCTTATGGAAGTTACAAACTGGAAGGAGATGACCAACCTTATGTGAGATTCAAATGAAGATGCAAAGGTCTGGCAAAAGCCTTGGAAAGCACACATATGTGTGCACACAAAAAATAAACATCTTTCTTAGTGCTTTAAAACTTCAAATATTTGCTTATGATGCCTCTCATCTTGGTGATAGCGAAGACATCCTTTTTTGATACTTCTGCTAGTAAAAATAAATACAATCTTTTTTTTTGCTTATAATGCCTCTCATCTTGGAGATGTTTTGATCTGGATATGATATTGGCTCAGCAAGGGGAAAAGGAAGTGCACACATCTAAGATATGTGCACAGAAGCTATGCCTTCTTCCCTTGCTTGAACTTATTTTAATCTTCCTATTCATTATTTTTTGAATCTAACTTTGGAAGTTACTGAATGCAGTTGTTATGAGCTCAAGGAATGCAGATCAAGATATCATCGCCAGGGAAAAAGATTAAATCACATTTAAAAATATAGTGCAGACTGGTGTTCTTGGCAAAGGATCTGGGAAGTGAGGATGTGTGCACATCAGCAAGTACCATATCCTCTGTTGAACTTTTTTTTCATTGCTAGGTTCTTTAATCTTGTTGGTTTTACCAGATAAAGATTATATTATATGGAAGAACCTTGGAGAAGTCATTCCATTTGCAAGTCAGATTCAATTGGAACACTTTGAAGGACTGAGTTTAAAAAACAACAAAAATCTTTGAAGAGTGTACAAGCTGTTCCTTCTTCCAACTCACGGAAATAATTGTTGCAATTTTATCCTGATCGATCTCAGGATATAATGATAAGGGAAAAATGGGGCTGCCCCACCTCATTTTTCGCAAAATTTTTTTATTTTTTTGGAAAAATATCACCATGTATATTCATCCCTATATCCCTCATATATGTCATTCGAATTTCGTCAGAAACAGAGACTCCTACGTCCTCCATCCAGACGTCATTTTTTTAACGGTCGTAAGATTTTTTAAATCGACCCTGTCTAGATGGAGGCCGTAGGAGACTCTGTTTCTGACGAAATTCGAATGACATATAGGAGGGATATAGGGATGAATATACATGACGATATTTAAAAAAATAAAAAAATTGCCCAAAAATGGAGCGGGACAGCCATGTTAGGGGCAGCCCCATCAACCCCTAATGATAATGGGATTTAACTTTTGGTTCAATTCATGTTTAATCAGATCTCGTTCGGGAGGCAATGGGATAATCTTCATTTGATTCTCTCATTGCTAAACATATCCACACAAGATTTATTAATGAACAAGTTATGCCATTCGCATTGGCTGCAACTCTAGAGTAAACATCGAACGGATTTCTACTTTAGACTCTTTTCGGGCAAAAGAAATCAAGGGATGGTTGCAAAAATCCCCAACTGGTTTAGCATGCTTTTGGGCAAGGTTCCAAATATTGATATCGACATTGTATAGGACAGCCCGAAAAGGCATATTTTGGAGATATATCAGGATATATCAATGATATTAGTGGAAATATCGAAACTGGTGCAATTTTACAAATTAAGATCATACTATGCAAATACACACTTATATGTAAGAATGGTGTTATTTAGTAGACCAATAATGTATATATCGCACATATCGTTGATGTCAATGTCAATTGTTGACTACTAAGAGATATTGGAAAGGAAACGATGAAATTCAAACAATAACTTGCTCACATCAAGGAGGTGTATTTAGAACATTAACCTTACATCACATTGTATATTATATATAGACAAAATGCCGAGCTATATCGGATATCACACGAACAAGCTAATGAGCATAATAGCATATATGTATGCAGGCATTCCTTGACCATCTCTAGAGTTGTTTCATCACCATCGCAAAATGAGGCGAAGTCCCCCGTTCAAGCGCCACCAACCCGATAAAACTATATAAATAATAATGTGCTTTCAATACCATGAATAGACATAGAAACAAATACCGCTCGATATTTGATCAATGTATGGGAAAATTTTTATCAAAATCTTCAATTTTTTATCAATATAAGACGAATTGCCAATATTTCACCGATATCTCACGATATATTCAGCGATATCCTAGAATTCAATATACACGTGAATATCGAAATCCTTCCTCTGTTGATACCAATAAATCGGCAATATATCACAATAGTTGAACCATGCTCCAATCATAAAATTGGTTATTTATTTGTAGCAGATTTGTTTCCAAATGTGTCAATATAGGGAGTGGATGGAAATTATCAACAAATCTAAAGCTTAAAGAATAAAAAGTTGCCTTTCAAGCTTTTTTCCTTATAAAACAAGTAACGAAGTCAACTAATAAAGTTGATATCGATAATTGAGCATTGATATCATTATGATATCCATGATATAACTCGATGAAAAGTTTGCAATACTTAAAATTCCATCAATATTGGTGATACTAGATGACGACCTATCACCGATATATCACTTGATATAGGTCGAGATATAAATATCCAGGGTAATATCGGTACCCCTAACTTTTCGATATGGATATATCGCTGATATACCAAGGATATATCGAGATATTTCGACGCATGCTTTTGGAAAACCTTGTTAAAGACAATCATTATGAGAAGAATCGCACAAGATCAGACATAACATGATACGCAGACATAATATAGATACATTTCACAAATATTATGAGAAGAACTGCAAAAGAAAAGTATACTTTCTCTCTTTTTTTATACTTTCATGTATATCCCCAAGAAGGGCACATTATATAAGCTTTCAACTTTTTGATACAATAAAGAAGCTACCCTAGTCGCCAAAATCAGGATTACTATTTTAAAAAAATTATAGTTTTCTTTTTCCTTTAACTACAGACAGATACTTATTCTTTTGTGTTCACGCATGCGGAATCACAAGCATATATAACAGAGGGCAAATATAACAAGATTCTCAAACAACAGATGTATGAAGCAATAAGAATATGGGATTGTAAATGAGGGAGCATGAATCTTGACAGTAGGAATTCTGGTCTAAGTTAATGCTAAAAAGACTTGCAGCAAACTCATTCGGATTTTCTCGGAAAGACCGATGACTAGGTTGATGAGATCAACACTGTTGTGGACCTTGCCTTAATAAAAGCACGGAAGCCATCACCGGATAAGGTTCATGCAGACCTTAAGTTGGGGCGGGGAGCGCGGAGGACAACGGTGAAGAGGGAATCTGAGGGATGGAAGAGGTGAAGCTGCAGGGTGGGGATATCCAGAAAATTTTAAAAGACAAAATATTTTAATTTTTCAATAACACCTAAATATTGTTCAGCTATGAATTCTCAAAAATCACGGTTATTTTTTGCAGCTTTGAAGAGCTACAATGCAGCTGCATGGTCATCCAAACTATACCTTTATTGTGCTTATGCATCAAAACTGCATGCTTACGGAACTACTAAAATATTTTATTTTCACCTCACCTTGAAATCATGGACTAATTAAACCCATTGTTGATTGTCTTCTGCTGACCTCAATGGCACAGATATTCCACTACAATCAGAATAAGGCAGTGAGAGGGCAGTCGCAACTGTCACTGTTTCTTGAGCACAGGCAGAACTCTACAGCGGTATTCCCCCAGTGCCCATATTGGAAATATGTTCCGGTAGGCAGAATAGCTGATCATGCAATTCCTGTTGAAGACTCCCATAATCTCTTGCTGCGGGAAGTCGCCATTCTCCATCTGTGAATTAATCAGTACTCTTGCTGCACGGTGCAAAGGAGTGGGATCTCTTTCAGCCTGCCCAGCATCAATAAGAGCTAACATAGCCCAGCCAGTGTTAACAACATGTGAGCGGTTTCCATCAAGATTTGTATACACCTTGTCTTGACATGATAGGTAACTCTCTCCCCAACCACCCGAAGGAAGCTGTTTTGACAACAAGAAATCACAAGCTTTGCGTAAAGCCGAGCAGTTTTTGTATGTTCGTCCAGCAGCAACAAGGCCCTTTACACCAAACCAGATTCCATAGGTGAAACACACAGCCCAAGAGCCATACCATGAACCGTCACTCTTTTGTATACTTTCGATGAAATGAGCTGCTTTGGTAATGCATTTTTCTATATCTTCTCTTCGATGCCCAGGATATAATTTTCTAAACGCTGTCAATGCCTGAATTGCTGCAGAAGTACACTCGACATATGGGTAGTCAATGACAATGTCACCAAAAGTTTCAGCAGGATTGATCAACTCCAACCAAGCATATGATCTTGTTAATTCATATGTTGCAAAGCCACCATTGTTATTCATAAGAGAGAGAATGACATTAACAGCATCATATAGATTCTGGGCATCCAACGGTTTGCCAACAATTTCAGGTGAAATACGGGACAATAACAATGCAGCTTTTAATCCTTCAGCTGTACAGTCTGAAATAGGCCATCCATGATCAGCACTAGAGAAAGGCCAGGCACCCTTAGAGATATGCCGATACCAGAATGACAGATCCCCGGGACAATCAGCAAGAACCTGCGAGGCTTTTATATAACTATGTGCTTTCTTAATCGTAGGACCATATTCTTCAGAAAGGTTTGTCGAAATAATCGCTTGAACTGCAAAGGCAGTGTCCCACAATTGACTCCCATTGTATCCCTGCATCTTTAAGCCATCTTCAGCAAGCCATAAATAATCATGTATTCTGGGAAGGTGAAGCTTGAAAGCCTCAGAGTTTGGATCTTCCACCCAGCAGCAAAGCATATTTAAAACCTTGTTCACAGGCCCAATGCAGACATAACGAGTGTTCTCATCTTCATAGTGAATGTGCTCAATTGCTGTATTCAGAGCCCTTTCCCTCAATTTACTCGCAGGCCAGTGCATCAAAACAGGTTCAACGAGCTTATGAAGAGTTGCCCAGAGAACATCTTGCACAACAGGATGGGGATAATACAGATCCTCCTTCGCGCACAAGTTCCGCGCTTGATTCCAGTCTATTTGATCATATGGAAGGGTGAAAAGCTCTTTTCTTAGTGACAAAATCAGTGGAGTGATCCGTCCGACGAACCTTTTCCCGTATAAATACGACATGGGCAAGTAGACCATTCTGCAGTGACACCACATTCGTCCTGGATGAACAGGAAGAAAATAAGGTAGCAGCCAAATTTCAGGTGGAAGCGGATTGTTTCCGGTCCAATCAAAGACTCCAAGCACTGAAAGCCACATCTTGCCCCATGATGTTATGGTGGTAGCTCCACCACGGTCTAAGATCCACTTTCTTCCCCTCTCCATTTCTCCGTCACCACCATCAGCTGATTCGCCCAATAATCTTAGAGTAACATATGTGAGCACAGACCCAAACATGGTGCTATGTCCCTCAATATGCAGTCCCCATCCTCCGTCTTCATTCTACATAAATGAACATAAAAAATCAGATATTTTTCCCCTTCAACAAAGAGAAAAGCACATCGTGATTACATCATGCATTATCTATCTACAATACTTATTCCTTCCCTATCCATCAAACCAACAGAACAAGATCGAGAGATAAAACTCTCTTTTGTAATATCTAATACTATTTCTTATCCCTCAACCAAATGAGCCAAGAATGAGTAACGTGGGATAATGGGTGGAATAAGGGGGTATATTCTCGATTTCCGTTTTTTTATGTTCGTGGGATCAACGTGTTATCTCTTGTTTGTTTGTTGTTCTTGACAATGTGAAATAAGTGCTGGTTATTGTAGAATGGGTAGTGTAAACAGATGATAAATAGCCATAATAATTTCTTAAAGGAACGAGAATAATTATTTCATGAATAGTTGTGGAAAAAGCAAAAAGATAACTATTCAGGAACAAGAAAAATCCATTATAAGAAGAGAAAAATCCGTGTAAAGGAATATAAATCTGGTTTTCTAGATTATAATAACATGATCCAGCAGAGTGTAACATGTTACTTGCCTGATGGTTGTAAAGATAACGCCGCATTTCACGGCGATGCTCCGACTCCAGAATCGTGTTGAGTGCCCCGGTGATGTATAAAGTTATGACCAGACCGGGGATGAGGAACATGGGGCCTCCGTAATCTCCAGGCCAGTGGCCGTCGTGCCCCTGAATGCTCGAGTGGAAGCTTATCGCGCGCCGCAGCGTGGTCGTGACCGCTGCCTCCGTGACCTCCTCGTCCGCGCGCAGCTTCACCTGCGGGATGACGTCGCCGATAGGGTTCTCCTTGGCGAACTGTAAGCGCATGAGCAGATCGGAGCTGTGCTTGTTGCGGAAGCGGTTCTCGGAGAAGATCCGGCGGGCATTGTCGACCTCGGCGTGCTCCTCGTCGGTGCCGGCGGCGGGGTCGAACTCCCAGATCTGCCTCCCGACGTGGTCGTTGGTGGTGCGGAGCCACGGGCCGCGCCCCTCGGCGATCTTCAGCTTCCACATCACGGATCAAGAGGGGAGAGGCGATTCGGTGGCCGGGCGGAGGAGGAGAGAGTGGCGATGGCTCTGGCGCGCGTGCTCAGGAGCGCGCAGTGTGATGTGGGGGATGGATCGCTCTCATCTGCTCACGAAATAAGCATTGTTTGCTTTCTTCTTTTTTTATGTATCAATAAAAAAACATCAGTTGCCTTTTATTTATTTCTAACAAAAAAACAAAGGGTAAAATAAAAAAAATTTTCCCAACTGCTCCATAAAGACCTCGTTTTTTAAATATAGCAAAGATGGGTTTAACATCGACGCCACCCCATTACTTGACCAAATTGGATCAATTGGGTGCGAACCTCTTAGTTAAATCCAATGTTGCAAAAGTCGGTAGTCGGTACTTGGTCGGCTGGATCACTGACTAAGGATTAATCGGCAGTCGGACGATTAATCGGATTTAGTCGGACTTTAATCGGCTTTGAATTTTATCATTATTTTAAATATATAACTCATTTTTATACATATATTTACATAGATTTTGTATATTTTTATATAATCATAATAAATTTTGAATTAAATAAAACATTAAGCATATTATAATATGTTTGCTTATAAAAAAGCAAAACATTAAAAAAAATATGGTATCTTCAAGCAAAAATTAGTTGATTAATGTACCTAGTCGGAATTAGTCGGTACTCGGTCGGCCACCCCACTGAATAGAATAGTCGGACCTACTAGTCGGGACAGTCGGATGATTTTTATAACACTGGGTAAGCGAGTCAAATTCCTAAGTAATACCTGGGAATTACTTAAATACCCAGGTTCTACGACATGTTTTTTTACTCAAAAACTACAGAGGTGTCGCATGTTGAACATGCGACACACCTAAAGTTTTTTTTACTCAGAAACTGCATATATGTCGCATCTTTAATATGCGCTATAGATAACGCATATGGGATATGCGATATAGGGGTTAAATAAGGGCCGCGCGTATCGGCCTTGCCATTTCTCCGCTCCTTCCAGCTCTTGTACCCGTGCCGCCCTCGACCCCCCACTGTGCCACCCGCATATTTTGATCTCCTCCTCTCTCCCTAAAACACCCATTTTGCTCACTCCTAGCCCCACGGAACACTCCTTTTTCGTGGTTTCATTGGTTGGCTCCGTCCTAACCGCCCCCGCGTCCCACTAGGGCTAACCCGTTGTTGCGAACACTTAGACTTGGTAAATTTTTTTCTTGAGTTGATTGTTTGTATCATATGCATATTATTTTCATTTCTTGAATGTATGACGTTTGGATGTACGTTGTGTCACATATTAGGTTAGAATGGAGCAATTGTATTGTATGTGTCATTTGAGGGGTACACTCATGTGCGGATCATCGACCAATGTAAGGGGGTTTGTGTTGTTGCCTAATATGACGTTCGATGAGATGTTGAACTTGGTTTACCGTAAGTTCAACCTGGATGCCGATAGTCAAAAAAATCCGATTATTACATCGCATCCCTCGAGGCCCAGGGGAGGAACCATCATTTTCATCTATTGTCAATGATGATGATGTGCAGGCAGTTCTTGTGTATGCTCGGACCATTAGGAAATCAATGCCTACTGACATTTATGTTGAAGATGTATCTGTGACCGAAGTGTCCAGATCTTTGCTAACTCCTAGCCCCACGGAACACTCCTTTTCCGTGGTTTGCTATGTCCAGATCTTCAACATAAATGTCAGTAGGCATTGATTTCCCAATGGTTAGTAGGCATACACAAGAACTGCCTGCACATCATCATCGTCGACAATAGATAAAAATGATGGTTCCTCCCTTGGGCCTCGAGGGATGCGATGTAATAATCGGATTTTTTTACTATCGGCATCCAGGTTGAACTTACGGTAAACCAAGTTCAACATCTCATCGAACATCATATTAGGCAACAGCACAAACCCCCTTACGTTGGTCGACGATCCGTACATGAGTGTACCCCTCAAATGACACATATAATACAACTGCTCCATTCTAACCTAATACGTGACACAACGTACATCCAAACGTCATACATTCAAGAAATGAAAATAATATGCATATGATACAAACAATCAACTCAAGAAAAATTTTTACCAAGTCTAAGTGTTCGCAACAACAGCTTAGCCCTAGTGGGACGCGGGGGCGACTAGGATGGAGCCAACCAATGAAACCACGGAAAAGGAGTGTTCTGTGGGGATAGGAGTGAGCAAAATGGGTCTTTTAGAGAGAGGAGGAGATCAAAATACGCGGGTGGCTGATGAAGCCACATTTCATCATCTTTATTCTATCATTTTGGCATCAAAAATCCTAGCAAATGCGTGTAAATAGCATTAAAACCATCATCTTAGCATTCATGCATGTGCATCTAAATAGTGTATAAAATACTGTAATTAAATCTAAAATTATAGAATAAATAAAAGAAAAGAAAAAGAATAAAATATTGTAAATATTTTATGACCCAAAACCCCGAGACGTAGGCATCTTGATGAATAGGTCGACAAGGAATAAAGTAGGAGGAGATAAGGGTGAAATACAATAAAAATTCCTTCATTCTTTATTCATTTTGGGACCTATTTTTGGTTCTAATTTTTATACTTCAAATAAATAAACTTTGTACAAGAAAGTTGTATATAATTAAATAAAGAAAAATACAAAATTGATTTCACTGAAAAATAATATACAGATAAAAAGTTATGGTCTGAATAAAAATCCAGAATCCCAACTTCCCAGACCCGTATCTCACAAATGAAAACTCCAAATGTAGCAAACTCACATTTAATTGTATATAGAATAAAATAAGCTATTTGATGGCGGTGGTTTCGTATTTGGCAGAGCTACAGTTTGAAAGTTGAGTTTTGGACCCACATTGTATACTTGTACAGATTAAAATATTCGATTTATTATTTATTCATTATTTTTATATTCTTGTATTTTTATAATTTTGTAAATATTACTTATAATAATTATGTGTATTAAAATCAGAAGAAAACCCCAAAAGATACACAAAATAAAAATACCTATATGTTACACATAAGTATTATACCTCTCAATATACCTATATAATGTATACTTGTATTTTATTTAATATGAAAAACATATCGGAAAAATTAAATAAAAATATAATTAAGTGTATAAAAGTATTTTATAATTTTATAAAATAATAAACAAAAATTAAATCAATTAAAATCATAAAATAAAAATAAAAGAATAAAATATATAGATATTATACCTATAAAGGGTATAAAAGTAAACTTGTAAAAATATACACCATTAAAAATCAGAATAAAATACTACATAAAATATTAAATATTTTTTGTTTAATAACCTAAATTTAATAATATCATTTTCTATTTTCTAATGAATTTAGAAGTTTTTTTAAGGACCTTTTTCCTGGTTGGTCCACGTGGACCAACCAAGGGGTAGTCACAGTTGACCTCAGTCAACTGTCTGCCCTAGGTCCTGTAGCCCTTGTCAGACTGCATTTTTGACCAACTTCTTCCATTTTTCGAAGACTCCTCTTGCACTATCTCGCGAAGGAATCTTCTTGAATTTTCATCCTCGATTATCAGTGAGTCACGCCCAGGTGAAACCTCGGGGTACGGAGCATCGGTTCACCCGCTTTGCCTCGGTCTTCCCAGCCTGGCCGTCAACCCTATAAAACTCCTCCTTGGATTTCAATTTGATTTTGAACCGCAATTCATCCAGATTTTCCCCCCTTGGACTCGCTCGAGCTTCTTGGAGGTGACAGCTCCAAGTTTCCTTCTTCAAGGCGGAGGATCGACACGATCTGGGCGTGTTCCGCACCCACCTCCGGTGACCTTCCCGTCGAGGTACTTCAACCTCGGGTACCCCCCTTGAGGTGTTTATTCCCTTCATTTTCGTTCTCGTTTCATTCCTTGTAGTCTTAGGATCACTTAGGTTCCCTTTTCGCTTCCATTCCCCCATCGATTCGCTCAATCGAGTTCCCTCGTTGGAGCAAGCTCCGACGAGCATCGAAATCGCTATTCACCCCTTGTGAGAACCCCCTGGAGGTCGAGGCATTTTGCCCTCGCCTCCATTGACCATTTTGGCAGTCACAGGAGCTCAAAGGACCCCCGCGAAGGGTCGATTTTGGAAGAACCACAGGTACCTGGGTCGCCATTCTTCCTAGGCTTCGCCACGGAGCATCGGAGCTCCTCGAGCCTTTTTGGCTCCGCCGGTGGACTCAGGAACCTTTCAGGAGTCGAAGGAGGTCTTCCGCGATGAGGGAGGAGGCCGGAGCAGAGCCCCAGCGTCGATCCAAGCTCGTCGGAGGCCGTGTTCTTCCCTGTTCTTGCAGGGGAGTCCACGACCGTTCGATCGAGCTTCGCCTCCAGGTCTTCCCAGCGCCGTCGGATCAGATCTCCTCCAGTCGTTCGATCAGCACCGCCGCATCTAATCGCAGCCGTGCGTTTCGAAGCGTCATCGCGCAAGGAGGCGAGGACACGTGGACAAGTGAAGCTTCATCAGCCGTCCGTTTCCGCCTTAGCCTTGGGTATTTTGCGACTCAACCCCTGGCGTTTTTGTAATTTATTTTGAAATACTTAAACTTTCATATGCTGTGTAAAAAGTTTTGTAAAATTTAACTTGAGACCCGTTGCTTTCCATCATTACGCTTAGGTCCTCGGCCACGTCACCTCACGAGACCTGTTCACGTGAGGTGCGGGGCTTTTTGCAGCGAGGCCCTCGGCCATTTGTGTATTTCGTTTTAGTACTAGAATTTTCAATTTCAGTGTAAAACTTTGGGGATATTTGCACCAGAGCCCTCGGACATTTTTTATTTTTCAAAAAGGTCCCTACGAGGCGTGTGCCAATCACGCGCCCTGGTGGGTATTTTGCATCTGTACCTGTGCGGGTTTGGCTATTTGTGATTGGTCCATAAAATTGAATATTCAGTGTAATATTTTGTTGGAAATTTGCAACCTTGCCCCTGGATGTTCTGATATTTGCATATATGCCCCTCTCAGGCCATACATTTTTGCTTGTTTGCTTTATTTATTTCATCCATCATTAAAACCCTAAAAAAATCCCCAAAAATCAACTTAATCTCCTGTTAACTTGCACTCCCACGCCATATTTTTGCATTGCATTTTTGTTGCACTTTTACAATTATTAAAAATCAAAAACATGAATTTTTCTTATTGTTTGCATTAGAAAACCCATAAAAATTATAAAAACGTTTTGAAAAATTCCAAAAAAAATATATTTTGTGTGTTTTATCATCTATTAGTGTCAATCCAAAAACCACTAAAAATTTCAAAGTAAAAACCTTAAAAATTAGAAAACACATAAAAACTTCAAAAAAATCTAGAAAATCATAGAAAACTCACAAAATTATAAACTCAGTTGCTATGTCTTCCTTATTTTATTCTCTTTATTTTAAAATTAATTTGGTAAAATTTTGATACTGTTTGATAGTTTTCATTCCCATTTTATTTTCGGCCAGAATTCCAATTCACTATTTTCTCTTGTTTTGATATTTAAAAATACCAAAAAGATTCTGAAATATACCCAAAAATCACAAAAACACCTTAAAAATATAAAAAGCTCAAAAAGATTTTATTTCCTGATTTTTGACTATTTTTACCAATACATTATCCTCTCTTTCCCTATATTGTATACATATTCCTATATTGAAAAAAGAAAAATATAAAAATATAAAATATAAAAAGAAAATACAAAATCAGTAAAAAGAAAACCAAAATACAAAATTAAAAATTAAAAATTAAATAAAAATATATAAAACTAAAAACCCACAAAAACATTTGCATTGCATAGTGTAGACAATACATCACATTCATACACACACACTTGTTGATCTATCCTGCCTTGCTCCCTATGTTCGAACTCTCTACATACTTACACTTATACACCTTGTTTGTAGAGTTAAAAATAAATTTTAACTTCACATCTATCTTCATTTTTTGAATTATTCGATTGTGGGTTAATTGTTGATTGGATCCGAATTTTTGAGCGGTCAACACTTCGACTGTGTCCCCGCCTTGTGTGGAACATACGACCGCTAGATTTTCGGGGTTATTAGTGGCACAGTGGGGGGTCGAGGGCGGCACGAGTACAGGAGCTGGAAGGAGCGGGGAAATGGCAAGGCCGATACACGCGACTCTTATTTAGCCCCTATATCGCATATCCAATATACGTTATCTATAGCGCATATTAAAGATGCGACATATATGCAGTTTCTGAGTAAAAAAAACTTTAGGTGTGTCGCATGTTCAACATGCGACTCCTCTGTAGTTTTTGAGTAAAAAAACATGTCGTAGAACCTAGGTATTTAAGTAATTCCCAAGTACTACTAAGGAATTTGACTCCTGGGTCAGCCAATCCAAACTTGGCTAATGAGTTGATTTGACCTAACTAGGTCCATGACATCCTAATTAGGGCTTTTAGGCTGAATGCTCCAGCAGGAACACACCTATGTGAGCTTGGTGATGGGTGAGTTAAGATGTCGATTGAATGCTCAACAATTTACATGGCGAAGTCTTCTCATACTATAAGTGAGGTCGGTTACATGGATTCTTGCTCGACTCGATGTTGAAATTTTGAACTATTTTTTACGTCGATTGTCGACTATCTAACACAAATCCCATAAGGAGGGATTTGAACCATGATCAATTGGGTGGTAGACACACTGCATTCACTAGTTAACATGATTGTTTCTCCCCCCATAGATAGCCCCTACAGTTCCAATTCTCGGATTGGCAAGTGACAACCACCTTTTCTCAACTGCAATTAGTGCAAGTATGACTAGGAGAAGAAGCTCCAATGGGTGGTGAATTGTAAGGAAGCTTTTTCCAATGCCTAAATCCTTAAAGTAAGCCTTCTCTCTCATGTTCAAGCTAGCTACTCCATGTTTTAGATAATATAAATAGTGAATATTATCTTGTCTGATTCTATTTGAAGGAATTGGAGGAGAAGTGACTGAACCTTTTGTGATTCATGTTTGAAGGAAATGGAGAAGTGACCAACACCTTGTGTGATTCATCTTTTAAGGGATTGGAGGAGCTCGAAGAGGGGCTTAGATCCTCTGTTTTAATGAGAGTTACAACAGAGGTGCTATAAACCTTTTTATTTTTTTTACGATTTTGATTCCAAATCTAATATTATAGATTGAAGCTTAGATTAATGATCTACATATCCTCCAAATTTTGCTGATGACTGGCCTGATCACTCGGGTAAAAGGTCGTCAAAGGTCGTTGCGACCCAAGCAATCAGACTCAGTCAATCCAGAAAAAGAGACCACCAAAATATGATAAAAATCAACTCAAAATCAAATAGCGGTCTTGCTATTTTATTAACCTGGTATAGCGACCAGGGTCGAACACAAGGAGCACGTGATGGCCTTGCATCCTACGAAGTAGTCAAAAATAAAATACAAGGAAAGAAAAGGGTATTTTTGGTGGATTTTAGTTGTTTTTAAATTTTTTTGGATTTTTAATTAATTAGGAAAATAATGAAGGCAAAGAAACAACCAACTTCAAACAATTATTCAATGCATCAAAAATCAATCAATAATTCCAATAAAAATATTTTTGTGTATTTTTTGATTTTTACTGTTTTTAGTGAATTTTTGGGATTTTTCTGGTTTTTATTTAATTTTATAAAAATCAAACAAGGTAAGAAACTGAAGGTACTGTCCAGTCAGGAGTAAAAGGCCAATTTAAAATGCAAAAAGACCTATTTAGCTCCTGGAGTCAATTTTCCTATAAACTAGAAAGTTTAAGGAAAATTTGGGCACTGGAATTATTGTTTTTGGATTTTAGAATAATTATGAGAATGTTTATAAGTTTTAAGGTGTTTTTCAATTTTTATGAGTTTTATATGATAAAAAATGTCCAAATTTGGTCAGAAAATCAAACAAGACAAAACACAAAGTAGAGAATTTTTTTAGAATTTTTAAATGAGTTTTAATATTTTTTTGTGATTTTTCAAGTCAGACAGTAAAGAAAATGTGTATTTTTGAATTTTTAAAAATAACAAATAAAATAAAAAATGTCTCCAAAAATTCTAGAAAATTTTACACTATGGCAGGAGCCATGTGTCCAATTTTCATGGAATTTGGAGTAAGTTTGCTATTTTATTCAAAAACAAAACCTAGGCACAGTGCACAGGGACCTGTACGTAATTTCCAAGAGTTCTGGGGGGGCCCAGTGCAAAATTCCCAAGAAAACATGCGCGCAGCGTGTGCCTGGGGCACTCAGGGACTTATATGCAAAGAAAACAAAGTTCTGGGGCTATTTGGTAACAGGTACTAAAAGTCCGAGGACTTGTTTGTAATTTACCCACAAATATCACGCACATGCGTATAAAAACAACTCACAGGGGCATATCTGCAATTATCCAAAAGTATTCATTCATTCCATAACATGGCAGAACAACAGGGCTAAATATGCAAAATATCCCAAAAGGCACGTGTCGATGCACGTGCTACACTACAAACAGGGGCATATGTGCGAAGAAAATAAAAATCAGGGACCACAGTGCAAATGTACCAACGCAAATAAAACTCTAAAAATATTTACAGGACTAAATGCTAAATAAACTAAAGAGAAGGGCCTAAGGGTAAATTACCCTTTATTAAGTCGACCGACGGATGGGCGCCACGTGGGTAGATGGACGGCTGGGAGTGGGTGGCGCCCAACGAAGGAAGCCCTCGTGCGGATCGAATGGTCCAGGCGTCGCCACGTGGAGATCGAACGGTGGAGAAGTGCGGTAGCTAAACCCTGGCCATCGGACGGTGCGGATCAGTCCTCCTGGAGATCGTGCGGTAGCTGCTGCTCCTGGATTGCACGGCTCAGATCGAAACTGGAGCTCGGAGGCTGATCGGACGGCGGAGAAGGATGGAGGAAGAACTGGTCTCCGGTGAACTTCGCCGAGCTCGTGACGGCGTTGGTCTCCTCCTGGAAGCTCGCTGAAGATCGGAGAAGGTAGCTGTGGGCCCTCCGCATCAAATGGAGGCCTCCGATGACCCAACAGAGCCCTGGGGAGCTCCGACGAGGTCGGCGGAGGCGGAGCAGCTAGACCGAATGGTCCAAGCCCTCAGATGGGCTTGGATGAACCTGCAAAGTGTGCCAGCAAACTCGCGGGTCAGAATCGGTGAAAGTCGACGGCGGCGCGATTTAGGGGAAAATCGAAATCAGAGAAAAAGAAGAAGGATCTAGGCTACCTGGGTGGTCGAGTCGACTGGGAAAGAGCCGCTGGTGCTCTGGGTCCTTGCCTCGAGGACCGTCGTCGTCCGAGGCTCGAGCTCCTGCTATGGGCGGAGCACGGCGGCGCTGGCTCGCCGGATCAGTGGTTCGAGCACCCTCAGCCTCGCTGCTACACCTCCAGGGCAAGCTGTCACTCTCGCGCGGAAGATGGAGGTCACTGGGTGGAGGAATGACGATCCAAAGATAGGAAATGAGGTGGTGGAGCTCAACCCTTATACTGCCAGGAGTCCGATAAGAATGGGTCGGGTAGGGCGGCGTGAAGCGCGGATCTCGAGGCTAAAGATCGGGCGAGGTTCCCGGATCATTGGAGAGTGATTAGGACCCTGGGTTTAGGTGCGAGGTTGTCGGGTTTAGGCGCCAAAATAAGGGGAAGTCGGGTCGGGCGCATAATACCCGTGGGAGGTGGTCCTGGAGGGGGAGTTGACCGGGCGGTCAACATCCCCGTGGACCAATGGGAGGCTGCCATTTGGAAATTAATTGAAAAATCAATGAAAAATAGTAAATGGCAGAATTATTAAAAAGTCAAAACATGAAATATTTTTGTTTTAATTTTTTCTATTTTTTGGTGCTTTTTAATTAATTTTTCAAAATAAAATGAGGTATTTACACTATATAGCTATACATAGGTATATGTTCAATATGTCTTTTTAATTTTTGATTTTTAATTTGTTATTTTTGTGCCTTTTTATTCCCATTATATATTTTACTTATTTATAGTATAAAATTAGGAATAAAAGGGTATTTTTATTTTATTTTTATTATTTATATACACGGGTGAAATAAATATATATGTACATGTATCTACATGGTGTATTTACAAGGTATTTTTGGGTTTTTAATTTTGTTATTTTTATTTTGTTTTGTTTTAATGGTTTTTAATTTATTTATTTACACCATAAAATATATAATATTTACAAATTTTATGGAATTTGATTTTATTTATTTATAAGGTAGAATAAATATAGGAGTGGCTATGTACATGATGAATATCTACATGTGAATGTTTTTATCCTTCTTTTTAATTTTTCCATTTTTACTTTGATTTTTATATTTATAAATATATACAAGTATTTACAAGACCATTTTAGTCTCTTTTTTGAGTAAAATATTTTTATTATATTTACAAATATATTTACATAAATGAGCCCCTATCTGCCTCTACTTTGGCTTTTATGCGGTCAGGCCCATGATGAGCGCTCCCTTAGGTTAGGTTGCTCAATATTTATTCTAAATATTTCCCTCTTTTTCTTTTTGATCTTTATTCTTTTATTTTAGCACAAAAACATGCTAATTATTAATTTTTACACAATGCATGCCTTTTGCTAATTATTTATATTTACACCTATCTACATGTATTTGCAAAGGTTTTTGTAGCGAAAATATAAGAATAAAGAGTGATGAATGGGTATTCATCATTTGCTCAAATCCAAGTTTATTTGGTGTTTTATTTTAATGGTCAAATATTCGATCAACATCTAAGCAACTTAAATTTCATTTAAAACAAATACCCGAACCTTTGTCCATTATGATAAAATAACAAGTAAACTCGGATTTGAGCGAAATTTGGAGGATATGTAAAGCATTATTCTAAGATGCAATCTATAAGGTTGGATTTTGGATCAAGATTGAAGAAAATAAAAGAAAAAGGATTACAACACCTCTGCTATAACTCTCGTTACAACAGAGGATCTGAACCCCTTCAAAAGAGGAGCTATTTCAAAATGAGAACTTTTATATGAGGTAAAGTTTCCTAATTAAACAACCTTGGACCCAACTGTATGCGGTATATTCTTTTCCTTGATGTTCATAAGTGTATTTATCCTTTTACAAGGTTTTGCGATGCAACGAAATGAATTATAATGAATGTTTTCAAGGATATTGGTCTTAATTATTTTCATCTACCCTTACATATGGGAAGATAACGAGTGTTTGAGTAAATTTGCACATTTTCTGGGGTATTTTCACTATAGATTAGCACCAAAATTTGGCTAAGTATTAAAGGAGACAACAAGGTTGTAGAAATCCGTATTCGGTATTCGGTCAGTAGGATCACTGACTAAGGATTAATTGGCAATCGAGCGACTAATCAAATTTAATCAGCCATTAGTGGTTTTTTTAATTATTTTAAATATATAAATCATTTTTATACATATATTCTTATATATTTGTATAGATTATTACATTTTCTATACTATCATAATAAAATAAAAGAAGTAATTGACTTTAAACATAATATTAAGCATATCAGAATAAGCATTCTTTAAAAAATAAAAAAAATTTGTTCATCAAAAATTAAGGAGCTTAGATTTGCTCAAGCGTTTATGCATCTCAAGTATATATGATTTGGTGTGCATGTGAAAGAATGGATTTTGTACTAGAAAAATGGTCACACTGATTATCACAAAACATAGAAATTCTACATTTTATTTACTTGAATATCCTTTAGGAGGGGCTCACATAAGTTCTTTTTTATTTTTATTGGTCTCGCATAAGCTCCAGAGTAGTCTGTTGATAACATGATCTCTGAATTTAGCATGTGTATTTTGATATATCCATATGAGTTTTGAATGAAATTTAGTTGTACATGTAGAGAGAATTTATTTTGTTCCTTATCTTGATTGGTGTGAAAAAATTTGAAATGTGTGTTATTGGAATGAGCTCAGATGATTGAAGAATGCAAAAAAAAAACTGTGTAAAAGTTGACTGAGTAGTTGGTCGTCTAGGTTGATTAGTCAGCCCAATTAGTCAAGTTGACAGACTAATGGCCGATTAGGCCTAGTTGAGTCGGCTACCCTCCCCCCCCTCTCCCGACTCGACTAGTCAGCCGACTTCTGCAATAGTGGGAGACAACTAGGAGCATGATGAGTCACCTTACATTATCTAAGTCAACTAAAAAACTAAATAAGCTAACTAAAGCATGACTTTGCCTTTGTTTTTGACATAGCTTTATAACATGACTCAGTTAAAACATGATTTGAAGATCGAATCTACTTGAATCTAAGCTTTAAACACACAGAAATACCCAAATACAAATGGTAAATTCTCATTCTTACTAAATCATTGCCTTGCTTCAAATAGCACTTAAAAGTACCTAAAAACTATAAAATTGCAAAGTACCAAAGTACCTAATAGGGTTTTAAAGAAGCTGAGCATCCACTTTACCACTACATATTAAGCTAAAAACCTTATAAACACTTATTAATACACATTAATATCGCATTCTTGTAAATAAAATCCATGAAATAAGAATATATTATTAACATCTAAAGCACATAAAGCTCTTGCTACTCATTCTTGATGGCAAATGCTCATGCCTCCTTCTGGTCGATGACCGATCGCGGTCCGCACATCGCTCCATGGAGGTTGGACACCTCTCAAAAGATAAAGTGCTAGAGATCTTGCTACCAATACATGTTGTTCTCTTTCAAAAGCCATCCTCTTTTGCAACCCCTTTGAATCCTTATTACTTTATGGGAATAACTCCATGCGACATTTTGTGTAGATATTTTAAATAAATGTACTAATGGATAGTTTTTTACAATATATATAGTCATAAAATCTTTTAATCTCATAATGTCTTCATCTGTAAACCATAATATGTAGAGTTTTCCTCAAATAAGAATCGGCTTTATTAATTCACCTTCACTTTGGGTCATGCAGAAGAAGATGAAGACTATAAAAAATAGTTTTAATTGTCAATTTTGTCCTTTTTTTGATAATTACACAATGACCTCTATAAAATATTTCGTCAAGGAGGGAGGATTTGTTGGCAAGGAAAAGGACGTAAAGGAAGAAGAAGGTACAATGAAGATCGAGAAAAGTTAAAAAAAAAAAGAGAATATATGATAGTTTGAAAGTCCACGCATAGTTTTGTATTATATAATCATTATCAGTAGAGATTAAGAACATGGAGACGATTGCTAATCATGAAGTTTCGTAGTAGTCAGCATAAGCGTAATTATAAAATAGGTATAGGCATAAGGCATGCTACAATAAAATAGGTCTACAATTACATTTTTTTTAGATTCATCGTTAAATATATAATGAAGATATTATTTGTTGCGAAGTTAACTTTTTATACTTCAAATCAGTGATGCATATCATATCCGTCGCTATATTATTAGCGACAATCTATATGACAATGCTTAGTTGCTATTTTAAATAATTTAAGTAATCCTCACTAAATTTCGAACTAAAAACTGAGCAAAAATTACTTAAAAATTCAAAAAATAACAATAAATAATTAGTATTGTTATATGTAGGGATGAAAGCAGATTGGATACTAATCGGATATAGGAATTTCCCTATCTATATTCGCTTTATCTATATTAGATACGAATACATATAGAGGAGTCAGATATAAATTTAAGGAATCACAACCTACAAATCGGTACGAATTCAAATCGAATACGAATCCAGATTGAATATAGAGCGAATACGAATAGGGATTGATTTAAGATAGGATACAAATGCCAAACTGAACAAAGATAAATTATGAATTTGTCTTGAATAAGTACCAAGTATGAAATGATTTAAAAAAGATATCATTATAACACACACCATGATAAAAATATTCAGGCAATCAATAAAAGTTAGGTTCTCCTATTACGATTCTTATGAAGTTGTCGAGGCAAAGAGACATAGAGATTGTTGGAGATCGAGGGGATGCATGAACTTGGGTTTAACTTAGTTGTTTACGAAACACAATATTGTATGTATGTATGTATGTACGTACGTGCGTATCTATGTATGGATTATTTTGAATTCGTATATTCAGATCCAAATTCAGATCTTTTTGCTTCGACTAATATTCAAATATAGATATCCATTTTTAGTACTTTTTCAAGTAAGCGGATATTTAAATATATTTTTATCAATTTTAATCTCTAATTATATCCAATGTCCCAAATGATATAACAACGGATATAACAATAACTTCAGATTAAAAAATAATTTCAAATGAGTAATATATCCACATTATGTAGTACTAGCATTATTGTTTTTGGCAAATTCAAAATGGCTCACGTGTAAATATTCCCATAATAAATCTTGTATAATTGGTAGACTGTTTTATGTTTTCTTTTAAAAAAAATTAATCCTTTGACCATTATCTTTTAACAGTTTGACCTATTGATTTTAATGGTAGAGCCGCATGCGCTAATAAAGATATTTTATAGGACATAAGTGTTATAAACAAAAATGAGAAGGACGCAGTGTAAAAATACCAAAAACATAATGGAGAATATTATGCAAGATGATGATACAATGGATCACCAAATGATTCCTTGCAGTACACTAAGGCATGCGCGATTTGTCTATGGTTTAGAACAAGCACTTGAGAATTATTTAGATAATCACAAATTGTTGCTCCATGTCAATAACAAGTTTGATAGAATCATTCTCTCTTTTATGAAAAGATTGTTTAACCAAATACTTCCAGAGGAATCGAATGAATCTTATGCAAACATTACACGTGAGATTGAGGAGATATTGTGCCCTTTTCACATCCATTATTTGTACATTATTAATGGGATGAGGTCTTCTTCACTTAATGGATCATTGTAAGTAATGATATTATCAATATAGAACATGTTAATTTTCATAGTGGTAATCATATACATGTATCGATCCAAACTAAATTAAAGGAAGAAGATGTATTATTGCACCAAAACATAGATAAAAAGATCTAGTTTAACTATGATATATATATAAAGAGAGAGATGACTTATCTATAGGGCTTTATGCTCATTAACGTCTTTGTGAGCACCAATTCTAGACCATAAATATGTATTAGCAATAACTATATTTCTAATTATATGCTACCACGTATTTAAAAATTACTATATTTCTTATTATACAACATCCTTTTAAAATGGAAGACGGTTTTGGAAAGAAACGCTTCAAATAAATGATTTCGTACAGATGATTAAGATACAAACGCTATGATGGTAATAAACATACTTTGGTCAAGTAAATGGTTGTTGTGAGATCGATAATATCAAGATAATGATCAGTAATTTACATCCAAATTATTACCTTGTACAGAATTCAGTAATATGTATACAACGGTCAAGTAAATGTGTGTTGTGAGATCAGTAATAACATAACAAATGATTAGTAATATCATCGTGTATGTAATGCGCATTCGATTCATTAATTTGTATAACATTTTTTCTTTTTCGTCAACGAAGCATTCCATTAATTCCACTAATTCATTTTTACTTATGTGCATGTGTTTAATAACTTCTTTTCAAAGGACTATTTCCATATTAATCGTATAGAAGGATAATATGTTACGGATTATAGTTTCTTACTTGAGCAATGTTCGTGCTTTACTGACTATTATTTTGTTATTACTGCTCTCATAATTGTCACTACTTGAGAATCGTAGACATATTATTGAACCTACGATATATGACATAGATATATACATTACTGGACAGAACAACAATTTACTTAAGAATTGCATATATATTACTTGAGTATCTTCTCTAAATTACTGAATTCTGTTCAAAATAATAGCACATGAAAATTACAGACCATTTGTTATGCCTTTACTAACTTCATAATAAGCACTTACTTGATCAGTGTGTGTATATTACTGAATTTTGTACCATATAATAAAATGAATGTAAATTACTGACCCTTGTTTATCTAATACTTATCTCGTAACAACCAGTTACTTACCTTTGTATGTATATTACTAACATGAGTTTCTGGATCTCAATTTTCTACAATAAATCGTCGACTTGAATATTTTCTTTCCAAAATATTATTCCTTTTTTTAAGGATGCGATATATTTGGAATAATACTTTTGTTAAATAGTCTTACATATTAATCTCCTTCCAAAAACGATATCCTTCGAAATAGGTAACCACACAATTGGTAATATACGTGTATGACCTAGAATTGATGCTCACCAAAACGCTAATGGGCATAGGACTCATAGGATAAAAATTATATATATATGTATATCCAATGTTCACGAAATCGGTCTGAGTGGCCGCAAATGCGGCCGCATATGCCTGAGCGGATACCCTAGCGCGCCGCATACATGAAGCCCCTAATAAGCGCTCTTTGCGCTTATGCGGTCCGCATATGCGGGTTGTGCGGCCGCATATGTGGATCGTGCGCCTGCTTCATGTTTTCAAATCTTAATTGGGTTATCGAATCTAAATCTATGAAAAAGGCACCCGACACCCTGAATCACTTAGAAACCCAAAACCCTGATTAGGGCTTCCACATCTAGAATCCCAATTCGTCGATCAGGGCTTCCACCTCCCGACTTCCAAATCATCAGAGTTTTTTTATTATATACTTTCATTGGTCTACCTTGATGTGTGCTATTTTTCTATTGAAGTATTGATATTTGATTGATAAAGGTTATTTTGACCTCTATATGAAAGTCATCTTTCTTAGATCTTGTGTTGGACTACACTTATACATAAATTTAGTTCAGTTGTAGTTAATTTTGTATATATTTATTTATTTTAAATAAAAATTAGGAAACTGCGTAGAACCGCATATGCCCCGCATATGCCCCCACATACCACTTAATCGCTATTCAGTGACCCGTCCGAACGCATAGGCATACCTCTTTCCTGAATCTTGTATATATCCCTCATGGAACTTCATATTAAATCCCATTTTGTATTTTTTTCCTTCGTTTCTGAAGGAAAATGTGTGATTGTAGTTTTGGTTCCAAAGGTGCCTTCAGTAATTTGCTAAGACATTCCAAACTCAGTATTTTCCATATCCTTTCAATGGGGAGCACCTTTCCTAGGTTAATGGAAAGCCCATCAAGAGATCCGTTAGATCTTAATCTGACAGTTCTTTATTCAAAATGGTATTTTAGTCATTGGATTTTCGCTTTTAATTTGAATTTCATTTAATACTTTTATTTACCAATTTTAGCATGCATGATTTGATCATTTTAGGTTATTTATTCAAGATGAGATTTCGTTAACGATGGAGTATTTTCTCTCTACGTAGAATGAAAAACCTCTTTGTAAAATTTGCATCCATATTGTACATGTGTACCATGCATTGTAAAATAAGATCAAAGTTGGTATTATAATTATTATTGTAATTGCAAATTCGGTAATGTCTTTATAAAAAACAATCTCAGATATGTAGATATTTGCAAAATCTGATCTCATATTGTAAAATAAAATTGAGATTTTACCAAAACAATCTGAAATTGTTAGAAAATAGTAGAAGAGATGATAAATGAAAAAAATGATATTGTAAACATATTTTGAAATTTGTAAAAAATGAATTCATATTGTAAAAAAATACACAGAAATGAAAATTTGATAGAAGCTGAGATAAATGTAAAAAATAATATAAGATTGTAAAAAACTCATTGTGATTTGTATCGAAAGAACTAGTATTGTGAAAATTTTGAGATTGTAAAATCGAATGTAAAATAAGTGAATGTATTAGAAAAAATAATAATGAGTAAATTTGTAAAAATCAGCCTATTAATTGTAAATTAGAAAATCTATTTGTAAACTTGAATAATCAATTTGTTGAATAAATGAAATGATTAAATATTCAATGAATTAAATAGTAAATAAATAATGTGTGCTAGCATAAACCTAGGAGGATTGATGCCAACACCTTCTTCCAAGGTGTGCGCCCTCCCCATGCGCAGCCTCGAGCATCAACGCCCCCCCTCCCTGTGCAGTATTGCCCTTCCACACCCTTGCATCATCACCATCCCCCTCGCCATACGTGGCCTCAGATGTTGCGCCCTCGAGCATTGCCAATGTTGATGCACTCACCCTCGTCGCCCTCCCTTTACGCGGCTTCGAACATCATCACCCTCTCCCTCATCGTGCGATGCACCCTCAAGCATTGTTGTTGCTAATTTTGAGATGAGAAAACCCTAACAAGGATTCTCTCAAAGAAGAATCTAAAAATAAAATGTAGGTTGTCACCTTCTATTTTTAGATGAGGTAAAATGATTAAAATGGATTTTCAACATTGAAAAAATAAGATAAAAAGGTATTTATCAGATCCATTGGATTAATTATATACTGATGAGATGGTGGGTTTTTTATGCACCCAGGAAAGGTGCACCTTATTGGAAATAAATATTATATATATATATATATAAGCTTAGTACGTACTGCATACTACATTAAACTGTTCCGTTCTAAGTGCTATCAAAAAATCGATCATAGAGTAGTGTTCATGTAACAACCTAACCTCAAAAACAGTCGTACGTCTAAAACTCGTGAAGTATGGGGTGTGTTATAAGTGGTGGAGATTACTTCTTCACAACTAAGCTTAAGCATTTTGGATGGTTGTTAATGGGTCCATTCAGGCATGTATCCAACAAGTTGTCAGGATCAATTTTCCTCCATAACGAATTAGGAACCTAAGCTTAGGATGTTACAATTCATGGATGTCATCTTCTCTTAATCATCTACCTTTCCCCTTTCGAGCACCGTTGACTTTGACTTCCCAATGCGGTAACATCTCATATGCAACTAACAACACTACTGATACTCATTGCAACTGGAAATTTAATCAAACTGCCACAACCAATGGTGTCACCTATGTGGCTAGCTACATTTCCACCACCTAATGTAACTAGCAACTTTGTTGCATCTCTACGGCTAACGACTCTGCTGCATTGCCACAACCAACGATAATGTCGCCCTTGTAGCTAATAATGCATGTCTTAATGATGTGACATTGCCTACACATCCTTATCGACGTCACCATCATCATGGATATAGCCACAATCAAGACGAGTGATTAATATCTTCTCTCTCTCATGGTATTTTGAAGGGAGCTTTAACATCGCACATGATGATAATGTAGAAAATACGAATCAAATTCATAATGAAATGTGTTCATTGATACTATAAGCACCAATGTAATCGTATAAAAAATGATTGAAAAAGTGAAGAGCATTGATTCTCAAAATCACAAGAGTATAGGAATATACATTAGACCTCCTGATTTATGTATGATCCCACATATGCTTATACTTGCGGGAATGACAATGACTCTTAGTACTTCTCACAAACTTGAGAGTTCTTTTCGTCCAAGTTGACCACATTGAAAGAGATCTAGAATTATCTTTATAACCTGATTTCGTCTCACGAAATCAATACCTTCCATTTAAGTACGAAGCATGGAGAAAAAGATGGATCCTCTTGTAATGGACATGTCATGGAGAAGAGAGTAGAGGCTAAATGGTGGATGACCAAGGGGATATTTGATGGAGTATATGGGGCACAACCAAGGGAAAATAAAGAGAACTATTCTCTATTATTTTTTCCTCTATCTTCTTAGAACTAGAGAGCACTTGTTGAGGGCTTCAATCTATTATATATATTAAGCGGGGGAGAAATGCCCGCCCCCATTAGTTTCCCCGCTAATTCCATTCCATATATGGCCTTATATAGTTTCTCAAATTCCCATTATACCCTTGCAACCTATTCCATATTACAGCATACCATATCTCCCTATTTCATATTCACTCATGTCCAGCCATGCATGCCTATGACGCTTTGGTTTGGTCCATGACGAGCTCGATGACGTAGGGGTAAATCCGTCATTCTTACGTAATCCCGTTGTTTCCATCCCCTCAATAGCGTGTAGGGTTCCTATAGTGTTGACATGATCCCATTGTTGCTTCCGCCATCCAACAAATCCATTTAATTGTTCCCGAAGAAAACATCCAAATATCAGCTTCCATGATTTCCGAATAGCATCTCCTCTCTAATCACCTTAGGTCATCGACGATGTCTAGCACGAAACTTTATGAATATTTACAATCTTTGTCTTGCACCCTTCCTTCAATCACCCGATTTGATACCTACTTGCATGTTACCATTGCAGCGCTGCTATGAGAATAGGAGCTCCTCTCCAACCACGTCAACATTCCTGTCCGAGAACATCAACATAGAAGTATGTATCCTCATGAACAACTCAAATACTCTGATTCCAGATCTCGCCCTGCATTCGAGCCCAATAGCCTCGAGGATATATTTACTATCTTTGTCTTGCATAGATATGAGAACCATTGTGATGAGTGTGGATCGGGAGAAAAAGAATTTGAAGAGGGGCTTCCTATACGATCGATCGATGATTATTGGATTCTTTAACTTATAATATGAACAATATCTTACACTGCAATTGATTGCATCCTGCAAACTTTTTGCTTGCTCTATTATCTACGTTAAGTCAGATCTCCAACTTGAGGATCGGGCAATGATTGCCCAAGTATTCGATATTGTTAGACACCCAGGTAAAAATGAAGTCATAATATTAACATTCCTATAATCTATGATTGCTATTAGGTCTTGCAAGCTCAAAGCAAAGCATCTAGGTGCATGAGGATTGCGTTCAAATAGTAAAAAATAGAGCAACAATTACTCCATCTATGTCTACGGAAAAGAATTTAGATGTTTGAAATTTTCTACATTGACACTTGCTGATATTTTAAAGCAAGTCAAACCTCACCATCGAATGTATCACTGACCTTTACAGATCTTTCTCTTATACCAGTAGATCATTCTTCCAAATACTAATTAACATTCACCATTAAAAATTAAAATAAAAGTTACAACTGAAGTAATGGACTGCAATACTTGTGCATGTATCACGACATTCGCAATGCTGCAGAAAAAGTTCTTCAGGTGACTATCATTGAATTACAAGAAATGCTTGAGAAAGTCTATGTGTTTGATTTTCCTAATCCATTCATATTAGTTCGAGAAAGGTAGATATACTTTGATTTGACTACATTAAGACACACATAGATAATCAAACACGTAGAGACTTACAAAGTTCACCTCTACCTACAAATGACGACATATAGTATTCATCAAACGAGTACCTGTATTACTCCCACAACAAAAATGTATATAAGCTAATATTACACTTGGCATTTATACACTTCCAATATTAAGTTAATTCATTTTGATTTCTTGCAATATCGCGCACTCTTATCTATGATTGGTTCGTTAGTTGCGAGCACAAGTAAAATCCAGTTCATCGACCATTATTTTTTATTTAACTATATTTGTTAATTTCTAATGATTGAATCATAAAACGAGTCCACATATTAGGTTTTGCATAAGAAAAGAAGCCATAATACTTAATTTACCGTACAAAGTAGATTTAAAAAATTACTTATGTATCAAATCTATATGTAATATATGTAACATGTTTATAATTTGATATTTTTCCATAAAGATGTTTGTTGTCAGTGAATTCTTTACTCGATGCTACTCATAACCTTTTATAGGGTTATTGTTTTTGTTTCCCATCTCATGAAAAATATTTTTTTCTTTA
The DNA here is from genome assembly GCA_037367405.1 of Ottelia alismoides. Taxonomy (NCBI): domain Eukaryota; kingdom Viridiplantae; phylum Streptophyta; class Magnoliopsida; order Alismatales; family Hydrocharitaceae; genus Ottelia; species Ottelia alismoides. The sequence goes on from JAZKJV010008682.1 coordinate 1,196,715, forward strand.
CTTAACCCTATGATATTTTAGCAATAGCTTCTATAGAGAGAGGACGATCATATTCGATCGACAGCATTAAAAAATTAGTTTAGAACTAACTTAGCCTGTCGTATTTTGCAAGTGTGTCTTTTCCTTTGATTTATCTTTAAAATTTTCGGAAAATTTCTACCTACACAATATTGTATACATGTGCAACGCACGGGTCCACCGCTAGTTCAATTCAAAATAGAAAGGCCACACCTCTCTATTTATACACATACCGATGAACAAGAAAAAAGGAGTGGTCAAGGTTCTCTACTGTATCTCTTCTTATAATTCTAACTTCTATTAGAACTCTACTATTTTGAATTTGAATAAATATATGAGTTAATGGAATATAAAACTATCTTCTCTCGTTAATTATCTCATATGGACGGTCATATATGGAGAAGGAAAGTTGGACTTTTCTTTCTTTATTTCCATTCAATAATTCAAGTTCTTTATGGAATTGATCTTAAATAATTATAGATTTATTCTCTAGATAATTATCATTAATTGTTTATGAGATAATTACAAAAAAACATCTACCAACTAACGAATCCAATTAATTACTCCATAATAAAATGTGAATCCAATTTACAATATTAATGGAGAATATGAATCCAATGCAGTTAAAAAATAAATTTGAATCATATTCGTGCTAATATTAGTTGTTGTGGATCCATATCTACATTAATTAATTTCCAATAATGTGAAACATATTCTCATATCAATTTATCAATGATAATAATTATTATTACCATTATATTTATTATCTCAATGTATGTACGACTCCTAGTCCAATTGGGATATGTGTGCAGCATTCGCGGATACTTGGAGATAATGTCATGAAGTCTATATAGATCATGTATAGTGACTTGATAAATAGATTTACATCTAATATCAAGGTTTAAAGCATTTGGGAAATTCCTGTTGGGTACTTTTTTGAACCATTTTCTCCACTTGAATCCAAACTCTTTCGATTGATTTTCAACTCTTTGGATATGGGAATTAGTTTTGTGAATTAAGACATCTAATCCAGTTAATTCTTATTCATTTAGCCTCAAAGATAAATCATTAAAATCCATAAGGTTTCATAATTCTCTCGTGATGTAAGTGTCATTGTATATAATTTATTATGATCGCATCAACCTAGAGTATTCCTAATACTCAAGCATCCTACATACCTGAAGCCTTTAAATAAATCCGAAGTTTAATCCCATGTTTTGTTTTTTTTGCTTCGAGGGTTTATTAGTGGATTTCTCATTCGATCATTGGGAGATAGTATCAATCATAAGCTTTCTAAAAGCATATATAATATTATCGAGTTCTAATCTTATTTCATAAACAATATGACTGTGCATGGAATTAATTGCGACCCTATCGTCTCAAGAGTGAGATCCATCTCCTGATTCTGAAGGTATGAACCTGTATGATTCTTTTGGGATCATACATCTCATATTTCCTTATATGTGCACCAGTTCAACGGTATATAGACATTATCAAGTCATCGCCCTTATGATTTGTCATGTGTACACACTCATATATATATGTATGTATGTATGTATGTATGTATGTATGTAATGTATATGTATATGTATGTATGTATATGTATGTATATCTATCTCTTGTCATAGGATGTATACATATTCATGACAGTATCTGATATTCTTCAGTATCCTGTTCTCGTCAAGTAAACTCTTTAAATTGACTCATGACCCCTCGTAATTTCTATTCATATGTAGAGGACATGCATCAAGAGTATAAGTCGGAGATCGTTCTTGGAGAAGATTGCCATCTCTTCTCTGATTGGAGATATTTATTGAATATCATTTGAGGGCATTGATTGTGTCCTCCATTTAACTCTTTAGATCTACAGCATTGAATCAACCTCTGTGATCTAACTTTTTGGATCAGCATCTCTATGATACCGAGATGACCATGGTACATAACCCTTATTATATAAAGAGGCCTTATTAATGTAAAACTCAATTATGCCTTGTTCCTCAGATAATATAATGATATAATTCATAATAACATCTACTGCACAATGACTCGTCTTGAGCTCGCATGTCCAACAATGTCATAAAAAAGATGTCTTCAAGTCTAGAATTGAGGCGATATTGCAAGCAACCATCACAAGTAGCATGGGGAATCCATCTTTAATTAAACTACCAAGCTTGAAGAAACCATCTATGTTTGATGGTCATGTAATTTTTCTGATACTACTTAAAGGATGAAGGGGACTACATCTTTTCATGGAGCCAAAATCAGAGGACAAGATGGGCAAGTTTTCAACATGAGAAGAGGATATTGATACGATTTATGCCCTACTAGGGATTATTATTCCTTAAATTATAGACGAACTGGTCTATTATGAGACAACATGCACAGTCATAAACCTAGTGTAGTCATAATCACATGATACAAATGTGAGTTATATTCTAGTTGATCTATTATGACTTGATGCAACTTTGATTGGAAGGCGAAAAATGATTTGTGTTTGGTCTTAGGAGGCAAAATGGGTGAAATGCGTATAATAATTTGCAAAAATAGCAGGAAAAAGGAATTCACGATAATAAAATTTCCAAAATTATAAAAATTATTAAAAAGAAAATTCAAGAGATATTTGTGCAATGTTCCCTAGAAATCTAACTCCCTGACTGCCCACATACCATTGTAAACGGATGAGCTCAAATATATATCATGGTGGATTTAAAAGCCAAATTATATCGAATTTCACTTTATTTTTATAGCTAATAACTAGAATGAGATACTCTTGAATCTATCTTCCACATAGGCTTCTCACTAACACTCAGATATTAGACATTTGACGACGATTATAGTGTCTATGGTTATGAATGGAAGGAAATATCGGTGATATATCGATATCGATATGAGACCGATATGGGCACCGTTATGGCGATATATCCTGATTTGCGGCATTTTCTTCACAAAGGCTCGTCGATATGGGCGATATTTCGGCGATATATCATCGATATATCGTCGAAATATCGTATCGATACGATATCGAAACGATATCGATATCGATACTGTAACGCCCCGCCTCAGCGGTAGCACATCTCAACACCCGTTCTCAATATTACCCAACAACAATCATAAACAACCTGCATGATATACCATTTATACAAAATAAGGAAATAGGAAAGAAAAATCTAAGTTTCTATTGATAACAAAAGTCCACAGAGTCTCTTTATTACATCATAAATAATTGGAATGGAAGGATAACAGAAACTACTCAGAAACTAGTCCTCAACCTTAACAACGTCCTGCAGATGCACCACCAAAGATGTGAGCCTCTGTCTCCTGCTCTACACTTCATGTTGGATTTCCCAAGAATGTAACTTATGAGTCAACTGACTCAGTAAGGATAAATAAATTATAAATTAAAAGAATATAAGTAGGTAATGCAAATGCGATAACTGAACAAGTTTAGAAGAGAACATTTTTAAAAGTATAAAACAAATTACTACCACCTATTTTCCAGGCCTTTAACACGTATACAATCAAAACCAATTCTTTGACATAACTAAATCCAAATTTTCATTTACTTATTTATCCTAGACTCGCCCGTCAAAGGAGAAGATCTACACTAGGACTGAAGCTTGCAACACTTCATTCAGAGTGCAGACTAAAACCTTTGCGCAAGCGCGATCCTTCAGCTAGTCTGGTTAGTAGTACTCTAACACCCGTGACAGGGAGCATATATTCTGTAGAGTCGTAACTCCGTCAATCGAGTCTGCCGGAGGAGTCTCGCTCGCTCCAAAACAAGTGCCACAACAACAGATCCGCACGGTGCGATGCACGCGTGCATCCACCTCAATTCCACAAGAGTACCTACCACCACCCCACTCTGTGATGCCCCTCGAGTGGGGATGACTCACTGTCGGCTCAGCCGGACTACAAGGGTGTGCACCCACCTTGTAGCATCTATTTTGACATGCATAGGATTAACTAATTAATCTTGGAATTGAACAATAAATCTTCGTAAATAATTTCATACACCAACACACTTAAGGCCCCAGAGGCATCATCCATTCACTATCATTTTCCATGCTTACCAAAGAGTATCCCATATTAGCCTAACATAAAGGAGTTCTTGGAGTCATATTGTTTAACAAAGTAATCGAACAAAACCTCAACAACAATTAAGATCTAAAATCCCCCATGCCTAATTTATATGACTCAAAAGTAGTATTATAAATGATAAGATACACATTATGGTCATATTGTTGATAATAGGGGATATACATTATTGATTATTTAAGTATATATACCTAAGTGGCTGTTGGACATGTGAGCCCACGGCGAGCCATTATGCAATAAATGTTATTGCGAATATCATTCCCTGATCTGAAATGAAGAATAAATAATTTGCATAATAGGTCCCTCTGTACAATTAGGGTTATGTACCATGGCTGTCTTAAATGATCATACAGCTGTTGATTCAATTATTGAATCATAGAGGCTGGTGCTTGGATGAATATCTAAAGGGTTAGATTGAGGACTCATCAAGCACCGTCAAATGATTATTAAGATGTGATCTCCAGCCTGAGTAGGAGATGGCAATCCTTTCTCACATAGGCTGATATTTGACCGACCTCTTGATGCAGGTCCTCTGCATAGGAATAGAGATTCGGAGGTGTCAGATTAGTTAGGTCAATGGGTTGACTTAACGAGATCGAGATAACCTAAGTCCTATGTTGAATGCTATCACAGCATAGGCACGCATCCTCTGACCGGAGACAGATGTATTGCTATATGTCTGAGTATGTACATTTGACAGACCAATAGGCTGATGACCTAACCAAGGTCTATACACCGGCGCGTTGGTGTGCATATAAGGGCATATGAGTAATACGATCTCTCAAAGGGATCATACAGGTTCACTACTGAACCGAAAGACATGAGCTCACTCATGAGATATTGGGAAGAATCAAATTCCGTGCACGGTCGTCTCGCTTTGGAAGCTTGACTGAATTTGTAGGTTTGATATATACTTTTGGAAAGTATATGATCAAGACCTAGGTATGATATATGCTTTTGGAAAGTATATGATCAATACCAAATCCCAATGATCAAATGAGAAACTTGGTGATCAAACCCTGAAGAAGACAGTGTAAAATAGATCTTGATCTTCGGGTTGACCATGGTTCTTCCAGTATGCAGGATGTACAGGTATTGGGAATACCTGAAGGGTGATGTGATCATAAACGATTGTATATCCATGACGCTTCCATTCCGAGGGAGTGATGAAACAGGTCTGGATTTTAGTGACTCCT